>VNJM01000919.1:0-146648 GCA_008042475.1 Drosophila kanapiae
CTATAGCCGAGAACGAACGTGTATCTGTGAGATACTACTCGTACTTTTGTGGAGCGAACAAGTATGAGTGCGCCTTGCGGTTGCCACGGCATCCAATTTATAATATTTTTGCATTATTTCTGTTTTTTACCATTTTTGTTATCTTTTTTTTTTTTGTCATTTTTATTACGACAATTTCTCGCTTTTCGGCCGCCGTTCGTGAGGCGAGGCTCGCTGTGGAGGAGCCGTAAGTGATATACCATTTAGTATAATGGAACTATCCCGGCGAAAGTTGGGTCTTTTTGGCAATATACCAACTAATGTTAGTTAGCGGAAGGGGACGGATGCAGAAGGCTTGCATAGGAAATGCGGCCACTTCACAAAATCCATTTCACTTTTTCGACTGTTTGCACTTCACATGACTTTCGGCAGGAGCGGCAGCAGCAGCAGAAGGACCCAGGCCGGTCCTTGTCGGAGGACAAACAAAAGGATGCTAGCCAGCCAAAGGATGTTTAATATTTGAGAAAATATTTCGTATCAGCGGCCGAGGATCTCTCGCGATCTCGCTCTCGAGGAGGAAGCGGCCGAAGGGAGTTCCACAACTGTTTGAAACTATTTGCTTAAGCGGAAATGCAGATGTTCGGGGAAATGGGCGAGGGAAAGGACTGGGGATTTTAATTAGTGACGAGGCCTGCCAGACATATGCCGGGGATATGCCTATAGCGGAAAGTAAACATCAACAAATCAAATAATAATAATACAATAAATACATGCATATATATACATATACATATATCGGAATACATATATGAACGTTTTTGGAATTTGGAACAACATGTTAATGACTTTGTCAGCGGCTCTTTCGCTCAATGCCTCCGGCCGATCCACCTCAGCCAATCTGCCCCAGCGTGCGCCAGTTGCGTGATGTCCTTGGCACTAATTAGCCAGCCGCCTTCTGGCCCCCATCCACCCCCTCGAGGGCCTTGAAAGTAAATGTCGTCAGCTTTTGTAATTGAAAATTTAAATGCAAATTAATATATTATTTTTGTGGCGGTACCGTGCACGCGTTGACACTTGTGTGATATACATCTCAAATAAAGCATAAAGATATAGATTTTCCTATATGTACGCCTGTGGTATAACCAGTGCAGATATATAACCGGCTAAGGAGCTTAGCGAAATATGAAATATACCCAAGGAGACTTACTTTATTCTACCCAGAAGGTGATGTTAAAAATTATAAAAAACTTACTCTTTATGCTCGGCGGCTCGATCTCTTTGTCGTCGATTCTTGAACCAATTGGAAACCTGTAAAAGCAGAAAAATAACTTAGAGACATTCGCAAGCATGGGACGTTGTGCGCCATGATTAATGAGATGCAATTAACATGTGGAGGATGGCATCCGTGAGGAATTGCAATTGAAATTTGTCAAGAGATGCGTTTGACATTTGGCTTAATTTAGTCGTTTGATTTTCGTTTTTGGCTTTGGCTTTTTGGCATCGGGAATCGCGACTCACCTGGGTGGTGGTCAGTCCTGTGGCCTCGGCCAGATCGCGTTTCTCTCGCGGCGATGGATATGGATTGTGCGAGTACCAGTCTCTCAATACCGAGCGGGATTTCTCCTAAGGAAGAATAAAAAAAAATGTGTGTTTATCTGAAACTGTTAGGTAAAAATTCATAAACAATCAAATAATGTTTTATATGTATATACGTAATACGTATATGGCATGGAGAGACGGTTGTCGGATCACTATTATCTTACTGCAAAAGAAGTAAAGTAAAAGAAGTAAAAGAAAATACTGTTTTTTTGCTGACTACATTATTATTTGTTGTTATAAAATTACTATTTGGAATTAATATTAGTATAGCTTATACCAAAATTAGATAACAACAACATCAGTTCACAGTTTTATGGGAACAGTAAAATATATTTTACTTTTTTTGAAGGTTGGTTTCTTTAATTGCAGAATGGGTTGAATCTACCTCAGGATTTTAACTGTGTATATACAATGCTATAATATTTTCGGTGTATGTAAACAATAATATTTTCTATTAATGACATCTAGAGGATATAGTGGAAAGAAGACTATTTTTAAATTATCATTCAGATAGTTCTTAAACAAACCTGAGAATAAATTAAGTAAAAACTAACTGAAGAAAGCTAGATAGATTTGCCTGGAGATACTGATCTACACAGAGAGAATTATACATTAGATAAGAAGAACAAATAATTATATTTAAAAAAAAATAACTTAATTTAAGAGTATTTTTACTTAAAGCTACTATAAAGTACTATAGATGTCTATAACAGTTCTCTAAAAAGCTACACGAATCCACAAATTGGGAGCTTAGATTGTCTAACCATTTTGAAATTCACTCTGTGTGGAATTTAACTAGTGTTAGTAGTGTTGATAAGATATAGCTAACTTTGGTTAGTTTTGGTTAGTTTTCTCAAAAGAGCCTCCTGCTCGCTTGTTTAATGCCCAGTTGCTGACTTGTTCATTGTTTATTGCGCACTTGCTCGGATGTTCACTGTTTATAAAAAGCCAACTTAGTACTGCACTTCAACGACTACAAAATTTGTTCAGTACATATTATTCGTTATTATTAGATATGTTTGCAATGCCTTGCACTTTGCCTGCTGGTTTCTGAAATCCTTAAAATGGTTCAAAATTGTACTATGAACAACATTACATTTTAAATGCACAATATGATAGCTTTTCAAATGTTTTTGTGGTGATCAGCAGCACTCTGAGAGAACAGAATTTAGATAAAGATGGAAATTTAAAAACTGAGCAGATCGAATAAATTACCGATAGGCAGAAAGTGAGCATATATGAACAAGTGACTGAAATTCCTTAAGTAACCTCTTTTTTGTTTATTCACTCATGAGCAACAGAACAGAAGTAGTACCACCAAACCTTCTGTCAAAACTATAATAGACTGAAAGAGTATTCTTATATATTCTGAGCTGTTTTTGTAATTATAGTAAGTTTTCAATAAGACGTCCTTAGCGTGATATACTCAAGTAAGCCTAATCTATTTTAATCAACTGAAAGCCTGCCAGAGAGCAAACACACCGCTTCCTGTGCAGTATCTGTGGTAGACACATAGTAGCCCGATAAAGCCGAAAGGCGTTACCCCTGGCAGAATCAGACAGTCCGAGCTCCGGCAATCAGACAGACGAACGGACATTTGTACGATTTCGCCGCTTGCCACAATTAAAATGAAAAGCGGCCCAGGACTCGGCACTCACCTTAAAACAGTAGCTCGTCTCCTCGCCGTCCCAGATGGTGCGGGGCAATGGAAATTTACGGCGAACACGATATTTGCCAACAGCACCCAAGGGTCTTCCTCGCAGTTTTTCGGCTTCCACATAATGCGCTACAGCCGGAGAGAAAGAATTCGTTTTTGTACAAACATTTTGGGGTTAAGCAGCAGGGCGAGTCTCACCTTTCAACCACAGGGCCTGGAGCTTGGCGTGATTTTGGGGCGAGAAGTGGTGATGCTCGAGCAGGCGGTACAGCTCCTTGTACTGGCCACGATGGAATGCAACGACCGCCTTGGCCTTCAGCACGGACTCGTTCAGCTGCAGCTTATCACATTGTGGCAAGGACCAGAGGAAGCGGCCCAGTCTCTCGATATTGCCCGCCTGCTGAAGAACCTGTGCGGGGAGAGTTTATAGACACCAAATTAAGATCACTCGTTTCTAGATCAGTTGGGTTGATCGAAGTCTATATGAATTTGCTGGCTAGATTATCATTAAATCCCAAAATAGACTACTATAAGAACACATCCAAACGTAGCATTTCTTGTTACAGAAATTCAAAATCTAACTCTTAAAGGTTCCTAAGAACTACCACGATCTGAGCCTAAGCTTTCTATTTTCAAGAAGTTATGGATTTAATTTGAAATCTGATAAATAATTATTAGTTAATAATGTGTTTATAGACAGCTATATGGGTGCAATTTTGATGCTCTAACTACTATTAATATGCAAATTTTATTGTTAATAGACATATTATCGTTTTAAACGTTTCTTCTAATTACTTGACATTTGTTGCAGTATCGTCACCATCAACTTACCTCACAGACACAGGCCACCTGCTCCTGGGTGAAGCCAAAGCTGGGCAAGTTCTCCCTGCCGCCAGAACTTGCCCCGCTGACCAGCCCTCCGCCTCCGCCGCTTCCATTGCTGCCACTGTTTAGGTGCAGTCCGCTGCCACCTCCTCCGTTGTGCGTCATGATGTCCAAAGTGCTGCTGTTGTTGTTGCTGGTGGTGCTGTTGTTGTTGTTATTGTTGTGCAGAACCACGGATCCAGAGAGGCCCGTGGGGCTATAAGGAGGCGTGTGGCGGGCGGTGAGGACAGCGGCCGCATTGGCCGCGGCCAAATCATAGAAATCTGTGGCGGGATGCTGTAACATTTTGTGCGAGAAAGAGAGCTCGGGATGCGGCACTTGAATGGTGTTCAAGGGTTCTCTTTCAAGGGCTCCTTAGGGCCTCTAAATTCAATAAGTCCAGTCTAGACGACCTAGTGCGTTGAATAGCCTAATCTAAAGTTTGCTTCTTTGGTAATTTGAGCGCTGGAAAGGAACCAAAAAGTCATCAAATATTATTAAAAATTTGTAATTATTAAAGATATTTGGGATGACGAGGTGAAAGAAAAATAATTTTAATCAGATTAGAACTGAAATGAAATTGATTTAAATGTATTCCCAGTTACAAAGAAAAAACACTCTCAAAATGTAGAGTAGCAAACGCTGTTGCCAAGATTGCCCCTAAAATACTCAAGTTTGAATTCTGTAACACGATCTTAAATGTTAAAGTGAAGTTTACTGAAGAGCTATCGAGGCGGAAGCGAAACTTACTTCTCTTCTGACAAAAACGATCTCTGTGGGATGTGGCATATAGGCGATTCTCTATTAAAGTACATTTTAGACGACTAGACCTAGCAGAAAGAAACACATCTGTGCTGCATTATAGTTTAATTTAAACTGGTAAATAACATTTCAGTTAATGTTTCAGATAGTTTTTGAAGTACCCAGTACGTCGACATTTAAAATGATATTATTATCAAGCCATCTTCGTACCTCAAAAGTTGTTCGGAGGAGTGCCCTAAAAATTCTCAAGTCCGAAGCTATTAACTGACGATAAATCGTGGTTGAGTCCAAACAGCTGTAAGTTTATAAAACCTTTACTGTTCTTGTTTTCTGCCAAACAATCTATATGTGATCCTTGCATAATATTTGAGATTCGATTTATGTGGATTAGGTTAAACCGACTAGATCTAAGGTTTGTAAAAAAAGCTGAAACAAATTTCTCCACACCCCAATCTTGTACAGGTTACTTTAACACCCACAGATTACGTATAAATACTGATTGCAACAACCCATTTCTCGGTGAATTCACGCCACAATTATCGCACAAATTAACCCAGAGATTTTTCATCTTTTTATGGCCTTCTTCGATTATTATTGAAACAACACTAATTGAGACACATAAAACTGTGGAAATTACCATTGAATGGAAATGATTTTCGCCCCTCGCATTTGCACAAATGTTCAACAAAACAAGCGTGTCTGCTTTGATTTTCCATATTCATAAGCAGCTCGGAGATTGGAGATCACAGATCGAAATTGAAATTGAAATCGAAATCGAAATGGAAATCAAAACACAACCTCGAGCCGACCCCATGTTGTCAAAGATGATTAACTAAGTCGCAGCGCACTTACGGATGCGAGATGTTCGATTATCGGAAATATGGTTTGGCCGTAGCCAGAGCTCTCTAACCTGTCCGCACCCGACCAAGAGATCTCTTACAAAAATAAACTCTTTACACAATATACGTGTATATGGGGCGCGTGGTGTTTCGGTATTCGGTATTCCTCTGATTTCAGATTTCTGTATTCGGTTCTAAGAATATTTCTAAAATTACCAAACGACGCGGCGGCGACGGCGACGACGCTGCTGCCGCCGCGCGGGAGTGAGCGAGAGGGCGCGAGCGTATCCCCCAGATAGAATATCTCGGCTGCATTTTATAGATATTTTGATATTTGCAATCGATCTCTGCTCGTGGCCAGACTGTCCAGATAAACTGATATAGATACACATCCCCTTGGCCCACGATCTGCGATCTGCGATCTGCGATCCCCGATCCCCGCTCACCGGCCCCGCCGACACCCCACTCTCGTATATCGAGCCGAGATATTCTTGGATCTGTTTTCAGTTTCAGTTCTCGCGTGTGTGCCGCGGCAGATTATATATACAAAACAAGAAAATAGAGATTTCAGTTTGGCTGCTGTAACGAAAATACCAACGCCAAGTTGGCTGCTCTTGAGTCATCGGCCTAGGCCAGATCCCCCGCAGCCGCCTCCTCGTGGATCGCGCCTCATTTCTTCATTTCGTTCGGATTCTTCTGCTCTTTGTGCTTGTATTTCTTTTGGCCGTTTCATGTTTGACGCAAGTAAACAAGCAATATGCGAACGTGAAACGAAATACGCGATAAATTTGCAATCTGTTTTGCCTACAGCAGCGCGTACAAGTGGATTGTATCCGATGGATACACTGCAGCGTAGTATAATGCCAATGCATGCTCGATATTACGGATTTGTGTAGTCCGTTCTGATTTTTTGTATTAAACGTCAGTACATGAGGTATTTTATAGGTAATTCTAGGCACAATAAATGAATAAACCTATAACTTTAATAATATAATAATATACTGTATAATGTATTATTTATTTTTAAGTACAGCCACGAATAACAAAATATTTCAGCAATAACATTTTAAAGCAATGAAATATGCCATAAAAAAAATATCTATTATTCACACTCGATCACTTTCGAGGTTCCATTATTAGATTCAAAAATTGTAATTATACTATGAGAAATTAATTTCGCCTGTGGATATTAATACATATTATAGAGACAAAGCCTGCACTTTTATCCAACAGATATGTATATACTAAACTGAACAATTTTGGAAAACTCGTTAACGATCCTGTGCTTAACATGGAGTTTTGGCTTTTAATTATCTTTTGCATAATACTTCATAAAACAGTTACCGGCTAACATAAAGAAACATATGTCGTTGCGGTGATATAAAGTCGATACATATAATATCCCAATAATAAATTAAAGAAGAAATGAATCAACTAAAATTAACCAGGTGAAGTTTGTATATATGTAAACTCCACAGATGATGAAACACGGCTCTGTGCATCATCCGTGAAGACTTATTCCTACGAAACGAAAAAACAGATTAAGAAAACAAAGTCTTCTATTTAATTGGTCTTAAGAGCCGGCGGTCTAAACACAGGTGTTCACACTTTATGAATGCTATAGGTATTAAATTTGATTATCATTATTAATATTTATTCCCATAATTTCCTATTTCTACAATTTTGTACAATAAAGAAATATGGATATGCCTAGAACTATTTGCTTGGGGATAGTAATCAAACATTTGTTACTGCTGCAAGCTTGTCTTAATAATTATATAATTTAAAATAAAATTAGTAGGGGAAAATTATATAAAGTAATTCTCCTATTCAACTTAAATCGATTTTAAAAAATCGAATATAACGACAATTTAATAGGTAAAAAACATTCACTGACTAAGTTTAACACAAACTCAATACAAAATATTTAAATAATATTAAAAAAAAATCATTTTACACCTAAAACTTAATTTCGTTAAAGCCTTTTTATGACACGTCTTGACGCAATTTTAAAAGGAATATGACATCAACAGCCGTTTTGATCTAGCCACAACTGTAAGTTTTTACTCCAAATTAACCTATTTCTATCGTAATAAGAATAAGGCCAGATCAGTCAGCTATATCATTTGTCAGTCATATGGAAGTACGGAAAATGAATAGAAAAATAATGTCATCATATTCGAAACAACTCCGAACTACAGCTATTATTTACGATTTACTGATTTAATTTGATTAAGGTAGTATGTTTATATCATAAAGCTAACAACATTTTCACATTTAGCTCGAGATATATCAAATTCACGAAAGTCTTGCTATAACTGCTAAAAGAGCAATCGGTCAGTCGAGAAAAATCGGCATCTGTAATGTTTATAGCTTGGAAACACAGTTGCGTTAAAGTGCAAACTGCAAGGGTAAACAAACTTCGGCATCAGACACTAAGCGTCATTTGTTATTTTTATCTTTGTTTTTTTTTGTTAAATGCATTACTGAAAATGACTCTTATAGCAGTCTCAATAGCAAACAAATCGATATGTATAATCTGAGAGTAAATAATATAAGCATCCAAACTATTTTAGTTTAAAATGAGAACCATAACCTGCTCTCCCTCAATCATAAACCTTCAGCCTCCTAATTTTACGCCTTTGTTTATGTTTAAGCATTGTCATTATAATACTATTAGCATTCATATAGATGTAAATATTATTTTAATTATTCCGATCAAAGTGTGGCGATAAATGAGGCTCTTGAATAAATATTAAGCAAATGCGGACAACTATCAAAAAAGCTTTGAAAAATAAGAGGGGAAGAGATGATCCCGTCCTTTGTGAATCCTAAGACAAGTTGATGACTTTCATGGATCACACGATCGTCTCAATCATTTTAAACACATTTCGAGGCAACTTGAAAGCCCCAAATAGTAGCTTAGAGATAGCATACCAACGTTTATGGCCTTGTACCGTTGCGCGCCGGTGAAGTCCCTGCCCCCACATAGACTGCGGTGACCATTCCACACCACACAACACCAGCAGCTACGGCAGCAGCCTCGCCGAGATATTCTACCCGATATCGGGCTGCATCTCTTGGCTGCCTCTCAATTTCGAGAGATGCGAGAGATGTCTTATCGAGTGTGTCGCTTGGCTGCCCGCTGCCTGACTTTTGTGGCATTCGAATAAAATTAATTTAATTTATTTTACAAATTTTGTAATTTATCTCCAGTGCTGTGCTATCTATCGGATTTCTGTTTCTGTCTCTACTTTGTGTGTATGCCCCCCATCCATTTCCATTCCGTTCCCCTCTAGCCGGGCCTCTTGGCTGCCCCGTTGTTTATTTTGACTTTTATAAGATTTTAATTTGAGTGTTATTGTCTGCAAGCGGGGGAATCTCGAGGCAGCTGAAAGCGGACACCTAAGCCTCACCTAAGCCGAGATGGAATGAGATGAGATGCGACGTTCTATGGGGCTGTTAATCAAATTGAATTGTTGCTGCTGCCGCGGCTGCAAGCGTTCGCCTAATTAGTTTGTAATTAAAGTCAACTTACAATAAAAGCAGACACACTTTCTTGGCTTGTCTGGAGATGTGGCGACTTGTTGACGGATTCGATGGCGGCCCTAATCTTCCAAAGGCTAGATTCCTGAGCTCCTCACTCCGAGGGCTCCGCAAGTAAACTGGCCCTGGTCGGGAATAAGCCCCGCTCCGGAGCCCGGCGATCGGAGCGGTTTCGCGACTGTGCCGCTACACCCGAAATCATCTGTGGCGGCTTCTGTGTTTATATAATGTAATCAAATGGGGAGCATTGTGCCAAGCAACCTGTTGTGGGCCAGTCGCCGTTCCGCGTAAACCGAGCAGCGGGATTAGTAAGCAGCCGGATGGCCAAGACCGAGACAAGTGCTATCCGCGAGTGACACTCACTCGTGGCCAAAACTTATGGGCCAGCAAGTGTATTTTTAACATTTTCCGTTTAATTGCCGCGTGAAGGGAGCAACGCACATCGCACAGCGTACATCGCACAAAGAAATCGAATAGAACGCTGCATAATGAATGAAATTTGTCAATTTAATGGGTTGCACGCACACATCTACAATGTATCTGTGTATCCGCCCAGCTGTATCTCGGCCTGTGTGCTGCATCTTCGCTGCTTGTCGCATTGCTTCGCTACATTTGCCAAAGTTTTGAATGAAACCCAGATGAATTTGCCGAAAGTGCCGCACCCTCGCCCTCCAATTACCGCCGATTCTGTACGTCGGTGCGTAAAATGATCAAAGCCGCCGTGGCCAAGCTTGCGTATCTGCATCTGTTTGGCCCAGTCCTGGCGAAATGGAATGCGTAAACTTTTCAATCTGACCACTTCCGAGATGGAAGATAACGCAAGAGGCCCGACGATGAATATAGCCGAAAATACGCACGAATAGAGGTACACAAGATCGCACGCAACATCTGCTCCCATCTCCGCACTCAATTAATCATGCGACTTCTGACGACAAACACGCGCTGGCCAATTCCTATAAATGCCGAATCGCATCTCGTACACTAAGCCAAAATTGAATCTATCAGAATCCGGGCCAGTTGGCCCAGATTATTATCAAATTGTAGCTATTAAAATCAAAGATTTTCAAGCACCATCATGGTGGTAATCGCACTGAGCGCTGTCCTCCCGAGAGTAGCTTTCAAAGCAGGCAAGATCCTTATGGGTTAAAGGTAATATAACACTCAGTTAAGGGTTTTATTTGTTAAACAAAATTATCACCTTTCCAATGGCAGTATTTCCCTTCACTTAATCCTATCTTAGACACTGTTATGGTAACTTGGATAGTCTTTCAACCGAATCCCTTTCTAATTACCATTGCCATTGAATAAGTTCAAATTGAATTAAAAATTGATCCAGATCCCTTGGATTTCTTTTCTTTCGGTGTGTTCTAAAGATTCGCACACTCAGCAAGCGGACAGATTCTGGTCCACGCCCACTCATCGGCGGATCTGATGTCTTCGGCCGGCTGTGTTTCGTTGAGAGCAGCGATACTCTCACGATAAGTTAATATTATTTCGAATTTCTAGCAAAGATCGGCATGATAAAGCAAGGAATTTTAAAAATAAACACTAGTAACAAATGCTTCCGATGGATTCGAGTACCGAATTCGAGATGCGAACGTGAAGCAGCTCGGTGATGAATGAATGACAACTGGAAATTGTTTTTCCTGCGACTCGTCCATCGCATACTTTCTCTAATTAATAAATTTCTGGGGCGGGTGGTGCCAAGTATATCCCACTTGGGGGCTGCCCGACGGATAAAACAACAGAAATTTGCATTTGCTGTGTGTAAACAAGTATATTCCCCAAATACTCGCATTTGTGTATATGTACATATATGTTGGACATGCATCTCTTGAGCTTTAATATGTATTTCTCAAGTGCCTCGAGTTGTGTTTCTGATGGCTGCTGGCAATTTGGAATTCGCCAATGCCAGAACCGCCAAACGGCGAATTGCACTCTGGCATTCTCCTTCCCCAATTGAGATTGCCAAATAAGTTGTGAATCAATTGACTTCTATGATGGATTGCTTCATTAGAAATGGTCTTGCTTGCTGCATATTTAAAACATAAATAATATAGCCCAGGAATAAAGTCACTCCACTGATAGATAACTCATTTAAAACCAAATATGTATCACTCGTGGTACGATGATGCATTAACAACATCATTCTTGATTATTTAAGTATCTTTAAAGGTACTGCAGGAACCATCTGGATCATTAACTGAAGTGTTGTTTGCCAATTTTAAAGTTAAAGTTGTTTCAATTAAGTAGCAAATTAACTATACTGCCGCACAGATGTGTTTCTTTTTTTAGCAACTTAAATTGACATTGAGATAGAGATAGAACCATGGATTCTAGATTCGAGATACGACTGGAGAAACGTCCAGTCTTCAGACAAAATGTACTGAGTGTGAAGTACATTTTGTCTGAAGCCTGGACGTTTGCAAAACAGGCAGTGTTTTGCTTCGGCCAAGAAAGCTCTTCTGAAGACTTAATATCCTTTTTAAGAATATTGAAATTCACAAATCCCTAAATCATCATTTATGCATCAGATAAAAAACAGTCATGTAATAAGGAGTTATTGCCATGCAAAGGGTTAACCTTTTCAAGCATGTCACAAAATGTCGAGTGCATTTTTTGCAACAACTTTAGTGGGTTTTCGTTTATAAGAAATTTAAATTCACTGACGCTCAGTGGGATTAGAATGGGATTTAATTTAGGATATTCCACACAAAATACTCTAAATCAAAGTCCAATGGGTTGCAGCTCTCAACTATTTATAGCTGGCACTTGGACACATTATAACTTTCGGTATAAATAAATTATGAATTTTGTTTAAAAGCCTTGGCAATATGCTATGTATATATGTTACAAATATATATATTGCTATTTATTCTCATATAAACGGCTAGCGAGAGTTGCCGCGTTCGAAAGTAAAGTTCTTGCCGTCGGCAAGTTGGAGATCCGACGAAACCCAATATGTGGCTCACCTGTATTTTGATTATTTATTGGTGATACGTATCCGTGTTTGTTTTCTAGTTATTGTTTGTTGTTCCTTTGTTGGGATTTGTGCTTTCGCTGCTGCGACTCTCGGACTCTGGTTTCGATATATCCGCAAGTGTTAGAAGTGGCATAACGAAACAAACGATGATTTCGCCGCGTGGTTCCCTTCAGCTTTGGCCAAACTTCTCAAATCGAAGCCGGGGCCCCTTCTCACACACTGGCACACTACTCACTGACTCACACGCGCACAGAGTTGTGCCGGGCACACATTTATCATACGCACTGTGTTAACACGTGTTGCAAATTATTTTCGCGAGCAAACTCTTCGCTGTTCGGCCGTGACTTGAACAAATGGCCCTACACAATCGCAATTACGAATTCGGAACGGGGAACGAGGAACGGAGACAGTGCCAGCAAAATATGGCCGCCACCGGATTGATTAGCCCACTTCTGGCTCCTTGCTTGTGCCTCGTACTGTGTGCGTTGATTTGTTGTGCTTGATTTATTCGAAATTCGGAAAGTGGGCTTGAACTTTTGAGAGATCGGGCAGCGAACCGCACGCGACGGAATTTCAAAAACAACTGCCGTATCCGTATCCGTATCTGGACTGACGCTGCTTCCCGTTCTCGATCGCTCGACGGCCCAAACAAAACTGAATGTATCTTCGGCCAGCAGCTGTTTGGCTGTGTGGATATCTGTGCATGTGTGCGACTTCCGCGGGTGTCTCTCTCTATCAAAACAGAAAACAGAAAGCAGAAAACGAAAAATGGTTGGTGCTGCCGACGGTGTGAGTGCGCTAGAGCGAGATGGCTGACATAGCCATGCGTCTGTGTGCGCCAAGGGGGTGAGCCGGCAATGTTCCTCTCCAACTGTAATGAGAGAGAGAGGGAGAGAGGCTGTGCTACAGTGGTGGTGCCTAATAAAGTTAATACATTGTGAGGACTGTATTACATTCGAGTTTAATCTTTATGTTATAAAGGTAGCTTTTAGGTTAATCTGCTTATTATTTTGAATTGTTAGCAGAAAGAGCTATAAATTATACAATTTTGCAAAATACATTGAGAGGGGATAATCAAATTATCAAAGCGGCTAAATACGTTGTTGTGTTTAACTTTCTAAGTGCGTACGAAATTTTATTAAAATTATTTTAAGCTAATCGATCAATATTAGATACATTGCAATTAACCATTTATTTCATTTACTTACCTTAATTAATTATTACGTTGATTGAGAAAAAATTCTAATGAGTTATACATATTTTTGTGGCCTAATGTAGTGACATTTTTAACTTACCTGCCTAATAAGTCCATTTTGTACAAGAAATCCTATCTTATATGCAAAATATTAAAAAAATTTACTTATTGGCCTAGTCAGCTGCTTATGTGTGTTCCGATAACATAAATTATAATAATTTAGCGATTAAAGAACCCAGTAAAAGAAATTCACAACTTTTTATATAAAATTACAAAACGCAAAAAAATATGTGAAAACTGAATGGCGACTGTCTTTCAAATTTTAGTCAAATTAAGCTTAATTGCAAATAAACTTTAAAAACCATTAAAAAATAGTCCGCGTCAATGTATTAACGATTTTGTCACATAACAGGTACTTACGGAGAATTAAAATTTTAATAATGAATTAAATATTAAGTCATATTTGCATATTTACAGAGTCTTTCCGAGGAAAATTTTCGAAATATGTTATTTTATAGATACTAATGATGAATTAGTACACCCTGCTTGTAATTAGGGACGCGACTGTGTGTCTCCTGCGCTCCTGCTCTCTTCTTGCTGTTCTGCGCGATCGTTGACTGGCAGTTTGACAGCCACTGCAAAGCGGGCAGTGTGCGAAAGAGCGAGAGCGTAAACAGGTTGGCCGTAAGAACGCCCCCTCCATGTTACCTGTTCGCAGGCACTAACACAGCCGCTCGCACGCAAATACACTCACGCACACAACGACAAGGGCGCAACAACAAACCGCTGATTGGTCAGTCCGAAGTCCTCTGCCAGCGAACCGCATGCGCAATGATCGCCATATTGAAAGGCGGAAATCGGAGGTAACTGTAATTGCAACGCCACTCCGCCCCGGGAGCTCTCTCTCCAGGAAGCGAAAGGATGCTCGCTCTGAGCCAGACGCATTCCAATTCCAATTTAATTATCCGCTGCATTTGATTCTGGTATCTTCCGTATAATTGCAATTACTGCTCCGGCCTTCCGAACATTCGTGCATCTTGGGTTTCATCCTGGACTGGTTGCCCTTTTTCCAGAAGGTTGCAAATTAAGGGATTATTAATCCATCCGAATGTGCAATGCGTATTTGATGGGGTATCCTCGCTAAAGTGATTGAAAAATTAAATATGTAAAGAAATCCTTCAGAATGGATTTATTTTATTTTTAAGTTAGTTTCTTTATTGTTAAATTATATGATTATTATATTGCTAATAGAGTTTAAAATTTGATTTTTAACATGAGGGAACTACTTGAACTTTAATATTTCAAATACAAATTCCTGTGTTTATGTGGACTTAATACCTAGAGTTAACTAAACGCTCATATAAACCTCAAATATATATATTTTCTTTACAAAATGGCTAAATAAATTCCAATCAATAAATCATAGCATGATATAAGTCAAATTCCCCCTCAAAACATTATAAATATCAAATTGCAATGGAAAACAGTCACATCTATCGGTAGCTCGATCTCAGCTAGTGCCTCGATATCTCGCCCAGGGACCACACAAACCGAAAAGACTAAGAGCAGAAGGGAAATATGATCGAAATCCCGAAAGTTGATGGACTGATGGGGCGCCAGGCTGATGCACCTGATCAAGATCGGCCAGATCCTCGGCGAAGGTCTATCCCGCTGGCGATTTTCGTATCGCTTACAGCTAGCCCCGTCGGATACATTTTTGGCGCCAGGTCTCCCGATAGCCAAAAAAAGTGTTAAAAAATTAGGAAATCGTAAAATTTACATAATAACAGATCATATTTCAATGGAATTAGGGGGACAGACGGCAACGACAACAGTTGGAAATGCCAGAGGAACGAGAAAACCCATAAAGATGATCATAAAACAAAGTCGGAGGGAGGCGGCAAGCGGCGAACAGCGCAACAGCGGACACAGCTACAGATACGAGATCCCACAAAATGTTAATGAAAAAGTGCGATAAAAATCTTGTCGAACATGAATGAGGAAAACGAGGCAACGGCAACAAAACCCACAATGCAGCGATCAACACCAAATTCTGTGGCCAAGATGACCCGTCCGAAGAGGAGAGAGAGCGAGAATGAGGGGGAGAAAGTCCGATCAGCGTCATCTGTTTGATGGGGGGCCCCGGATACCCGTTCCCCGCTCCCTCATTGGTGTTAAGAATGAAGACAATAACGAGGCTGGCACACGCGCCCCTAAACTCTCCGCCGGACACCTGCTGGGCGACCCATGAGGGGCCTCCGGCTGGCAACGATTCTCCGACTCCGGCCTCCAACCCATAGTACAGCCTCCCGCCTGTGCCGATGGCCCTCCAGGCGCCTGGCCAGACGCATTATGAGGCACTGCTGCAGCTTATTAGAAAAGGTAAACAAACAGCCAAATCGTGTCCAACTTTATGGTCCTCCATTTCGAAACGTGCGCACATTGTTAATCATTGGGAACTGGCCATAAAGCAGGCATCATTGGCCATTATTAATTCAGTTGAAATTATTATTAATTTTCCGCCATAAATCGCGACGCCGCGTGAGTTGAACCCCTTTTTGTGGAACGTGTGGGTAATTAGCTTTGAGTGCTTCGGGATTAGGCGTTCATTTGCCTGGTCAATCAGAAATTAGTGAAGATTATGTTTAATTTAAATTCTAGTCGAAACTGTATGCTTTCGGACTGCGATATCATAAAACTGCGATCGGCCAGGAATGTCAATAGATTGGAATTGACCATCTACAACATGCGGACGGAACTCTTTTCCTGTTCACGTTCATGTTCTTTTTTAATTAAAATTGTATGTAATGTGTACATTTTAAATATATAGTTTCTTAATCCTTATGAAAAATACAAATAACTTGTCCGAAAAAGCCGAGTTTTGTTTTTAAATTATATATACTAATGTTTCAGTTGCCAGCCACATCAGTACAGATTTTGCTAACTTGTTCGCCTTCAACACTTTGGGTGGTCATAGTAGTTTACAAGAATTTGTAAATTACAAAGTTTTAGCATAAAGGGAAATTAAACAAGTGTGTTAAACTTTTGCATATTGGCCTAAAATGATACGTTGTTTCTTCAGTAAAACTTTGTTAACTTGACCTATCTTTATACTTTGTAGGGTATTGTAGTTTTGACGAGAAGTTTTCACCGCAGTGAAGGAAGCATCTCCACACTCATAAGGTACACATATATAATATATAGCTTTTAACAGTCTATATTGCAGATAGTATATACATAAATCGCAACGGGCCAGATCCGATCAATATATTATAAAGCTAACATAGGAAAAAATAATCGGCAGTTATATCAGTTATAGCTTCTCAGATTTTATTAAGCTTATTTAGGCAAAGAAACGATCGAAAATATCATAGGAAAGTAATATAAAAATATATGTCCATAACTTATTATTTTCAACATATTCGCATATACGTGAAATTTAATTTTTACTTGCGATATACGAATATCATTTTGATTTTTTCATTTCAAAATCGGACGCCTATATCATATAACTGCTTAACAAAGAGAATACGAAAATGCATATGCTTAACCTATTGGGTTAATGTAATGAAAATTGACATTACTTTCTTCTTATTCAACATAAGCAACGTTTTGTTAAAAACTTCAAAGTGTTTTACTCAAAAGTGTCAATTTTAAATGTTATATATGTAAATATCTTTCCCGTTTTGATAATATTCGGCAAAACGGAAATAAAAAATACTTAAGTTACTTATACCAATTAACTAATCAGGGCAATCTTAAGAACTTTACCTCAGCCAACTCAAATTTCAGTGCATTAATATTAAAGAAAAATCTCTTAAAATATAGAAAGAATATACAGAGAACTTGTTAAAGGTGGAACACTGCTTCCATCAGATCCTGAGCTAACCATGTAGTAAACCTTCTTCCTGTTCGCAAACTCATAGTTATATATAGTCAGTAATTTCACCAATAGGCCACCGGATATTTAAAAGTTCTCTCACGCGTCCCAAGACGGGCCTGTGGCCCGAACATTCGCCTTCCGATAATTGGCCGCCAATTCAATTACGGACTTACATTCACCGCTCGCTGTCGCCGTGGATGGAGGCTCCGGGCCCATGCAATTGCCTTGTAATTTGCCACAATTATTCATATTAAAAATGAGTTAAGCGTTGCCCCGGGTGCCAGGTGGAAAGGGGCTGCGCCCGGGCAAGTAAGTAATTTTCACGCGTAGGTAACATTAAACGATCTCGGGCCGGGCAACGGACTCAAGGAGCGGGCCGAGGGACGCGGGGCGGCGGGATAATAATCGCTGCCACATAAATATTACAAGCATCTGACAACTGAAAATTATCTCCTTCACTCACGAGCCATTTAAATCAATTTTACACTTCGGATTTCACAGGCGGTCGCCGTGGACAAAGGATACGATACGGGCTCCCCACTCTTCCCCTGCCCCGCAGGTCCCTTGTCGTCCACTGGGGCCGGCAACCTGGAAATTGAAATTTATTGAAAAAATGATGACAAACGAACGAAAATAAGCGAATGCGGCAGCTGCAAGGTGGTCCCGGGGGTGTGACGTGAGAAGCCGACGCCGAAGCTGAAATTTAAGGCCAGCACTTTGGATATATATGTTTACGGTCGAGATAGACGCTGATTAGGGTTGCCAAGTGCTGTTGCTCCTCTTTAGAGGTGTTCAGTTCTAATAAATAAAAGGTAATCCTTTAACTCTATAAGCTTGTTAGCAAGTCGGAAGCCCTTATCCCATAGAAATAAAAGAAATTATTAAAAGTTTTATAGGAATGTCGACTTTATTTATATCAACGCTTTCTCTGAAAGTAAACTGTGCAAAAACATTTCTGAAAATACAATGTTTTATTTCTCCATCTATTGATAAGGATTGTTCATTTAATTATTACGTTATCACCTAGGGGGAGGGTCAGCAAAAGGATTATGTTTGATTATTTGGGGGCCCTAGGAAAATGATACCATCATCTTTTTATATCAAAATACATAAGCAAAAAAAGCATTTTTTCAATATTTATAAGAAAAAGTTAGTTTTATGATTACGTAATCCCTTAAGAAGTGGTTCTCTCAGTGATAACCGCTTATTATACACGGGGAGGTGGTCAAAAATGATCAAAAACATGATTATGTAATATATAAACAAAGTCTTAGCTGTATTTTCATTATATTTTAATTTCATTTACTACTGGATCTGGATAAGTCGGCCAGAGCTCGACAACTCTGGACATGCTTCACATTTCACTGGGGCGTCATATCGTAGCTCCGCAGCTCCACGGCCCGTCCTGCCCCATTCCTGCCTTCCGCCAAGCGGGACACTGTGCAAAAACGTTTAAACCAACAATTACGCGAGCATAAATCAAACAGTCGAGTAGAGTGTCGAGGAGCCAGGCGGGCGGTCCGCGTTCTCTTTCGCGTTCCCAGTTCCCCGTTCACGATCCTGCACCGGGACTCTCCTCCCTGAGACCGCCAGTCGCGTGCACAGAGGTGGCATGGAGGAGGGGGCCTGGAATGCCGACACCATCTGCTGTCACAGGCGGCGACGCCTTGGCCAACAATCCTGGCCGCTCGGGAGGCTCCGCCTCATCCTCCGCTTGGGCTGAAGGGGCTCAGCTTCCCCTCGGTTTCGAGTGTCAATAAATAATAGCGGCCAGCCCCCCAAAGTTTACTGATGGCGCGGAATTCGCTGATCTCGTTCTGATCGCTGTGCCGAGATTAGATTGTGATTCTCGTTCCCCATCGCCTGCTGCTGCTGCTGCTTCCCCTTTAGCCGGGATACCTACCGGCTTGGTTAGCTATTTAAATAATTTTCCTATTAATTAAACAGTTTAAAAACAATTTGCACTTGGACCGGACACAGAGGAGAGGCGTGTCAAATACGCTTGGGCCACGCGACGCAGCGGGGGCTTGTCCAATTTGCTGATATGATCGTGGGGTTGCCATGCCACATTCAACGTCCAGCTCGTGGGTGGCCAGGTGCCGGGCGAATCTCGCAGACATCGCGTGAGCTGTTGCCTTTTCAGTATTTGATAGGGAGAACTTTGGAAACATTTCAGGATCCAAATCGATGTCAAGCTTCATAACTCTCCAGTAATGATCAGTTTAGTGTTGCTCATAAGTGAGGGAACAAAAAAGAGTTCCTTGCTTAACTAAGCGAGGTAATATGTTGCTTCCCAATTGTTTTTTTTTTAAGTCACTTTGACCTTTTTTGTTCACTTGATCAGTTTGGTTTTTTTGTTCAGATGGTGCATCTTCCTCATTTTTTATCAGTTGTTCAAATTGGCTCTCCTTGTTATTTGGATCTTTGCTTATTTGGATCCCCCTATACTATTTCCTCATTTTTGCTTTGTTGCTTAATTTTATGGAGTTATTCTTTATTAATCTCTGGTCTTTCAGAGTGCTGATCACCATTAGAACTTTAAAAAACTTATCTTGTTGTGCAAAAGAGTTCACTGAAATGTTAAATAATTTTGAGGATTTCAGCAATCCATATACTGCAATTTTACCAAATTTAAATGGAATACTATATCATGTTAAAGTGGCCTGTTTATGAACAGTGAACAACTGAGCCAGTGAGCAATCTATGTAAGTTGAACAAGTAACATGTTTATCCAGTGAGTATACACAAAAACTAGGTAACCGAATTGCTTACAAAAGACTAGCCTGGATACGCTTCTACGTTTCTTAAAAACGGAGATAGGAGTATGTTGATCGTTTCATACACTGCAAAATATATATTATCTTGGTCATCATCACCAGCAGATTCGATTTAGCCATGACCATCTGTCGTTTTGTCCGTTACTATGGAAACAAATCTCTCAGTATTTGAGGTATCTGCATGATAATTTGCAGATAGTCTATATTGCAAGTAGTATATAAGTCGAAATGGGACAGATCTTATAGGTACCATAATCACAATGGGGAAATTAAGTAGATAAAAGTACTATCGACGTTTTTTTAACAAATTTCCATATACTCTAAGATGTGTCCACTTTTTATGATTTTAAAATTTCGATTTTCATTTTATGATTATCGGACGACTATATTATATAGCTGCTTAATATATCAGAGGCACACAAAGCCCGACTCGCGAGTCGGCAAATTTGTATATAGTATATACAGATTGTGACTACATCTAGACACTTTTTCAGAAAAATAGCTATTTGTTAAGTCGAATCTATTTTTATCCAATATTTCATTCAATGATGAGTAATAATTTTCTTATCGATATATATGTAATCGATATAATGTAATACTTACAGATCTGGTTTTGATAAAGTTCGCAGTCAGGTAAGAATACAGCTATGAAAAATACGACTATGAAAAATATGTTCCACTTTAAGAAGATCATACAGTTTTCTAGAGATCAAACGTACGCTTCCCTACGAATGACGGTGTGGTCGAAATACCTTACCTTCGATGCTTCATGAACTCCCTGTTTTAAGATCTTATTACATTTGAGACAATCCTGCAATATCGTTATATTTACCTCATTTATTTCCCTTGATTCCAGAAAAAGTGTTAAACACCTCTGTACCTTGGGCATATTCCAATTTAATCATCAGCTGACACTTATAAATAACCAATTTCCTCTCGCTACCAGAATTGGTGTCGAGAGGCGAATGGAAAGCCACACACGGGGATCACGCACATGAGAGTTCAAAAATCGAAGCCGTTGCATAAATCAATGCCACAAAGACACACAAAAATTGAATTGTGTGCATCGCTCGAGGCACTTGACCAGTGGCCCCAGCCGCTCCCCGTCTCGGAAACCCAACTCCCAGTGCGAGATCGTCTGCCAAAGGTGTTAATATTCAATTAAAATTCTAGGCTCGCCGGGCGAGTGGCTAATAAATTAGCGCTCAACAAGCGAGTTGCCAATTTCAATTTGTTTTCGTATCATTTCTGGCGGGGGAAGTCTGTCCAAGGAAGGGGGGAAATAGTTGGTGGCTGGACCAGGCCACTGGCAAATTTATTTATTAAGCTGCGCAGGTGTGGCAGGTGGGGAAGGAGGGGAAAAGGACTTCAAGTTGCTGCGAACTTGTTTGCGTTTCTGACCTCGGAGGAGGGTCAGCCAGCCCGGGTATGGTGGCAAGCCTAATCAGATCAGATCGGAAATGGAAACTCTTTGAGCAGACGACATCCGAATCGACTCGTGCGCTGCTCTGCATGGGATCTTGTAATCGATGTTGTGTTGGACATTTCTGCTTACACCAATGCTCGACATGATGCCCCACTAATGGCTGCGCAATCGACTGGGGTAGGTTGCGTTCTCACTCTTGTGGCTGCCACAGTGCGATATTTATCGCCCCGAAGATTGACTGGATGTCGGGGACGGAGACGGGGACCCAGGGAGCACTTAGTTGCTCTGACTGGCATTCCAGCTGCGCGGATATTCGTTCAGTGATTGAGCTTTAACATCAATTAGTTGCGATTGTATCGAATCAGACGGGGAGAACACATATAGTTAACAGTGCCACAAAACCACCTAATGATTAGGTGTCCATAGGCATGAAGTACATATTTGCCTGGTAAACAAGGCTTAATATTAATCAACATATAACATGAAAGGAAGCTATCTTTGGAACGTCGAAGTTTGCATTTTGCAATTGGATTATGGGGAATCGATAAATTTCGCTCGAATGAAGCACAGGAGAAGTATAAAACATTTATTTACGTAGAAATACCAAACTTCTGCATGATTTTCCTAGGCTCTTATATAAATGGAACGTTCGCTCTAATAACTCCTATAATGATTATTAATTACATTTAAAAAAGTATTTTAAAATGGCATAAAACAATTATACCTTAGAGTTTCTGGGAATATATTGCAAAATCATTATTACATTTACCTTTATATTTTTTATTTACCATTTTTCGCTTAAAGTTGTACATTAACATTTTAACATTACAAATACAAATCATTTCTATGGCATGTCTATATGATATAATTAGTCGTTGGATTTTCATATATTTTAAATCCAAATTATGAAATAATAAAAAATTACCTGATCTCATAGTGTATGAAAATATGTTGAAAAACGCCGATGGCATAGCTTGTTTTCTCCTAATATCCCGATCGTTTCTATAGCAGCTATATGATATAGTCATTCGATCTGGCTCATTCTGACTAATATACTAATGAGAATGGAAAGAGACTATTTACACCATATTATTCAGATAACTAAAAAGCTAAGAAAATAGGTTGACCGACGGACGGACAGACGGACAGATCACATGGCTTAAGCTGATTAAGAATATATAGATGCATATAATAATACCCATAAGGGTGATTCCAATTGTAAGATGGAATGATTTTAGTTTAGTGTTCCTTTCTTAATAAATACTTACACGACTATATACGGTCCTGGACTTGAATTGAATTAGCTGGAACTCAAAAACTAAAACCAATGTTGACAAAAGGATAAAAGATTTAAGGACATTAAATAACACCAAGAAACGTTCTCATTAGTTCGTCTCTAAATGTTGATCCGAATTTGTAAAGTGGTGTTATTTTGTAAGTTTATTTTTACCTGGAATAATACTCCAACGAATCATACAATACAATTAGTACTTATGTTGCCATAATACTAATGGTTCTTTTAACAGATCGTAACGACAAATCAAAACTAAATAAGTTATGCTGTTCAGTGCATTTATGGGTCATTAGCAGTCAAGGAGCTTCAATTAAATTAACATGCCCATTATTTGTGTGCAGAGTTCTCTTGATCTCACTCTACTGGGGGGTCTCTGGCCGTGTTGCCACGAGGTTGGCGGCAGGGGAGTTCTATTAGAGACATTAAAATAATTTCAAAAGACATAAATTTGGAATTATGGCCACACAACGTGGACACGGCCGCGTTGCCTCGCACTCCACGTACGTAGGTACTATATGTGGCCCGGGCACGACGTTGGCAAGAGTATTTTAAATCAATTTCTTTGGGGGAGTGCTGTGCTGTGCCAAGTGTTTTCACTATAATTACAGACAATTTCAGACATTCACCGTCGTGCCGGCGGAGCCCCCTCGTCCCTGTTCCTGCCCCAGTTGCCTTTGGCTCGCTGAGATGGCCATTTAAATTGATTTATGAGCGCCTGATCGGGCGCATTTGTTCGGGGCGGGACCTCAGGGGGCTAACTGGGGGGACGCCTAGGACCCCATAATTCACGATCGCCTTTGCGCCCAGTTGCTGCTAATTAAATTTGCATAAGTGGGCGCACTCATTTGACGGTGGGCGTGTCCGCAGAGGACAGCTGCCGCCTGCCGTGGCTCTCGGTGATGGTCTATCAGGTAGCCCGGCAGTCGACGTCCTAACCCTCGTCAGCGAAGACGCAGAAGTGCTCGAGACGTGGTCCAATTTCAGACAACCCCTAACAAGGCCAAAAGGGTCAAGGGGTCAGCGATTCGTTAGTCCTCGGAAACAATGCCGTCTGTAATTGATTTGAGCTCCTGAAGATCCAGCGAATTCCACGCATTTGTCAGCGTTCTTCGTTGACTTTTAATTGCCTGGGAAATTTGTAATTCAATCAGCCCGGCATTGTGGCAGTCGGGAGTCCGGACCTATCCTAATTGCAAACGATTCAGTACCTCAGAGCCCTAACTTCTAGATGCACAACGGTAATTGAGTTCGAACAACAGGACTAAACAGTAATGGGAAAGGCGAACTTTTGGCAGAAATATTAGCATTAAATGAGCAACTTTTTTCAACGAAAGTGTCGATAGGCGGAACCGCTGTGCCTGAAGGACAAGGCAGAGATGGCAAGGAATAACAGCGGAGAACCGACCGACCGAGCGACCGGAGGAACTGGCAGAGGAAGTGCCATAAAAATGCAATTTTAGATTTCATCAACTGATAAGAAAAGTTTTTAAATTAGCCGCCAAATGGGAATGCGAATGCGAAGTTCGAAACTGTAAACTGAGCAACAGACAACAAGAACATTTGATTAGAAAAACGGCAAACAAGGACAACAATCGCGCGCAGGCAGCAGTAGTCGGCCTACAAATTGGCGTCGTCACGCCAAGAAATCGTTAGAAAGTTTCTCCCAGTACAGTTGCAAATGCAATTGCAATTGGGCCCCAGCGACCACCCACTCTTACCCATCCCCTTCCTTGGGTGTCCTGGAAAATCCTGCCTCTGCTGCGGAAACTCTCGAAGAAAAACGCACTCGCCCGAAAAGAGAGCAAAAGTATCAGTTTCAGGTTATCAAGCTCCTGCCATCGCAAGTGGCACAGATTAGGAGAACAATCAAAGGGAAAATGGAAATGCAACAGGGAACAGGGAACAGGGAACGAGAATGAAAATAGAAAATGGAAATACAATGGGCCGCATTATACATTCGAAATTTGGTGGAATCTTAAAGTCCAGATCTACCGGCCACTCGGCAGAGACAGCGCTCAAGTAATTAACGCCCCGATAAAGGAGCTGCATCCGCAGCCTTCTCCAGGATACTCTGCATCTCAATCTGCCAAACAGTAGCTCGGCGACGGCGCCTTGAGGATTTGCTCGAATGTTAATGATGATCTGATCTTCGAGGGGAAGCCCCTGCATTGGGACTGTGTTTGCGATGGGGTAGCTGTCTTTGTGTTTCCCTCGTTGCTCACAAAAAGTAATCCGGTGTTAAGATCGGCGGGGGCGGCCTCTTGTTTGTTTGGTTTTCGCTTCGATTAATCGCTGATCCGATTTTAATAACAACGATTCTAGACTTCTAGTATTTGGCCTCTTTTCACTGGACCACAATGTTCAAGAATTTGTACAACGGTAACTTTGAATGTGACGGACTAAGGGGTTTTAATTTGTTTTACCTTTATTTATTATCTTATTACTCTGTCATGAAATTTCATTAGGATCGTTTCGTTAGAACCAAGTTTATACTTTTTATGAACAGAAGTTAGCTTTGCTCATACAAATACCCCAAATTTAATCCTAAATATGAGAATACATAGAATGTATGAATGAATGTATTAGAAGTTTATACTGAATAGTAGCAGACAGTTTATATATTATTAATACACCTCCAATTAGGCTTCTTCGAACGATTTCTGAATCAATAGAATCGATCAATTTGCAAATGGCAAGGGTAAACAAACTTCGTCTTCCCAAATTAAGCTTAATTTCTTTTTTGTAAATGCCTCATTTGCTTCTCCTGCGACTGGAAAACCGGGAAAATAGCATTAACCAAGTTATCTTAATACAATGTAGGACAATTTAATTCAAGAATGGCGGTTGTGCAGTGGGAGCTAGAGGACCGGTATTCAATACCAGTTGTGAGCTACTTTTATCTGTTCTATCTTTGACTAGACTTACCACCAGAAGCCTTAAAATTAAGAAATAAAATGCTGTACACCGGGCGAACTCACTGGAGACTTGCCATTATGAATTAATTTTTATAATATTTACCATGAGTATTCGAATAAGTCACAAGCAATAAAAATTCGCTCGACTTACATACCCAGTAAAAAGACTTTTCAAACCGATTACCCAAATAATTAAGAATGGAAGCTAACTTCGGCACGTCTAAGTTTGTATACCCTTACATTTTGCAAGTGGATCATTGAGAATATATCAATTTCAATAAAAAATAACATAATTGGAGAGATGTAAACCACTTATGTGTACTATATGTTAAAACACCGGGCTTTTAATGATTTTTTTAGGCTCTTGTGTAAATTAACCGATTGCTTCTATGACATCTAAATATATGATATAGTTCAATTTTAATAAAATTTAAAAAGTATTTAAAAATTGTATAAAATAACTACATCTCAGGATTTATGCGATATTTACAGTTTTACATTTACAGTTTCACATTTTCCTATACATTTATCAATCATTACTATGGCCAGCTATATAATACTGTCCTTTGATTTACATTAAAGTAAAACCGAAATTCTAGAATCATAAAAAAGTTATATCTCAGAATAGATGAAAATCTTTTGACAAACGTCCGATCTGGTCCGTTTCGAATTATATACCTAAAAGAATGGATGAAAAACTATCGCTAAAGTTTCATTTAAATAGTTAAAAAACTGAAAGATTAGTTTGCGCAGAAACGGACAGACGGGCAGACAGACAGACCAACGGACATGTCTGAAGCGAATCGCCTGGTTATGCAGATCCAGAATATAATATAAAATTTGATAGGGCTGGAGATGCTTTCATCACTGCGTTGGAAACTTCTGGTTAAAATAGAATTCCCTGCAAGCGTATAAAAAGCATAAAAAAGTTGCATTCTGGGTAGACTTAAAACCTCGGTTCGGGACTCGACTGCAGCGATTCTGAGTGCTAGAGAGAGATGCGGATAACATAGCATGGGGATAGAGTTAGAAGATATCCTTCTTGACACTTATTTTTAACAAACTTGATCTGCGTCCAACATATAAAGATGTTGGCACCAAGATTAGTAGCTATAGCTCACTTAAAGTCTGTTGTTACATACGGACAAGCTGACATGGCTAAATCGCCTCGAACACATCAAACAACAACCCGAGAAGCCCGCAAAAATGAGCTAGCTGTCTTTCACTGAGCCCATAACATCATTCAAAAACCTACCACTATCGAAAATATACGAACAGGATTTCAAAATGAGCAAAAAAAAGAACGTAATTTAAAACGTACTAAGCAAAACTATTCTGTATAATATGAGGAAATGTGTTAAAACAAAAAAGTTGTTTCGATTTTCATTCTTAAAATACTTTACACTTTTGACCTATGTATATAAAAAAAGAATTTGTCTCGCAAAAAATGCAGTCTACCCTCCGCTTGTTAAAGCAAAACCGGGCCACTGGTCGCACTTAATCAAAAGCTTAGGCCATTGGCATAGCCCGATACCGCGAGAAAATTCTCGCTTTTCAGTTTTCTTCATGTTCATTCTGTGAAAACTTCGAGTTCGATGCCCAGCTCTTGGGTCATAAGGTAAAAAACACGAACAAACCATCAAGGCTAAATACTGTCAACCATTCATAGTTGCCACGTTATTAAATAACGTTTTTTTATAACAGTTTCTCATTTTCCCGATTTCAAAACCTATTTTATAACAGTTTAGCATGTTGCCCACTGAAACGATATATTTGTCGATACATCGACCGTGCATTCATTTATCTAAGAAAAAAGTGCAACATTGCCCCAGATGGAAAATACTGAAACAGTACGCAACCAACCAAGGAATATTTGAATGCATATTTGTGCATTTAAAAAAGAGCGACTATTTAAATGCTGACACAAAATATAACGATATAAATATTTGGTTTTTATAAACATATCGATATATTGATATATATTATCCACATCTCTAGCGAGTGTAAATAATGTAAGGCAAATGCAATATTGTAAAAGCAACAAGCTGCGGCCACAATAGCCCAAGTGTACTCTATTTAAGCTCGGTTTGTGCGGCGGAAAAGCGACGGACACGGCCCAGCTTGTGACCGAGGGAAACGCAGCACACGCACACACCCGCGGAACGTTCACTTGTGCTGCTGCTGCACACACATATAGACGGATATTTTTCGTCTACGTTTCAATTCGATTTTCGGAAATTTCACCTTCGCGTTGCTGTTTTTCGGCTATTTCAAACTTGTTTTCAGCTGTGTCTTTCCCGAACGGCTCCCCCGCCTCCGCCCGCTGTCCACTACCCAGCTCTGTTGGCAGCCGCTCACTTTTTAATTTGCTTACGTATTACGTGTGGCGGTGTGCGTGTGCGCTCGCGTTCGTATTTCATGAAAATTAGTGCCAATTTGCAGTGAGACGGAATGTAAAGGCAGAAGCTGGCATAATTTTCCGCACATTCAACCTCTGATTTCCCGTTTTTCCCTCGGATCAGCTGTAATTTGCATAAAGAAATCGCCACTCGCAGGCCGTCTCGCTTGCTCCTGGGCACGTGTGCCTGTGTGCGTGTGAAATGCTTTCCGCTCGCTAAAAATAACGCCCGTGGATCGGTAGATATGCGTGAATAATGGCGAAAAACGCACTTAAGGCGTAGTTCTTGAATGTGTGTCAAAAAGCAGCAGGTGCAAGTGCAGTGTTATAAAGCGCAGCACTTCTGCCAACGTGTTTGTGTGTGTGTGTGTGCCTGTGCGCTTGTATGTGTCGCAAACATATGGCAAAAAGTTGTGACCCGAAGATAAATAATATTTCTTGCATTCTTCGCAGAATTCAGTGATACTGCTCAATGGCAGTTTAGAGAGTGGTACGAAGAGTACGAAAAACCAAGGTGACAACCCACATCCAATGACAAATGTGACAACGGAAACGCATCAGCCGCCCTGAGGAAGAAGAGGAACGTCTCCAAAGGTCAACCCAGCCACCCTGCACCCAACCCCGCCCCCTCTTCCGTTTGTTATTCTTTTTTTTTTCGTTATTTTCCCTCCGTTCGAGAGCGTGTTTCCTTTGGGCGTGCAATACTTTTTGCCAAAAGTCTTGCCACGGTCCAAAGTCGCGAAGCACGTCGAACGAGTACGGCCGTAAAAATTCCTAAATCCGTGGGCACCAAGCTGCAGCGTCTCAAGGCCAAGGCGGCTGCGAGTCAACACTACGGCAGCAGCAGTTACCGTAAGTCCAGCGGCAGCGGCAGCACCAGAGGCAGCGAGGGCGTCGAGAAAAGTTTCGGGACACAAGGCGGCTACGATTATCAACGCGGTGGCGCTGCCGAGGAGCGTAACTTTGCTGCGACGACGGCGCTGGCGGACGTGGCCGAGAAGTCATATCAATATAGCAGCAGCAGCAGCAGCAGCACCAACAACAACAACAATTATCAAAAGTCAAACCACACCAGTGCCAATTACAACCACAACAACAACAACTATAACCACCCAAAAAGCGCCACCAACCTGCCTTATCAGCCTCATCAGCCTCACAACAACCACAGCATCAACAACAATAACAGCAGCAGCAGCAGCAACAACAACAGCACTATGAAGATGACCAAACAAAAGAATTCGCTGGCGGAGCGTCTTAATATCGGCGATGAGGTGCGAGAACTGAAGCTGGGCTCCACCTTCAGGAACGCCTCAACCGCCTTCCACACCATCAAATGTAAGTGTCGCCTGGCGGCAGGGACTACAGTTCACCTGCCATTGCCCAGCCAGAACTGACCCACAAATCTGTTTGCGTTGCAGATGACTTCAAGCCAGCAAGTGTGGATACCAGCCGCATGGCATCTGTGGACGTTGGCTCCAACAATCAAGTTACTGTTATCGTGCCAAATTCTGGTGAGTGCAGCGCTAAATATTATAGCTTCCGTGTTCGGATACTTACTTTAAGAGTCAGCGCAAAGAATTTTAAGACAAAACCACGAGAAGTTCAATTGAAGTTTCTAACGATAAGTAATGGCCTCTATGTTATTGTAGAGCGAGAAGTTGCGATTTCTTTATAGTTTGGAAGTATGACTTAGGATCAATATCTATCTTTACTATCCACATTTCGCGGTCTAATAAAGTGCCTTCTACGAAAATTCTATTCTCTACTATTTCCATTTCTCCTTCGTATTTATTACAAAAGGGTATACAACCTATTTAGTTTTACTGCCAGTTTATATGGTATTTATGCATCTTATATTTTTCGGTCAGTTAGCTATTAGGGACTCTAGCAGTGAGGGTAGAAAACGAACCTTAATGGGTAAATTACTAATGAAGTTTCTTTTACATATTCTTTTAATTAATATTCATTTTTAAAAGCAACTCGCTGTTTACAGATACAACCAAAAAGTAAAACAAATGCTAATATGCCAGAAAACAGCATTTAACATTTTTACATTACGATTGTTTTTCAGTCTACTGAAAACATTTTTTACTAGGCTAGACTAGGTTAAGAATGGATTTTGTTTTATCCCATTCAAACTTATACCCAACAAAATTGTGTGTAGTATCGACGCTAATAACCTATACCCAGCCATGTTTTATTAGGTATTATCACAAGCCAATAAAATAGGCAAGAAAATCGAGTAAATTATTGTCGTTTCTCAAACACGCAACCTAATAAAGGTGGTATTCAAATTAGAGAAAATCGATTTTGTCTGTGAGTTGGCAAAAATAACTTTGAGAATCGTCTATCGATATGATTACATATTTTCTGGCAGTTTTATTTTTCTGGCACATAGTATTAATTAATTGGGAATTCCCTATGCCAATTTCTATATCCATTTATATCTAAGGCCAAGGCAAGTGTAAATTGATTCCTATCCCCTATTAGCTATTTATAGTCGTTCAGCTCGAGTGGCTGACTGATGACATAATTTGACTGCATTATAGGCTAGGAGCCAGTGGCAGCGGAGTCTCCTCCTGGATACAAATTAATGGATAGCCAGCCCTGTGTCTTATTTCGTTTAAACAAAGGCCGCAGACGCGCGGCGAGGAGCGGAGGGGGGACGGGACGCCAGCGTTGGAATGAAACCAAATTACATCAAGTCAGGCAAAATGCAGCCAAGCGTTCAAGTTTTTTTCCTCGCTTTTTCATACTCGTATTATTTCGCTACGCTCTTTGTGGCCAGACTCGTCTGTGGGCTGTCGGCTGCGGTTGCTGTTGTTTGGACCCCATTGCGGCCGACTTGGCTTGTGTAACGCTCCGCCGATTGCGAGCGACGAGTCGCCAAAGAGTTTGGCGGCGGCGACGACAATAACAGTGGCATTTGGTCAAGTGTGGGTCTGGAAGTGGTGCGATAACTGCCCGATCTCTCCCTGTCTCAGTCCGTGTCGGAATCGAACGGGTGCAGCCGAATGTGCACTGGACTAGTTTTCAGTTTAGCATCGCAGCCGGCGACCAAACATTCCGTTCAACCTCTCTCGATTGTCTGCAGAAATTTAGTGCACCTCTATCACAATATAAACGTTAGCCAATCGTGTGTGGACAGTTACTTCCAAATAATTAGCACTGCAGTTAAAGAGGACGATTCGGGGGCATTGACACTTAAAGTGTATATATTCTTGTATATATATTTCTTCACACAGAAACATATATCATGAAAAACATATAAGTAAGGAATAGTCGGGATTTTCGATAAAAAGTTAATAATAGGCAATAGGCAGACATGCTTTAAAAATTTCAGTAAAATCGGAGGGAAATATTAAACAATACAATTTCTGCGCATGCTGAATTTCTGTCACTTCTACATTTGTGCTGTACCACCCATGGGTGTTGCTCAACATGTTCCTAGCAACATTTGTGTGATAAAAACATTCGAGCATAATAAGACAGTCTTTAGCCATGTCGATTTGCCTTTTAATGTCACGTATAATTCTATGAATTGGGTATCTATTGGGTATCTCAAAGTAGAGCTCTAAGTTTATTTACTGTCATTGGCTTAGACGGATCATTTCTCCGAAACAGTGGAGGGGGAGGGGGCAAAGACGACACCCTCAAGTTGCTACTCTCTTTACTTGTTATTATGCCTTAAGTATGCCTAATAAACATAAATATGTTGCAACCAGTAATGATTGTTCGATTACATGAATGATGATACAGCTGATAGAAGAGAATTATTATTTTGTTTATTGTTATGTTAATATTAAAAACTTAATTTATTAGAATTAAAATATTCATAGATCACAGATAATTTAGTAAGCTTTATAATAAAGGACACCATATAAGTTAGCACCTCTTTTTATGATTATCATTTGCGGTGTCGGTTTCTGCACGTCTGAGCTAAGCTTTTCTTTTGTTCTAAATATTAAAACTCTTCATCTTAACCTCTCGAACCGGTGAGGGTTATATGGCGACATGTCATAGGTCGTCAAGAAATAAGACGAGAGATTATAAGCTAATGATTATGAGAAAATCTTTTCCAATGCATTGTATTAACTGAACAAGTTCGATTCCATCAACTTTAAGCGGTCAAAGCCAGAATTTGTATAAGGATGAAATAAAATTTTTTTTCAATATTGAAAGGAAACAGAACTAAGTACCAATATGTATGTACATATGTATATGAAATGCCCATATCATTTATATCTATTTAATAATTTGGCTGTATCCCTTGGCATATCGCTTTATAAATCATATTATTTTTTAATTCTTAAATTAAACAAGAACCGGTTTTTGAATTTTCCGTTAAGGACTATTTGATTAACTGTCTATTTTTTTATCTAACTTTTATGAGCAAAAATAGATGTACTATAGGGATTTTCTGCTTCACAGCAATTATTATCCCAAATCAATAAATGATTTTATTTAAATAGAAAAGCATTAACTCGCCTTTGTCAGTTGTGACTCATTTTCGGGTTATTTTTAAGCAGTATTAAGATGGTGGAAGAAGCGTCTTATTGTTTGCACTATATAATTCGAAAGCCTGTTGGATGTCCGGAACCGTGCACTTGTTTTGTGATCTCCCTGTCGATGATCGGCCTGTCGCGTATCGAATGAACTTGAATATGGAAGGAGTATATTGGTGAAGGCGTGTATTAAAGAGTGGAAGCGCCTGGCCAAGGAGACCCATTCCGTTATCCTTCAGGCATTGTTTCTGCAGTCCTTCTACCAGATTCGCCTCCTGTGTCGGTACTTCCTGTCCGACTTTTTTAGATTTCATGTATATATCTAAGGCCATCTGGATTTTTTCTATCCATCCTTTCTGCCAATCGAACTTTTCTCCGAGGTAGCCTATAACGGCATCATGTATGGGTCCCAATAATGTGGGGATCTGGAGTATCCCTTGAGCCGTGAAATTGAAAAGTAGTAAAGCTGCATGATTTTCAAAAATTTGTAAGAAGCACCAAAAAGCGAGCTGATATAATCTCACTGAAAATGGTTGCTGGCAGCTGCATATCTGTTAGTCTCTTCAAAATAAACTGCAATGGAGCTTTTAAAGATGCCTGATTTATATGAATATTCTTAGAGAGCCGAATCGGCTCCGTAATTAAATTATTCCGGATTCCCTTAGCCATTTTAGGGCTTTCGTTACAGGGGCATTATTGGCGATCAAATAGGTCCCACAAATAATATTATAATATTTATATAGGCTAATACAAATGTACACGCAACTAGTATGACATTGATAATCGATTTTTTGTAAACCTCATTATAGACGCTTAATGAGTTTGTTATGGTTTTTTTATATAATACAAATTATATGTTAGAGCATCACTTTTCATTTATATATAATTACATTATTATTAAAATTAGTATTATTATTGTAAAAAGTTATTTTATTAAAATATAAACTACAGCGTCAAAAGTAATGATCGATCTTAAAAAAATTCAGTCATTTCTATACCAACGTTACTCAGTAGAATTAAAAATTCTTTAATTTTTAAACAAGGACTCGGCACACGCAAAGCTTTATGCATTAAATCAAACTACGTATTCGGTCAATAGACCTTTTTGGGGACGGAGATGCATCCTTCTGCCTGTTTCATAGAATTTATAAGACCCATGCACCATTGACCCCATGATCATTTCTGTTAAGAGTGCAGCTTGTAACGAAAAAACACTTTAAGCGTGTAGCAATTGCTTGATTTGTTTTTAATTTTTTATACTTCCTTAACTAAAATGTACTTATATTTTTAAGACACTGTTAAGGGCGTAGTTGAAGAGCTTGGATTCTAGTAACATTATTAATAGCGTTTTACAAACCTGGAACCTTGCAGCTTGGACCGAGATATTCAATTTAGGGCAGTGCTGCCCAGGCAATGCACTGACATGTTAGGACTGTATTTGTGTGAGTAGGACTCTTCCCGACGGCACATTAACGTACACTAACTATCATATACTATCGGTGTGAGCAGAGGCTGGGCAGAGTTTTTACTAGCGAGTTGATCCGCTGGGTATCATTGATTTAGAAATGTCTATTGAACATCATAGATAAACGCAAAGTAGAACTAGCACTAGTTTCAGAAATCTCATTGACTTCTTTGCTATTATGCTAGCGAAATTTGATTTGCAACACCGTGTCAAGGAAATCAATTAGGTAACGTCTGAACATTGGGTCCTATATCAAAGAGAATAGGTATTTGATTTCTTCGGTTTTTATGAGTTATATATGTAGAAAATTATATTCTCTTTACGGTTTATGACCGGTTCCTAGAAAATTCGGTTTGCTATTGGGTAAGTGTGAGAGATAACATTGACAGAGACCAAATACTCCCTGTCAAATTTTTTCCGGCTTGGCAAAATATCACCTTATTTCCGATAGTTAACTAAAAAAGAAAAAAGCAGCATCTGATTTGTTTTGTTTCGCTTTACAGTACAATTCGATGCTTAAAAGAGCTCTGTTATAATTTCGCGTTCGGATAAATAACAAGGAGGGAAGGAAATAAATTTGCTTTACGATAACTTTATTTGTGATTTTATCTTCCAGTCAGACAACATTTAGGGACTTTGCTGGTTTTATGGTTTGGATTTTCGTAGCTCCTTAGCTACACACTTTTTAATAAATTCATCGGCCTTACTTTGTGCAGCATTTACTTGTTTGGTTCTTTGTAGCACAGCTCCGTATTTTTGCCCCTGACAATTAGAAGTGTGGTTATTTGAGCATTTTTCTGAATGCTCATCGTCCACAATGATAACTGTAATGTTTGGCATTTTAATGGTCGGGAGTTTAATGTTACTTTCAAGCGAATTGATATTAGATGTATTGAGATGGATATCTTTGGCGTCTGTGCCGCTATTGCCGTTTTTTAAACTAATTTCCTTAAAGCAAATCTTTAACAGTTTCTTCAATATTTCACGATCATCTTTACCATTATCCGTGTGTTTGGGATTACTTCCGAGATAACCAAAAACCAATTGTATGCGATCTTTTATCGCTTCCTTCACTGGCAAAGGATTAATTATAAAATTTTTAATTCTGAAGAATTCTCCAGGCCAAATTCCACTAATTCCAAGTAGAAACCAATAAAATAGGGCTAATGAAATGAATATGGTTAATACTTAATACTTAATTATTCCGTTTTTTGTCGTCAAGTAGAACTTACCAAAGTATACTGCTAGCTGCCGCATTTCAGATTACTCAGTTAATGTACACCAGTTAATGTACTACCTTATAAAGCCATTGCAGCTATCGCCAATCCATTAGTTGGACTATAATTTTGACTATTGCTGGTGAAACGTGACGAATTGCCATAGCAAAATTATCTCGTGCGAAACTACTCACTAATCTGATGAATCTAAACGATCTAGCTAGATCCCTTTTTTAAAGGGAATATTATACTGAGCGTACATGATATGGATACTGCTGGCGGGAACCAAAATCGATCTTATGAATTCTAGCAGTTTTTTGTGTGGAAAATTTAGTTCAATAGTTCCAAAGCAGATTTACGATATAATTATCAGATTTGCATGCAATTTAAAATCTAAAAAATAGCGAAAATCCGCTATTTTGACTTGCTATACCATATAGTGGTGATTTCAGCTGTTCCGACTTTCTGTTGCAAGAAGTAAATATGTACTTCTTGCAACAGAAATAAGTCTATGCATATCAGACCAATAGTTGAAAAACTGGGAGACTAGTTTTCGAAGAAAGACAGTCAGACGGGCGGACGGACAGTCAGGCAGATGGACAGATGGCTAGATCGACTCGGCTGGTAATGCTGATCAAGAATATATACAAGTTTTACTTACGAATTTATGCCTTCTTCACTGCTTTACAAGTGTCATGACATAATTTTAATTTTCTATGCAAGAAAAGTTGCTTAAAAAAATGTAAGCAATACTTTGATATATTATCTGTTTAAAATTGCATTAATGTTTACTTAAAAATGATAAAACCGTTATGCCCTTCTTGAACTATCAGTTGTAGATCCCAAGTTAGTGGTTTGCATTCTTTTTGAATTTTTCAAGCCCCTTCTTGCCTTTGACAACGACAACCGTAATTGGTGGCATCTGTATATCGGGCATGCTTATATTGCTTTTGACCGTATTCATATTAGCTACATTCGCTTTTACATCTGATGATTCTTTCTTTTTCCTTTCGGCTTCAGCTGGCCGCAACGCAATAAGGACCTTCGCGATTTCATCTATAGATATAGGCTTCTTAGTGGCAGGCGGCGCCGATGTTATCCCCAGAAAGTTCTTGATTCCATCGACAATAATACGTGAACTATATACACATTGGATAATAAATAGTAGCGCTGTGAATATATTGTTACAAGAGGTTAGCTTAGCTTAGCCGATTGAATTATATTTGATGAACTCACCAAAGGAAATAGCATAAAACCGCATTTCGGAGTCTTTTATCAGGACAAATAAATATAGCAGCACAAAAAAATATTTTTGCTCAGCTGCCGTTCGCTAAGATACGAATTCTCATACAAATCAAATTTTGAAAGATTCTACTTTTCAAACTAATAGATTATGCACACTACATTATATCAAAAGGTTACATTAAGCTGTTATAGCACGCTTTGGTCCGCATCTACACAGCAAGCAATGAACTGTGTTCAGGCTTTTCGCTTATTCTGGTGAGTAGTTTTTCCTTAAAATGTGAGATAATAAATTGTTTACGGAACGCACATGGTTTCTGAATTTTTTTTAACTGATCGTATTGGATAACTGCACAAGGTTAACCGTATTGCTGAGTGAAGTATGATTATTTCATTCAATTTGTTCTTGAAGAAATACTCCATTTGACGAAATGTATCACTTATAGTCTCCTTAATATAAAGATGAGTAACGCTCTCTTCGTTTGCATAAAGATAAGAGAATACAATTTGATTGAATTCGCTTCCATGTGTGATAGATCAATCAAGTGAGTATGTGAGGGTACAGATCTAGAATGCTTGCATGGGTCAACACAGCGCTGATTCCAGATTCTAGATTCTAAAGCCTCTCTGACTTTTTTGACCCAAATTTAATAAAGAGTCTTTTATCAGCCCAAGGTAGCGCTGAGGCCTGACATCGACACGTAAAAAATGTATAGTAACTGTGTAAAGCTGTAGAAAAAAGCGTAGAAAAAAGTTTACCATAACAAATACAGTTCTGCTATTAAGTCACTAGCAGATGTTGACAATAAAAAACTTTTGTATAAAAAAAGCTTGATACAAATTTATACTGGTTTTAATAAAGTTGTTAGTTTTAGCTTAAAAATGTATAACAATTTTCATATTCAAAAATTAAAACAAATACCAGGCATCTAAAACGTGAAAATGGATCGTATGGCCTATTATTTGCCGGCAGAGAACACCGATAAACTTTTTAAAACGTTGTCGCACTCAAAAAGTCATAATGCTTTTTTCCCCGAAAACTGTATTTCGATTTGAGTACTTAGCTTAAAACAATATGACTCTTTTGACTTAGAAAAAGCAATACATGCATCGAAAAGCAATAAATGCTAAGAAAATAGCAATAGTTTACTATAGACTCTCTTTTAACAATTTATCCCGCATTTGCCAATTGAAAAACCATAGATCTTGCCCGGCCTCTGCTTTCACCAATACTGTACAAATGCAAGTCGAACATGCGTGTGGACACCACTGCTCTATAGTTAGTATGGAAAATTTGTGTGCAATAAAATCGATGGCGTTATTTATTTTGAAGCTTATATTTATATTGCCTTTGATTTGGCGAATTTCAGCGTCTTAGACATTTCTCAGTTATTGCTAAATTTGTAGGAACTTCATGCAAAAACACGTGCTTATAATGACTTGTGCTGAACTCGCAGCCAACCAGTTTTTCAGGAATAATACAATTAGTATAATTTTGGATGACTAATCCCCACTTGATTGTGTTTCCTTCCCTTGCAGAAAGTTCCGGTGTGCCTCATACAGTTTATAAGGGTAATCAGAGGGAGTATGCAAAGGAGTGCTTGATGATCTACGACAAGGAGACAGGTGCTATCACAATAGAGAAGCTGAATCACAACATTCAAGTAAAGAAGACAAGGTAAGTGCGCTGCGTTGCGGTGCTTTTGAGATTTCTGAGCAGTAAGCAGTGTCTTTATTTTCTTTCCAGGAGCGAGGTTTCAAACAAGCCAGTTCTTCTGCCAGTTCAGAATGCAACCATGAATATGGCCCAGAGCCAGGGCTTGATTCAGGCTCAGGCTCAGTGCACCAACGGTGCTGGACTGGCTCCAATCACAGTAGCTTCTGGGCAAGGTTCGGGATCTGGTAACAAACTGGAGAACAGCACCATGCGGATCACATCAAAAACGAAGGTTTCAACGGGCAGTCGCAGGAATAATATAAGTGAGTGAACTAATGACCAAATAGGTCAGAGATTAAAGCAAGAAGAACAATTTGTTACGGTGCCAGTTTCAGTTGACTTCAAGCCGCGCAACTCGCCCATGCAGCAGAGCTCACCATCGCGTCCAGTGGCTATCCATCGCAGCCCCCAATCCGCTCCAGCGTAGGTTTCCACCCTCCGGAAGTTTGGCGATTGAATTAAATTGAGTCTTTCCTTTCTTTCAGTTGGGATGCAAATAATGCACAGCAGACCTTGCCCAGCATCCCCATGATCACGGACGACGATGACTTTGGGCTGAGGGCCGCCCTCCATAACGGCGGACAGGCGAATACCTCGGGTTCCTCGTCTGGGTCGGCGGGGGGTCAACCAGAATACGGTTCCATGTCCATGGGCAAGCAGCGCCAGGCCCCTCAGCATGGGCAGGCCAAGCGCCAGCAGATGCATCAGCGCTCTAGCCCGCCAATGGCCCAACAGCAGCACCAGCAGCCATCCGGTTACGGTCGTGGATACAACGGCAGCAACAACCAATACGCACAACATCAGCAGCAGCAGCAGCATCAACAGCAGCAACCACAGCGTCATTCTCCGCAGCAGCAGCAGCATCAGCAGCAACGTGCCTCAGGCTTTGGTCACGGCAACAGCATGCCAATGGACTTTGACTCAGGCAGAGACCAGGATCTGAACTCGCAGTCGGTGGCGCAAGCGGCTGCTGTTCTGGAACAGGTAGGTTTCATGCAGGATATATACATATATTTATATATATATTTTTCTTATTATATTTATATATATATTGTGAAGGATTCTATGTCTCTAAGGGTTCTAGGTCGTGGCGTAGTCGGTTCGATTACACATACACGTGTAAATCGATACTCGACTATTTGTTAAGATTACACACAGATCATTAGCAATAGCAATAGCAATATTAGCAATAGATCAATTGCAAGGTTTGCTCAAACGCGTTTTGGCTGAAAGCCAAGTAAGCATCATTAGTGGGGGTTTCGCTACGATCGACGTTTAGTGCATATTCCATAATCCTGACTTGGTAATTTGTGGGCATCACAATGCAAATATCTTTGACTTGTACTAATGTTGAAGGTACAACGGGAGAACGTTTTTACTTCTCCACGTCACCCTTCACGATAAAAAATAATAGGTCGCAAACATAAATAATATTTATTTTTCTAGTATAGCCATAGATATTATTAGACATAATTATTATTTGTTTTAGAGCCATAGCTTGGGCCTCCACCTCGAATTTTATAAAGTATACCAAATATAATATTTAATATTTAAATTGATTTAAATTGTAGTTGTAGGTATGTTTTATGCTTATTTATTATAAGAATTTCTGGATATATTGTGCGTATAAATTTGATATAGCCACGATATTGGGTTAGGATTGTGAAGGTATAGGGAACGTTGCAAGGCGAGGGCAATTGCACATGATATGATGACTATCTGCCCGGGCTCAGGTTGTTTTTTGTCATGGCTATGTAGGCCACGACTAATAGTTAATTATAATAATTAGTTCTCTTCTATTTAAAGGAGATTTTTTAAAATCGAACGTTGATAGTGTACTCATTTTTTTGGTAACAAGTAGAGGTAGAGTTCTGTAGATGTTTATGCTTTTCGTTTTTTTTTATTAATTTAAAAAACGGGATGTAAAATTTGAGTTCGTGTTTGGGGTGTAGGGAACTTGGCAGCAAGATTTCGTTGGCTATTAAGCCTATATAGCTAGGGTCTAGATAAATACAAACATTTATACTAAAATTATAATTACTATTATATTTTATTATTATTTATTTATTCTTATTATTTATTTGTTTTTTTTTTTTGCAGCAAATTGGCGGCGCTTTGAGCGCTTCCAGCTCCAGCTCGGAATCGGACTCTAGCGACAGCGACAGCGGCAGTGACTCCGATGATAGCACCGAAGATGATCGCCCTATGGAAAGACAGCAGCAACAACAGCAGCAGCAAACTGTGCAGATGCAACATCATCAGCAGCAGCAGCACCTACAGCAACAGACTCAGCAGCACCTAAACCAGTTGCCAAACCTAGGCCTGGGTTCTATATCTCCATCCTACAGCAATAGTCATCAGCAGCAGCAGCAGCAACAACAGCAGCAGCTATCGCATCATCATAAGCAGCAGCAACAGCAGCAGCAACAGCAGAAGCAACAGTCCGGCATTTATGCATCCAACGGTGGCTTTCCAAACGACTTGCTACAAAACGATCTGCAATTGTCCTCAAATTCGTCCGAAGACGACGACGATTAGCTGTGCAAGCCTTGATATAATTCAATAATTTCACAAAACGGACGGCAACAACAATTATTGATATTCTGTCTATATGCGTGTAATTAAGTTGTAATTATTGAGGGGTGAATTTACTTGCTAGTGAAATTTTTATAAATAAATTCTTAGTTGTACACCACGATATACACAAGCATACATTAATTAATTTTAATCGCTAATTTTAAACCTTCCAAATGTGCAGGAAAACATTGAATACAAACGAGAAAGGAAATCACGACCTACTAAGACCTAATTTTTGCCAATACATATTTGAATGTAAATTAATTTTAAATACAAATTCAAAGGTTACGTGAAACTTGTTAAAAGTCCTAAAGATACATACACACAGTTAAACCATAAACGAAAGCAGAAGCAAACGAAGTAGGCGACGCAACTACGGAAATTATTTAGTTTTTAATGCCCATGCTGCAAATATGAAACATGATTTTTAGCATTAAAAAGAAACAATTTAATTACCACAGCGTATTTTTGCCATTAATTACGCATTTTACTCTAAGCCCTGAAATCATTTAAATTATTCAGATACCAAAAGCGCGAAAGTAACCACTATTAAAATGTACTCTTGTTTTATTATTTTACTTCGCTCATCTTTTGTATGCTATATCTTTGTTCTTTATTATGGTTACGAGATAATAATTACTAAATTCGTTAGCTACATAAGTATCTCACGAATGTTTTCTGTCTCTTATCTATATTAGTTACCTATTTGTGCGGCATGAAGACATTTAGGCTTTTACCCCATGTTTTATTTGAATTTATTTGTAGTTCTTTAATTAATTTTTAAAATATTTTATTATGATTTTGTTATGACCTTGCAATAGTTAAAAGCAACGAGAAAATGAAATAAATGTGAAACGAATGAAGACGCCTGGTTTTATGCTTTCCCTCCCGAAGAGTTGGTTACAGTCGCTGACTCACGCGAAGACACGACTCCTTCCATTTGTAGGAGCGTGCACGAGGTCCAGACACACACTTACTAATATTAACACTATTTCATTTGCCAAGCCAACAATGAATTGTATTTATAAAGTACCATCCACGAGAGAAACGACCAATATCTGAGCAACAGTCAGAAGCAAACGGAGGCGACACCAATTATTTTTTGTACATTCTACACAGAGAATATGTCTAGGTGGCGGAGAAGCATCAATTGAGCATCAATAAAAACACCAAAAATAATTGCAAACAAATCAACAGCAACTAACAAAAAACAACAAATCGATTCAGATAATCATAAGCACAATATACATATGCAAAGAATCTAGAAATAATTATGTAACTAATTCTAAATGGAATCCGAAATGCCTAAGAACACAATGAAATGAAATCAAGCGACTAACTTAGTCTAATTGGTAAGAAGAAAATATATATATTATATACAAACAAGCATGTACACGACTTTATATACAAACATATAAATATTACCTTCAGTTGAATTAGTTCTAATGCCGACCATTAAACAGTCAACAAATCAAACAAAGCAATTTAGATGTTTTCTTTACTATTAGTGGGTTATATCTTTAAAGTATCCAGCGGATTCAGCGGGGTAAGATGCTATTATTGACTCCAAGAGCATGTCCACATATTACGTAATGACTTATTTGATCATTTTTGAACCCCCTGCTTATATAATCAATAGTTATTCTTGACAGAGCGCCTGCCCTATGATAACGTAGCCATAAAACAAACATTTTCTTAAAGTATTTGGAATACTTTTGTAATATATTGTGATATGAATAAAAAATATAATCATATATCACATTATATAAATAGTATAATTATGAAAATCATCTCTCCCCCTATGTGATTACGTAATATTTGGTGTGGTGGAGAAGCCTTTCGTTAATTTTTCGCCAGGCATGTCGCGTCTCCCGGTATAAACCTGGAAGCTTCAGCTGGAAAGATACATTTTATTACAATAATCCGACCAAATATCGACTGCAATCACCACAACAAATTGTTAAAAGATGCCTGTTTTATATACATATGTATGTACATATAGTCCGACAGAATCGTGATTATTATTTTTAAAACCAGAAGACAGGCATACCGCCGTTATCAGCTTCAGTTTTCGAAATATTTTCTATTGCACTTACACCCCCCTATTTATACTGACATTTTACAAGCTAAAGCGATTGCATTCCATCTTTGATTGAATTATCGTAAGGTTTTTCTTTTCGGCAGTAGGTTTCAGGTTTCTACCAGAAGAGACAACATGCTTGGGGAAATAATTAACGAAAGGCTCCTCCATCATATCAAAGGTGGGAAGTTTGAGAAACCTGCTTTTCCAGACTCAAAAATTCCTCTGGATACATATTTTTTGCTTACTAACAAAACGATAACTACAAAATGTCTTGCATATCTGTTAATATCCCAGCAAAAATTGGTTTGTGTCACTTAAATAGGGGATATTTGAATTCAAGAATTCATGAATTCAAGCATAAATTATGGTAATAGTTCTGTGGATTTTGAACCGATATCGAGGTAAAGAAATCTATCGATATATTGCTGTCTTTTAAAATATATACCGATAGATATATATGTTTGCTTGGAAAATATCGATAGAAGAAAATATTTTCGTCAGCCCTAGTCGCCGCTGTCTAGATTCTTACTACACAATACGTATCAACAGGTGTTTATTAATTGGATAAAAACCTCGAAATGGGCGACGTTACAGGACTCAGCAATGCCGAAGCCGACGAGCTGTGCCAAAAGCCGGAGGCGGCCACCAAGGCAAGTCCCTTAATTCGATATTTGTAGCCACCAAAAGCTGTAATAACACGCTGTCGTCGTAGGACTTCCTGTTTCAACAAACAATGTACCGCATTAAGGATCCGCGCCGGTCGCTGCCCTTTTACACGGGGGTCTTAGGGATGACCTTGCTGGTGAAGCTGGACTTCCCGGAGGCCAAGTTCTCTCTGTACTTTATGGGGTAAGGTTAAGTGCTCTGCGGCTTATCTAAGTACGTGCGTTTAGCCCGGCGATAACAATCAATATTTTTTATCCCCCATCCCAAGTTACGAGAACGCCGCCGATATACCCAAAGATCCCAAGGAGCGACGCAGCTGGGCGATGAGCCGCAAGGCCACCGTTGAACTGACCCAGTAAGTGCTTAAGTAAAAACATATCGATTTTAATAATCTCAGCCATGCTTCCATTACTTTAACCAGTACTTACTTGAATTATATACAATATATAATTATATATATTTAAAGAAAAAATATGCACTGTTGAACAGTTCTCTCATCGGCTAACGCGTTCTTTATTGAATACTATAAGAATAGTAGAATATAAGCCTAAATTATACTTTCAAATATACCATTTTTAACTCTATAATGCCAACCCGTCTATAGGCGGGGTCGGTAATGTGTGAAGTGTTTATTTAATAAGTTTTTCAATACATCAGACTATGGTTGTATTCAGAAGTATAATTAATTACCCTTTAAAAACATTTCAAAGTCAATTTGTTTGCATTTTAATGCAATGAAAAAGATATTAAAGGAAAAAAGGTTTAAAGCTGGAAAAATCCTGGCGAGTTGATAATTTGTTAAAGATGAAAAAAATAGCAATGGACGTTAGAAAAACCAAATCGTGTTCTAATCGCTAATATTGACAGCATTGATAACGTTTTTCACCTTGTCACCTTGCCAAAATAAAAAATGAACCTTAAACCTTTATTAAACAAAATTACTTTAAAATATCTTTATCAGTTCAATCAAAACATAAGGCATTTGAGGGTTAAATCAAACTTAATTCGACCGTTGAACTTGCACATGCTAAACCATTTCCTTCCTTTAAATATTAACATTTGTATTTTTATTTCTTAGTAACTGGGGAACTGAAAGCGACCCGGATCAGAGCTACCACACCGGCAACAACGAGCCGCGTGGCTTCGGGCACATTGGACTCATGGTTCCCGATGTCTATGCCGCGTGCCAGCGGTAAGTAATGTGTCCTGGTAATTGTACTCTCCCTAATCCATCTATGCGATCCTATCCAACAGTTTCCAGGAGCAGGGCGTCGAGTTCATCAAGAAGCCCGATGACGGTCGCATGAAGGGTTTGGCCTTCATCAAGGATCCCGACGGTTACTGGATTGAGATCTTCAACGCCCACTCTGTCTAGACAGTGATTTTTAATTTGTATTAAACGTGTATCTGTCACTGTTCCTTAATTGCCTGCGACACATCTGAGCTGTAGAGTTGAATCTCAGAGGGAGTCGTTAAAATAAATAAGAAACAAAGTCCAACAATGGCGCTGTCCTTATTCTTACACATAGATATGTCGCAGCTGCCGCTGCAGCTGTCAACGCTGTCCCCAAAATAATTGGCTCCTGTGTCCTTACCGGCTTGGTATTTTCACACGCTAATTATTATTTACATCGCGGGCAGCCACGTTTTTGATAAGTAAATGTGTTACCCACTCGGACCTGGGGTGTTTGTCCAGACGGTCTGCGAATGTCCCGCCGTCACAGGGCAGGGGTGGTGGTGGCAACCGTCCGTGACTAGTGACTAGCCACTAATAATAGTCAAATATGGGAGCGTATTATTTGTTTGGTGTCGAATATGGAATTTTGCAATTTAAGTTCGTGTATTCGGCCGCTCGAGAACAGTTCCTGTCAGAAGTTCGTCCTGTAAGAGTGTCCATAGTTCAACGGCAAGATGGAAATTTCGGAGCCCAGCATCGGAATTTTCTACATCAGCAAAGTTTTGGCTCTGGCCCCGTATGTCGCCACCAGGAACTCCAAAAGCCAAGTGGAAATCCGCCGCAGCTGGGTATTCACCATCTACTCTGCCACACTGACTGTGGTCATGGGTGAGTGTGGGTGGGGCTGCAGTGGGAAATTCTCAGTCGGACTGATAGCCATTTAACTGCCCCCCTAGTGTGCCTCACCTATCGGGGGCTGCTGTTCGATGCAAACTCGGAAATACCCGTCCGGTAAGTACTCTGCCTTGCTGCAGGACATGTTACTACTTTTTATTATATTTATTTGAACTATATTTCCGTGTCGTCTCCTTTACCTATCTGTTTGTCGTATTCGTCCCACCTACAAAAGATGTCAAAACAATAGAACTTTTGATTAAACCTATCTTCCATGACTTAGACCTAATATAATCACAATATTAGTTTGTTCTGATCGACCTTTTTGCTGAGTTTATACATTCGTTTAATGATTGACAGTATATTACTGTTATTTAAACGATTGGAACATTCGTAAATGAAACATTTTATTTGTAACAAAAAGTATATGACCAACTACATTTTAAAGTTTATTAGAAAAACTATTAGAAAACTATGTACATTAACTTTTTCGTGTAGGTAGATGATAACTTTGTATCTGAGAGTATTCGTATCAGAGAGGGACAAAACGAGCTGAAATATGCATTTTGACATGGAATATTGTATTACTATATAGTTCTGTATTGATATTTTAATAATTGTTGGCGCAGTTTATGAGCTATCTTTTACAACATGCAATCGTTGCAATCTGCGCAATTAATACAATTCAGTCCCCAAACATTAAGAATAAACTAGGTTGGTGCGCATAATGCAATTGAAATTCCCAAGTCTGAATTCTGGATGTCAAATATTAAAGTCCAAACGATAGCGAAATTATTTTCGTGATGACGTCAAGCCGAATAGACCTAAAAACGCGATTTAAAAACGCTTCAAATGTTTTTGCTATGCTTAATCTTCTTTCAGAAAAGAAACTATTTTTTTTGTTAGAATCCTGGAACTCGCCATATGACAGATTTGTATGTGATGCCATTGCTATATGGTTCTATGCTCATTGCTACTATATACTTATCAAATAAAAACTACTTCTTATCGAAGTAAGATAAAAGTGACAATAGCACCTTCAACACCATCACATTTGTGACGAACCATCATTTGTGACGAATAATAGAAACATTCAACAAAAATAATTTACAACAATTTAACTAGTTTCTAATTTGGAACGCTAATAGAAAAGTTTAGTTTTATGGTTTAGATATTATGCACATTGGAAAAGTGCTTGCAGTTCGAGACGTATTTGAAGCTAGACTAGCACAGCATCAAAAAGTTTTGGTCGCAGAACCAACAGCTCCATTTATTAACTCCCATTTCTTTTGAACTTATCCGTTTTTGAAAAATTAGTATTAGTTAGTATGTAGTAAAAAATAGCTTTACAATACCTTTTGATCAAGGTATGATATGTGGACTGCCGTCCACAGTGATCTTGACCGGCCTATAAGAAATCATCTTTGACAGGCAATGCTATTAATTTGACTTCTACTGTATGTAAATGTACCTTTCTCAATCTTTTTCTATCTAATTATCACCTTTGCTCCCTTCCAAACACATTTGATCTCGACCACTTAATTGCTCAAACCAACTGCAAAACAACCAACCAACAAATCAAAAGTGCATCTTTTAGAATGAAATCGGCAACGTCGAAAGTGGTAACAGCGCTGGATGTTTCTGTAGTGGTCATGGCCATCGTATCGGGTGTTTACTGTGGGCTCTTCAGTCTAAACGACACGCTTGAGCTGAATGCACGTCTCACTAAGGTAAGGTCACAGTGCCATGTTGACACAAAAATTTGTGTATCCGTATCCGTAATCCCCTTCCGCAGATCGACAGCACTTTGAATGCCTACAACAACTTTAGGAGGGATCGATGGCGAGCTCTGGGCATGGCTGCAGTCTCCCTGGTGGCCATAACCCTGTTGGTGGGCCTGGACGTGGGCACCTGGATGCGTATTGCCCAGGAGATGAACATCGCGCAGTCTGATACGGGTAATTGAAACACATTTTCAACTAATACAATTCCATTTCATAATTTCGGTATTATTAAGAGCCAGAATGTCGGTGGCTATGAAGGGCGAAGTCCATATTAGAGCCTCCAAGCCTCCTTCTTTTTATTCCACATCCTCTGTTTGCCTATGGTAGCTGCATCGTCATCAGTACCAACATGAATTGTTGAGGAAGAACTACTATTTTGATCCTGTTTAAGGCTGGACACTTGCAAAGCAGATGCACTGGAATTTCTTCTTCCGTTATCTCTTGGCAGCATGCATTGTATGGCAGAACCATCTTCATTGCCTGCATTCCGTACACCAAATGGAAGAATAACGACCAACATTGCTTCGATCTTTTGTGACCGAGTTTAGCGAGATCGGTATCCTTCGAGTTTCTGTGCTAATAGTCGTGCTTTGTCTGGACAGTTCTTCGGCTTTCTCATTTCCTGGGATGTCATTATGCCCCGGCACCCAGGAACGTCTTTGTTCTCGGCCTCGTTAACAATGAGTTGGCGAGCACCTCAACCTGGAAAAACGTTGCGAGTCTGAGAGAGGGAAATAAGCCACAAATAAGCCAATACATTTTTTCCAGACATCGCAAATAACAATTGACCTTTTTAGCTTCTCATAAAATAAGTCTTATTAGCTGTCTGTTTGAGTCAGAGATGAACACTTCACGCGTTACTTTGAGCGGAAGAAAATTCGTGAGCGTTAACTGTTTTTTGTTTTCTGAATTGTTATTTCATTGTTGCCGATTGGACAGAGCTCAACGTACATTGGTATATTCCCTTTTATGGTCTGTACTTCATCCTAACTGGCCTGCAAATGAACTTTGCGAACACCGCCTATGGCCTGGGCAGACGCTTTGCACGTTTGAACCTGATGCTTAACGGTAGCTTCCTGGGGGGTAAGTGGATCCCGAAACGCACTTGATACCCAATATTTACTTGCCAGTTTCCAGCGGAGCACAAGGACTCCAGTTCGTCCAAGCCGCACAAGGTGAATGCTGTAAAGACCATTAGCATGAAGCCTCTGGCGATGCCTTCAGCGCTGCATGCGAGTCTGACCAAGTTGAACAGCGAGAGCCTGCCCAGCGAATCGACAGGTGACAAGGCGGCAGCCCGCAGTCTAATCCTCAACATGGAGTTACTCAAACTGGTCCCTTTTCCAGCCAAGAACAAGGGACTGCTGCTCAAGGCCATGGCCGACAGCCACGAGTCGCTGGGCAAGTGTGTCCTGCTCTTGTCCAAGTAGGATGTGCTCGACTACACTTGCCAGCCTGCTAACATCTCCGAATTTATCCATTTTCAGTTCCTTTGGCGTGGCGGTACTGTTCATCCTGGTGTCCTGCCTGCTGCACCTGGTGGCCACCGCCTATTTCCTATTCCTGGAGTTGCTCAGCAAGCGGGACAACGGCTACCTGTGGGTGCAGATGCTCTGGATATGCTTTCACTTTCTCCGCCTGCTCATGGTGGTGGAGCCGTGCCACCTAGCCGCCAGAGAGTCGCGCAAGACCATACAGATCGTGTGCGAGATCGAGCGGAAGGTGCACGAACCGATACTGGCCGAGGCGGTGAAGAAGTTCTGGCAGCAGTTGCTGGTGGTGGATGCCGACTTCTCCGCGTGCGGCCTGTGCCGCGTCAATCGCACGATACTGACATCGGTAACATCTCAGAAAGACTATCATTAATGAAGTACGTAAAACCATATCTTGTTCTTTCAGTTCGCCTCGGCCATAGCCACCTATCTGGTAATACTCATCCAGTTTCAGAGGACCAACGGCTGAGATGAATTATATAAAAAGTGGTTTCATTTATTAACACTATTCACTAAACGGAGCTTTTTTGTATTATTGATCTGATTAAGAGTCTGTCTATGTGCTTAAGTTTAAATTTACCAAACAATAAAAAGCGAAACGATGCAAGCTGTATACTTTCTTCAGAGGTCTCCGACAAAACTTCATTTTCATTGTCCCCTCCCCATTGTGCTTACACCGTAGACGTAATCTGTCAGGCGACCTAGAAACCCTTCTGGTATTGCTTGGTCTCCATCCGCTGCTGGAGCAGCTCCAGTTGCCGTTTCGCCTCGCACTGTGGAAAGTTGTTCAGGTCGTAGTACTGCGGGGCCAGACTGAGCAACCATTCAGCTAGGGAGGGAGGGCAGGTAAGCATATGGAAACCAAGAAGAAATGGGTACTTACGCTTCACATCCGTCACCGTTCGAATGTAGTTCTTGGTCGTCAGCACAAACTCGTTGTAGATGACCCAGTCGGGCTTGTGGTCTAGACACGTCGACGGATGCAGCTGCACGTTCTGGTTGTCCTTGATGGTCAGGTAGTGACCGGTGCGCTCCAGGTGAGCTACCTGCATGAAGAAGCCCTGGACGAGGGCCTTGCGTATGTTCACATAGTAGTCCTTTGAGGTGAAGTCGGTGCTGGTGCGCCGCAGGCTAAATCGTTCCATGATCCTGGCCAGCTGCTGGCGCACATTGTCGGCGCTCTTCAGCGACCGAAAGTTGATAAAGTTCTCATAGCACCAGTTGGGATCCTCGCTGCCTGATGAGATAGTTAGTGAGCCTAGGGTTTTTTTGTCGGGGGGATATTACTCTCTACTTACTCTGCTTGAAGGCGTGATAGACATTCAGCAAGGTCAAGTGATCCCCGTCGATGTGAGCGAACCGCATCTTGGCCTCGTCGGCTGCCTTCTTGGTCTCGTTGGGACGCACGAAGCATTGCGGCACTTTGTCACGTTTGAATTGGTTTGGTTTTCGATTAAGCGCAAGTTCAAAACAGTTTTTTTTTGTACATAAACAATTAGATTGTGCTTACTTTTCGTCAGCTAGGCAATCTAGAGCTTAATTCAAAGATTGGTTGCATTTGTGAGTTGCAAGTGCGTTGCGTTTTCTTTAAATTAATTTTGAGGAATACTTTTGCGGATTTTGGAAAGACTGTGCCACTCATCATTCCATTCGAATGACGGCTGAGAAGCGGTAGGCAATTTTAACGCACGTGCAACTTTGCTTTTCGAGTTGAATGCAAAGAACAAATAAACAGAATAACTTTATTCTTTGCACTGGTGGTATTTAAAAAATTACTTAGATCTGTCCGCGTTGAGTCTATATATATTTTCAATTTAATTGGATAACGAACTTTACGCCTGTTACTTGTCAGGGCACAAACAACTACGAGGTACTTAACCAGCGTGTTGTCTGATTGTAGATGACTAACTTGAATATAATTCAGGGCAACCTGGCTACCAAAACAGGTCTCTTGCTTGAGTTCCCTAATTGTGTTGTTATTTTGCCAGATGCACGGCATGAAAGGGACACATTACATATACGCTACGCTACTCCGCTCTGACTTTTTACAAAGCACTAGCAGAACGGTAGCCAAGCAATTGAAAAGCATTTACTGAGCTCTGCTCTTCGCTGGGCGAGAAAACGATCAAAAGACACGAGAACCTAAGCAAATTTCTTCTGCTTTTCTCTATTATCTTGCTATCGGACTTCGGGTATGGCTATTGCTACGAGATGGCAATACGCGACAAAACTAAGCAGAGAAAATGCTTTTTAATTGTAGAGGTAAAAAGTTAAAGCGGGAGCAAGAGCGTAGACATATTTTGATTGCTCACCCTGCTACAGAGTGGAATGTGCAATCGCTGGCTCCCAGCTTCTGTCGAGAAGTATAGAACGTAGAACAAATGGTGCCTGCTGCTAGCTATATGAGTAGTCCTACTTGCATGACATTGAAAATATGTTCTAATCATATAAGAGAAGCATATGTGAATATAACATAAATATGAATAATATAGCTACGCTTCATTCATTCTCAAATCATTTGAACTGGGTTGGTTTTCCTGTAACCTTACAGAAAACCCCTCGCTACACAAGAATGTTACTTATTACTCTCCTCGATTCCTCTACTTAAGCACGGAGTTTGTATGTGGTTGCTTTTGGTATCTCACCCGACAGCATGGCGGTTATGGAAAGGATCTCGTTCGAGCAGTTGTGCTGGCAGCTGGCGATCAGCATTTTGGCCAACTGCGGATCCAAGGGGAACTCTGACATGACGGCGCCGAGATCCGTCAGATTGCCGTCATCGTCCAGGGCAGCCAGATAGTTGAGTAGCTCGAGGGCTCGCATCAGCGTCTCCGGGGCCGGGGGATCCATGAAGTCAAAGTGCACCAGATCGTCAATGCCCAGTTTCTTGAGCTGCAGCACCACAGTACCTGGCGACAGAAGATAAATAAGGGATTAGCTTGGGGCGAAATTTCCATGAATAACTGCCATATTACCCAAGTTGGAACGCAGAATCTCGGGGTATGTGTTGTCCTGCATTTCGTTTTTGAACGCATTTTCTGTGTAGAGGCGGAAGCACTTGCCCGGACGCGTACGTCCGGCTCGACCCGCCCGCTGCTGGGCCGAGGCCTTGGAGATGGGCGAGACGAGCAGGCTCTCCACTCGGATGCGGGGATTGTACACCTTCTGCTTGGCAAAGCCCGGGTCGATCACGAACACCACACCGTCAATGGTCAGCGAGGTCTCGGCAATGTTGGTGGACACCACAACCTTGCGCCCGATAGCCCCGTTGGCATTCGGTGAAGGGGCCGCCTCGAAGATGCGCTGTTGAAGGCTCGGCGGCAACGTGGAGTACAGCGGAATGCACTTCAGCTCGCCGATCTCCGAGCCCAGGTTGTCGATCTCGCGTTTGATGCGCTTGCAGGCCTCCTCGATCTCCTCCTGGCCCGTAAGAAACATGAGAATGTCGCCTGGAATTAATGTCGGGCAATTAGAGACTTGTACTTATTTTTAAGATGTTTCCCCACTCACCCTCGATCTCCTCGCACATGTGTATCTGGATAACTGTGCGGATGGCGGCCTCTAGGTAATCCCTTTCGGGCTCCGGAGTGTAAAATATCTCCACGGGATGCGTGCGGCCGGGCACGTTCATTAGCGGTGCGTTGTCGAAATACTGTTGGAACTTGCCCGCATCCAGGGTGGCGGACATCACCACCAGCTTGAGGTCGGTGCGCTGCCGGATCACCTCCTTGAGCACGCCCATCAGGATGTCGGTGGCCAGGGTGCGCTCGTGGGCCTCGTCGAGCAGGATAACCTGGTATTGCTCGAGCATGGGATCGGACATAGCCTCACGCAACAGCATACCGTCCGTCATGTACTTCAGCAGCGTCTTGGCCGAAGAGCAGTCTTCGAAACGAATTGAGTAACCGACCTCTTCGCCTAGGATCACATCCATTTCCTCGGAGACGCGCTGTGCCACCGACATGGCAGCCACTCGGCGGGGCTGCGTGCAGGACACGCCCTTACGGCCCTTTGAGACGGCGAAGTCCACACACCACTGCGGGATCTGCGTCGTCTTGCCGGAGCCTGTCTCGCCCACCAGTACGATGCACTGGTGCTGGCTGAGCAAGCGCATAAAGTCCGCTTGGTACTCGAATACCGGCAGGGAGATGCGCTTCTTATACAGGTTCTGGTACCGCTGCGAGTACGGTTTGTGGGTAAGCGGGTTCATCGTCGGCGGCTGCTTGTTTGGCACGAACCCGCCGAGGATCTGCGCCACTGTGCCGGCCGCTGAAGCTGCTGCCGCCGAGGACGACGCCTCAGACTCCCTGTTGAAAAAACTCAGTTCAGAACTTCTCTGGCGGGCGCCGTCTCATAACTTACTTCTTGGACTTGTTGCCGTAGGTCTCCCCCACTTCGATGCGGCGTTTGGACATGCTGCTCGTTTGAGGGTACACTTGAATCACGAAGTTAAGCGATTTTGCACAAAGAAAACACGCGCTGAAAAAACAACGTGAAAATTATTAGGAATGGTCGAGTGATGTTCGCGTCTGGCAAATTTCAGCTATCGTTTCCGAATCCGATGTGAGACTTTCAATTAATACCAAGTCATATACGATAGTATATTTCTGGCACATATACATATGTATTTTCGATACTTTTGTACACAGGTTCCTTTAGACAACTAGCAAAGGCTTGCTATACAGCTAATTAATTTTATATTCAATGTAGAAAAATGTATTTAGCATTAAAATAAAGCAAATAAATAAAGAAAAAAATAAATAAAGAAATACTCGAACTATTTGTTTTCAGAATACCATGATGGTATTATTTCTTGGTATATTTTGGCGGTCTACCTTCGGTCACACTGTCGTGTATCGATTCGGAGCTGAGGAATTTTCTCAAATAGTTTTAAAAGCGCAAAAATGCGCAACAAGGCGCAGGGAACTATGTAAATGCAACACCTGGACGAAAGAAACTACTATGGAGATACCCATACAGGTGGCGGTACGAATTTACCCGCACAGGGAGCTCAAGGCGCTGGTCGCTCCTGTAGGACCCACACAGGAGGAGGTGGTGGATAAGGAAGACGCGGAGCACCCCAAGGACACTGGGGAGGAGGCGGCAGGTGGAGACGAGGAAAAGCCTACGCAGATTTCAGACCAAAATGGAAATTCGGGGAAGAACACTATTTGCAAGCTGGAGCCGGAGAGGGACGCCAATGGCAATGAGAACGAGACTGCAGTTGAGGCTCGCGAATCAGAATACTGCGTCCAGGCCATTCCCATCAGTGCCTCTGCACTGGGGCTGCCTAGTGCTCTCCCGGGCGGCGATCCCTTGGATAACATTGCGGCCGGGCTCATCCAGGTTGGGCCCCACACTGTCCCTGTCACCCACGCGTTGGCCAGCAGCAGCACGCAGGAACAGGTGTACCACCAGACTGTCTTTCCGCTGATCGGCCTTTTTCTAGAGGGCTTTGACGCCTCGGTGGTCACATATGGCCAGGGCGGTCAGGGGAAGAGTTACACTCTGTACGGAAACGTTGGGGAAGACGACCAGATGGAGGGAAACAAGGGCGTTGTGCAGCTCTGCGTCCGGGACATCTTTGCGCACATCTCCACGCACCCAGGTTGGATCAGCATGCAGATATAACTCCTATCACAAGCTAACTTCTCCCTCTTTCAGAGCGAACCTACGCCATCAACGTGGGATTCGTGGAAATCTGCGGTGGCGAGGTCTGCGACTTGCTGGGCATGGGAAACGTGCATTGCACAAACGCGGGTGCGGTCTTTCGCTGGCTACAGGTGGGACTGGCCGCCCGCCAGCCGTTGCCAGCGCACACGCTCTTCACGCTCACCTTGGAGCAGCAGTGGGTGTCCAAGGAGGGACTACTACAACACCGTCTGTCCACGGCCAGCTTCTGCGATCTGTGCGGCACAGAACGAGGCGGCGAATCGCCCCCTGGACGACCTCGCGACGCAGGCCTGCACATGCTCGAGCAGGTGGTGAGCACGCTCACCGATCCCGGACTTATGTACGGGGTCAATGGGAACATTCCGTACGACCAGACTACGCTCACCACTCTGCTTAAGGACTCGTTCGGCGGACGGGCTCAGACGCTGGTGATTCTGTGCGTGTCCCCGCTGGAGGAGCACTTGGCGGAGACGTTGGGCAACCTGCAGTTCGCCTTCAAGGTCCAGTGCGTGCGCAACTTTGTGATCATGAACACCTTCTCCGACGACAACACGCTGATTGTACGTCCAGCCGAGGCACAGCCTGTACCCGATGCCGCAGCCGGACCCCTATCGCAGGCGGGGCAGGGCGACCACTTTGGCCTGCAGTTCGCTGCCAGTCAGTGGTCCAAGTTGGTGACCAACGCCGAGGGACTGTTTGCCAAGTAATTGAAGCCTCCATTGCACAATGACTTGGCTAAACCTTCGTCTTTATTTTAGGTTGATGGACTCGAAACTCATCAGTGAGCTGGAGAAGGAGCAGATCGAGGAGTGGCTCTTTCTCAAGCAGGAGTGCGAAGAGTGCTTGAGCTCCACGGAGGCCATGCGCCAGCAGAAGCATCTGGTGCCCATCCAGGAGGCCGAAGAGCCGGAAGAGGTTAACTCGGAGCCTGCCAACTCGGACAACGACAACGACACTGACAATGAGTCGCAGCGTCCAGATTTGGCCGACAAGCTGGAGGGTCTCATGGAGGAGTTCCGCGTCAAGACAGACGCCCTCATACTGTCTCGGCACGCAGACTATTTGGCGAAGCACCCGAAGGCTGTGATGCACAGCCAAGAACAGGACAATAACGCTCAGCAGGCGGCGGACAAGGGAGAGGAGCGCAAGACCAGCATTGGTGGTAAGTGATTAGCTAGTGGATTCCGATCTGAATCCCTGAAATTCTCGCAATTTATCCCAACAGGTCGCCGGCGAAGCATTCAGCCAGGCGTCAGCCTAAGCACTGCCGAACTGGCCATGCTCAATCGTGTAGCCTCGCAGCAGCCACCACCCGTCCAAACTGAGCTGGTCGTCGATCCCCTGGAGAGCTCCACGGGCGAAGGATTGCGCCAGGCCGCCTTGGCCGCCGCCGCCGCCAACGCTCCCATCGAGCAGCTGCAGAAAAAGCTACGAAAGCTGGCAGCCGAGATCGAGGGTCGGCAGCGGCAGCTACGGGAGATCGAGCAGACCATTCAGGTGAAGCGGAACATTATCGGAGAGCTGGTGAAGAATAGCGACACGCGCAGCCATGCCAAGCAGCGGTTTCATAAGAAACGGGGCAAGCTGGAGGCCGAGTGCGACAAGGCCAAGAAGCAGCTAGGCAAGGCCCTGGTGCAGGGCCGTGAGCAGGCGGACATCGAGCGCTGGACCGCCATCATTGCGCACCTCGAGCGCCGGCTGGAGGACCTCAGCTCCATCAAGCACATTGCCGGCGAAAGTGGCCAGAAGGTGAAGAAGCTGCAGCAGTCTGTCGCAGAGTCGCGCAAGCAGGCCGAGGACCTGGAGAAGAAGCTGCGCAAGGAGGGCAAGCTGCGCGATCAGCTGGAGCTGGAACTGGCCAAGTTGCGTGAGTCTCGGGACGCGGGTAAAGCGCTAGTTAAGCCACAGCCGGACTGCCCCGAGCAGCAGGGTCGGCAGCTGAAGGCAGTGCAGGCCAGGATCACTCACCTAAACCACATTCTCCGCGAGAAATCGGATAACCTAGAGGAGCAGCCGGGACCGGCGCAACAGGAGAGCCTGCGCCACGAGATTCGCAATTTGCGGAGCACTCGGGACTTGCTGCTGGAGGAGCGCTGCCACCTGGACAGTAAGCTGAAGCGCGACAAGGTGCTCACGCAGAAGGAAGAGCGCAAGCTGCTCGAGTGCGACGAGGCCATAGAGGCCATTGATGCGGCTATCGAATTCAAGAACGAGCTGATCACGGGCCACCGCTCCATCGACACCAGCGACCGCGTGCAGCGGGAGAAGGGCGAGCAGATGCTGATGGCCCGCCTGAATCGTCTCTCGCCGGATGAGATGCGAACGCTGCTTTACAAGTACTTCACCAAGGTGATCGATCTGCGCGATTCCTCGCGGAAGCTGGAGCTGCAGCTGGTGCAGCTGGAGCGCGAGCGCGATGCCTGGGAGTGGAAGGAGCGCGTCCTGTCCAACGCCGTGCGTCAGGCGCGACTGGAGGGCGAGCGGAATGCTGTGCTTCTGCAGAGGCAGCACGAGATGAAGCTCACCCTGATGCTGCGACACATGGCCGAAGAGACGTCCGCCAGCTCAGCCAGTTACGGCGAGCGGGCCTTGGCCCCAGCTAGTGCGTCCAGGACAGGCGCAGCAGGACAGGCAAGTAGCGACTTTGACTACGACTTGGACTTCTACAAGTCAGCCGGCAATAATCCGGGCAAGGCGCTTGTCAAGGCGCCCAAGCCGCTGCCCACCGGTTCGGCGCTGGATAAGTTCAAGGACAAGGAACAGCGCAGCGGACGCAACATATTTGCCAAGTTCCAGGTGCTCACAAGGTACGCCGCGGCTGCTGCAGCCGGTTCCTCCGGTTCCACAGCCGAGGAGTCTACGGCTTTGATTGAATCAAGCACAACGACTACGGCCACGACCACAAACACAACTGCAACTACCACGGGGGCGGTGGGAAAGGTCAAGGATAAGGCTTTGGTCAGCTTCAGGCCGGAGCAGCTGAAGCGTCTGATGCCGCCACCGTCGGCCACCAAAGTGACGCGTCAGAAGAACAAAATAATTATCCAGGACGCAAGCCGTCGTAATTAAAGCCGAATTTATTCATTTCCAGGGCGCCCAAATCGGGTTAAGCCTTGCAGTTAGAGATTTGTACACCTATTGAGCCGCAGCCGCCAAAATAGTATGCGACTTTTGTTTTATTTCCGTTTTAAAGTGTCTAGTTCCTGTCTGTGTAAACTATTGTGGTGTAAATCATGAGGTACTTAATTCGAGTCTTCCTTTTACAATTTTAGCTATACTAAATATTCTATTTTAGGCTCGTACTTCTTATTTTAGCGGCTAAGGCTCGATCTGTTTCAGTCAGTGTGCGCTTAAAGAATACTCATAGATTGTACAGCAAGTCCTGGCGATCTTCCTAGTCCGGGCTGGGATCTCGCACACAAGTTTCGTCCACAGTCATGATACAAATAGACTCGACACGGTTTTCAACCAGACTCCTCCTGATCTGGGAAGCATTTATTTTATTTACAAACCTTTACAAATATACTTAACATGTTGAAGTGACTAACTATCCGTATTGAACTGTTAAGACTTGACCTGCTACTTAAGATACTCGCAAGATAAGCCATTGAGAACGATTGCATAGGCATTGGATGGGAATCTCTTGAATGTACATACACAATAAGCAAAAGGCGTTAGTTTATCACTTAATTTTAAATGTGTTCGTTAGGTTTTAGGTTAAGTTGTAAACACTTTTGTGTCTTCCCTCGAATTTGACTTGACTCTGGTTGCTACCCAAAATACTCGTAATCGTTTATCCAAGTGTCAACTATGCATTTACCATGTACAACATTAAAATATATATTCGTGCTAAGATCAAATACTCACAATTCACTTAATCAGTTAAATACTTTTCGGTTGTGCTTAATTTTTTGTATTATAAGTTATTAACATAACTACAACTATTACAGAGTACATATTATCGAATTCCCACAAGATAAGCATGTGGGAAGTGTTTTATCATATGAGAACCCAGATAATTGGCGACAGTGTTGAATATAGAAATAAAAATATATGAACGTAATTAATCCCTACATCGAGTGTCTTTTTATTGTTCCTAAAGTGGTTCGGTAAGCGCCAATGTAAACATTTTTCATTTCAGAAAAAAATATGTATTTACATCTCAGTCAACTGTCTACTCTGCTCCATTATGGCATCTTTATTGCCGACTTTTTGGACACTTAGTCTGTGATACCCGGTAACCAAACTTTAAGCATCAAGTAAAATATGGCACGCGTATTTTCTCAAGGCTCTCAGATACAAGTAGCTTCCAGATCAATTTCGGTAATAGTTTCCGGTTTGGTTAATATATTTTTTATTTCGGTCAAGAGTACGGTTTCTTAAGAAAAATGAGATACTTTTACCAGTTTAGTTCCGGTTAAAGAAGAAAATTAATACCGCAAAAGCTACGTCTCCTTAGTTTAAAAGCTTTGATATTTTACAAATACTTAGCTGCAATAACTTAATAATATCTGTTATTTAACTGGCTCTCTTTGAAGCATTGAATCTCGGATCGAAAAACATCGTTCATAAAGAATCAGTATTAAATGTTTCGCGTTTTTAATAAGGTTTTTCGGTTACCACAATTTTTGGTTAAAGCTTCGGTTAGGAAAAAAAAAAGGTTTCGGCTTTGATTTCGGTTACGGCCTTTATTCCGTTTTACCGGTTAAATATAACTGTTATGTTCCGTGTGGATACCCTAAGTAATACCATACTAAAGTATAAATAATACTAATAAGGTTTGCCTGAAGCATATGGTTTATCCACAAGATACGAAAAAACTATTAAAACTTAACTCATATATGTACTGTTCAAGCAAAATTTTGATCTCTATTGTCTACTAAAGAATAATGTTGCTGGTTTTATAAATCCTTTGTTTGTCTTTTTATCGATACAAATACTTCTTTCATAGTCGTCTTCTAATTAGCTGGCAACGACTGTACATACATATATAGAATAAATAAATTAATAAATAATATTAAATAACTCTTAATCTTATACTAGGACACTGAAAAGGGAGATATTTAGTTAACAAAACAAACATAAATATAAATATTAAAATAAATTTATATATTTATATATATATATTATTTATATATTACATATTTAAATATTTATTTTTGGGAGTTAAAGCAAATCAACACCAATTAACATTATGATGATCCCCGATTCAATGCACTTCAATGCCACTATATACATACTTATGTACATATGTATGCAAATACATGCTTAGATTTACATTTGACTACACTGTCTCTGTAACGGAAACGAAAATGATGATTATAGTGAAGTGCAGATAGCATGAAATCTTTTCTAATATATCAATGCTGATATTTATTCTAGGAGACAACGATTTTTGCAGCTGCCTACACTGGTTGAGAAACTTTTTCACCAAGTACAACTTGAATTTAGTGCCATAGCCATGAAAACACTAAGAAGATACCAACAAAAGTCAAATGCTGATTGAAGGGCAAACCCTTTAACTGAACAAACCAAGTCTAATATATTTTAAAACATTTTAAACAGTTAATAACAAAAATACTCGCATCTTTAACAAAACAATGAGTTTATTTTTAATTTTTAAAAACAAAAATACGTATGTATGTACATACATACATAATAAAAATATATTTTGGTTTTCAATACAAGTGTATGTACATATATCAACATTTCTTAAAATACATAGTTGTCGCCTTTGCTTAAAAAAGAAAAATTGTGTTCCATTCATATTTTTGCAAGCCCATGTGGATTCCATTTCAAAAGGGAATCTGAAAGTTTATAAACATGCCAGGAGTATTTATTTTATTTTATAAGTGTGTGCCTCGTTTTTTTAACTACTTTAATTGTTTAAATTATATGCATTCAACAATATATCAAGGTACATATTTAACATTATATTATTATATTTACATGGTAAATAGTTCTCGCACTGCATCAACAAGTGCGAAAAAAAATGTCCCAACAAATTTCCCAAACAATCGCCCCTTCGTCAACCATGGATTCAGAGCGAGAGTGGGAGAGCGCTGGAGAGAGAGCGGCCAGCCACAAAATGGCCGGCTGGCGGATGTTGGCGGAGCGGAGAATCTCAGACGAGTTTAGTCTTGTTTGGACCGTCAAGCGATCGAGAACCGGAACCCGTGTCAGTCGGCGAATTGCGAGAGCGTGCGTGTGTATGCGTGTGAGCGTTGTTTGGGACACGGATACGGATATACGGCAGCGGTACGCGACCAGCACCCCCACAACCCGCCCCACCAACCCGAAGTGGTGGCTCGCTGTGTTTTCGAGTTAAATAAAATAAAATAAATAATAGTATGCAAGGCATTTTATAAACAGCGAAGAGCAGAGCAAAGTGTCTGTGTTTGTGCGTGAGGTGCTTTTGTGCGGAGTCGCCACCCCCGTGGATTAGTGGCACCCTGCTGCAAATTGCCCACCACTCTCACTGTGTGTGTTAGTGTTAGTGTAAAAAACAACAATTAACTACAAATTAACAACCGAATTTGGCCTGAAACCGAGCGTTAACGGTAAGAAAAGTTGCCAAATTCCCTCTGGTAATGTCCAATATATTCGTATTTTTCGCCGTTGTCTGGCAACTTCTTTGTGACAGCCGCGTGTATGTATAGGCTGGGTTTGCGTGTATGCGTTCGTCCTGCCCACGCCCACTAAATGAAGGTGCTCCGCCGGGCAAAGCAGATCCTTGCAAAATCATCTTCGCTCACAAGCATCATCGATTTAGTTTCGAAGTTTGCTGATTTCAATTTAGAAAATTCCTGATTCCAGCACAGCTTCCTATTGATTTTTCGCCCGAGTTAAGTTAAGTGCGAAAATTGTTACTTTCCGCACTGCTTCACACACACATGCGAAAGGGCGTGAAAATGTTCAGCGATTGGGGGAGGAAAAACCAGTTTAAGGGCTCAAAATATGCTGAAATAGTGAATTTGAAATATCCTGCTTAATATTGGGGCAGACTAGAGGCAGTTCGCCGCTATTTTCATTTAAAAATTTGCATTTAGGTGGAAAACCTTTTGGGTCCGTGAGATTTTCAGCAAATTTTTTTCGGCGCATGCGCTCTTTGCAGTGCCTGAAAGCAACTCTGCGATTACCGTTGTATTCGTTAGTCTGTTTCGGTAACTATGTGTGTGTGTGTACAACCTGTGCCTCCTGCGGCCTGCTGCTTGGTCCTTGGTCCTTAGTCCTTTGTCTCCGTCAGGTAGTTTTCCCAACTCGGGGCACTTTATATTCAAGCATCTTTTAAAATCCCTCGCAGTTTCCATGTGGCACACATACGCAGGGCCTTCGCTTTGTAAGGACATTTAGAGTGTATGCGTCGGTTCAACCCCTGCTTAAGGACAGGCATCTCTGAAATCCCATGCAGCTGTCTCCGTCATCTTGCCGCTGGTGCGCTTGAGTTTCCTCTATTTTATTTCGCAAGTGTTGCGCTCCTTCCCATTGAATTTTCAGTTTTCAGCCTCCTTTCCTGGACTTTCGACTGCCATCATCCTGTTGCTAAGCGGTATTTTCTGCCACAAGTTGGGCTAGTTGCCAATCATCCACGTGGCTCTCTGCAAACTATTAAAAATTCTTCTTGAACAGGGATTCTATTTTTATCATTTTTGTATTTTTGCCACAACTTTATTATTATTTACTGTAAGTACCTTTGCCGGTTATTATAGTTATTATAAAAATGTATATACCATATTATTAAACACCATATACAAGCAAGTAGATTTAGCTTTGACTCTTTTGGTTTTATGTGATTTACTGGCTCAGTTTCAATAATCGAAAAGTTACTTAAAGGATTGCCTTCTTCCAGAATCGGGTAGATTTTAATAATTTTTAAAATTTAAGCTGTATAACAAAACGTTAAAGTTCGTTCAGTAATTCCCTTTTAATTTCGCAATAAAATATTGGGTTATTTACCGTACAACAAAGATTTTTGATTGTCATTTAGTGGTCCGCTCCCATCGATTTGATGAACACTCACTCATCGGCTGTTCCGATGGCAAATATTGATTTCCACTTTGGCACAAACATGACAGAGCGGAAAAGGTTAAAGTGAACACAAAGGCTGGCAAAAGAATGAAAGACCGAATAAATATTGCCTTTTGTTTTATTCTGCGCCGTCGAGAGCTCTTGAATCTCAATTAGGGTCGCAGTGCGGAAAACTCTGCTCCCGAATGGATCACCATGCCGTTCGGAAACTGGACAATGCTGCAGTCCTCCTCCGCCGACGACGACCCTGCACTGGGACATTGCACTCCGCCCTCCATTTGCCCCCCGTCACCCTTTGCTAAATTTATTGGTTCGTCACCCCAATTTTTAGTTACACATCCAGCAGACAGACAAAATAAAAAAGAACAGAAAACGCCAGCGTGAGTAATACAAAAAGTGTTTTTTTTTTTTGATTCGTTGATTTTACCACGCGATTGACCAAACGTATCCGCTCATGGAGGGGTTGTCTGGTTATATGTATCACATATGTACATATATATAATTGTATCCGCACATATGCACATGTATATGTTTCCTATATAGACGGCTGGAGCCGTTGACTGATTACCAGATGTTTTCTAAATTGTTTCATTTCGAGGTTCGCAGAATATTTTTGTCGAGATGAAAAACGTTCTTTTTCAACCGAAACCTATAGCAGAGACGTTCAAATGATTCATTTCTCGTACTTACAGTGCGTTTCAGAACTGTATTTAAACCGCCTTTCTGCCTGATTTCTAGCAAAAGCACTTATTTGTGGCATAGATCCCTCACTAAGACTCGCAATATATTCGAAAGGCGTCAGTTTTTTTTTAATTCGATTCAAAATTCTCAGTTCTATTAAAATATCCTAGACCTTCATAGCCTTAGTGAATTGATGTGTGTAACATAAAGAAGTTTTGAAAGGCTTTCAGAGCTTATTAGATTTCTATTAACCAGAAATATTAGTGGCATCTTAAATTGGCATCGATAGAATCTTAATGATTGGCTAAATGTAACTAATTACGATTGGGAAGGCCTTAATGCGATAAATATTGCAACTATTGCGATAAATATTTTTTGGGACGCAATTTTTCTCAGATGGTTGTTTCTTACGTTTAGCGATCCTTGAAACTTTACAAAAACAATGCCACTGAAATATTACAATAAAGAGGCTGAAAAGTGGCTCTACTCCGATTTCTTTCGAGATTATAAAAAGAGATCTTGAGTCCGACGCACATGAACATCATTTGCTCGTGGTTGTTGCTGTTTTTTTTTGGCCTCGGTACGAAATGTTCTTTTTTTTGTAATTGAACCGAGCCTAGGGCTTAAAAGAATATATTAATGTATTTGCTAATATTTGTTCAATGAAATAGCTTCTATCAGAGATCGATTTATCTGCAGGACTTACAGGCCTTTGATAAATACAACTGTATATGTTATAATGTTATATCCAAAGCCAATAAGGTTTAAAATGTCTTTTTGTAGTTTGAATACATTAATGCACCTACTTATAGTATTCCAATCCAAGATATTCTTTCAAGGATCGAGTTGGAGTTAGTCAGCTTATAATAATTACAACCCTATGTGCTATATCCAACCCCTCTTTAGGGGCCAGCTGTTTAGGGCGGGACAGCTGTTTGTTTTCTAAGAGATCAACTTGAAGCTAACCCTCGCTGCGAATGACGGCTGGGTCATTAGACCAATTGAAAAGCTAACATTGGCAGAGCTGACCCTCCACCAACCACCTCTACGGGAGAGACACGTGCGGGAGCCGGTTTCTCTACGCCTGCGCAACCCTCGTAGCGAACCAAGTATAGGGTCGTAGATAAGGCTTCATTTATCTCGCTGACTGATCCGACTTCAATTGAATGCGGAGTAAAAAATAAAATTCATTCTTCGTCAACAATTTGTGGCATGCGCAAACGATGGAATCCACTTAAGTGTTAATTAAGCGTTAAAAAGCCAAGCAATTTGCTGTTGAATCTATTTCTATATGCATGTGTGTATTGAACAATCAGGGGCTATCTCATGGATTAAAATAAGTCGCTGGCCATGTGGAGACGCTGGGTCTCGGGGGGCCGATGTCAAGCTACAGACATCGCGGGGATCGGGGCAAATAGACAGAAATGTGGAATCGTGACTTCCTGCCTGTCATAAAGTGTGTTTTTTCGCCTCCAAACTGGGGTGGCGGTGTGGGAAGGGGGGGCGTGACATTTTATGGATAGCAGAAGGCAGAAAATGAAGTTGTCGGAGCTGTTGCTGACTCCTCACCCCCCACATATTGGCCATTTGTGGTTTAATTAATGACATCCATTCGTAGTCAGCTCCTTCTACGACTCCCTCTTCCTTCTTTCGTACTTCTCCTTATTTTTTATTCCGTTTTCTAATCGCTTTGATATGGCTTTGTCTATAGGAAAATCGTGTTCTAATGGTTTTCACAATATAAGAGGGTTAAATATATGAGGGAATAAAAAGTGACGAAGATAAAAGCAGAAAAATGTATTCTTATAAACGATAATTTAAGCCATTCAAATAATTGTGCATTTAAAATCATATAGCGTTATAACATCGGAATAAATCTTCTATCTCAAAATTAAATTCTTCCAACAAACATCTATATTTAATAAAACCAAAAATTAATAGAGAATAACCTTGCTTTTGTTTCAGATAAATCGCGTGTGTTTGAACAGGAGCCAAGGGTGTCTTCCTGTGGACTTTTGCATAAAATCGATAAGCCCAACCCTCCGTTGCCAACTTTACACAGCCCGCGGAAGAGCGGAAACCAGGCATACGATATGAATATGCCGAACGGACGCCTCAACTGGCTAATGCTGTACGCAGCTGTTGCCCTCATCGGTGAGTAATTGCACTTGGCTCAATGTCGGTTTGTTTTAGCCCTATAACAATTTGATTAAGAATACATTCCAAACCGGTGAAATCGTCGGGATCCGGAAGCTATAGAAATTCAGTTCAGTGTCTGTCAGTGTATTTGCAGCAGCATTAGCTATAAACATTCAGTATCATCCAAGCATTTACTAAACTCGAAATTCTATTATTTTATACATTTCTTATTCAGTCTAGATAGACTATATTAAAAAAAAAATAGTTTCTTAATGTAGTAGGTTTCAAAAGGGCTTTTATAAGTATTACAAACAGAGTTTTTATACCCTGTCCCCATATGGAACGTATGTTAGGTGCAGATCGTGCGTCCTCGACCCCTTATATATATAGTCGAGTCAATTCAGCCATATTTTTATTTAGTTTCTGTGCGTATGAAACAACAACGTATGAAGAGAACAAATATGGCACAACATTCTTATTTTTAACTGCACATAGATACTTGATCCAAAATTAGTCACAAATTAACTTAATCAATGAATAATGACCAAGCCTAAAGTCTTGACTTCGATAAAATATAAATATATTATGCGAACGTTCTCTGTCTAGGTATTTATTTAAGTAAATTCGGATTATAAACGTGGGAGTTTTTGAATAATACAATTTTAGCCTTCTATCTTTTATCTCGCTTGCACTGGCACTCACATAAAATGGTTAATAGAGTCTCGAACAGTGGCTTCGAACTGAGCGGTCTATATTTCAGCTTTAGTGTTGTTTTGTTTCCATATCTACATTATTTTGAGAACTTTTATTTTTAAAGTCGACCGTAGTAGTTGTTTCGGTTAAAAAGCCTAGAAACCCTAACTTTAAGTGATTTCAGTTTCATTCTACGCTTCTTATCTCTGTTGACACATTCTGCTCGACATTTTTACCCATTTTTATCGTTGCCACTGTTGATGTGGATTTACAGAGAATTTCTATGCATTTTTAATTGCTTTTGCGTTACATTTACATTGGCTTTTGCTTTCGGTTTCATTGTGCTCGAGGACTGTTTGCACTTGTATGTTTACTCGACTCTGCGACTGTGTAGATACATTTGTATCTTTGTGAAAGCGGGTTGTGCGTTGTGCGGGGGAGAGATAGTCTGGCGGTTCATTGCCTCGATTTGTCCGGAAAAGCGTATCGGGGGCTTTCGAGGAGGTACTGAGGGCTGTGCACCGTCAGTGGGTCAGATTGTGAATTAGTCAGTCGCAGCGAGCACTAGATGAGAACTTTTCTTATCCGTAAATTTAATTTATTTCCGACTTAATGATTTTCTTATGAACGATAATTATGATTCATTCGTGCATGAGTTGCGCTTATTTTCCATCAGGAATGTACATACTTTAATATTATTCCATTACAGGGTGCTACAGTAGATACTATAGATTTGGTTCAATGTTTTTAAGATTACTAAGATCCTACAAATGATCATTTTTTAAAGACAACTCTAAGGGTATAAATACATCGGTTGGCTACAGTTACCTTCTATTATCGGTCTACCTAAGCTCGAGTGGACTCAATTATGAAGGCCAGGCATTTGACCCGTCGATCATCATACATAAATAGATTTCTGGTTTGCCAAAAATGTATACTAGGTTGCTTCCATTTCAGTTATCAGTCTGACCAATTAAGGTGCTATATAAATTCCACTATAAAATTTATTTAGACTAGACTTAAGAGGCACAAAACGCACAGCATTTCCCTAATAGGCAAAACCCTTAAAAGCCAACAGATGACACAGATATAACTAAAAAATAGTTGCCTACATGGGCGAAATAAAAAATGAAATGAAAACATTTCGGGTAGCGTGCTCATCAGATCAAAAAAATGAAACATGAATAAAAATAACACCTTTTTAATGGGAATTGCGTGATGTCGGGCTTGGCTTGAATTTCAAATAAGCAAATGAAATTGAAATGGAAGAATCAAACGAATCGCCCAACCTGAACTCCACATGTTTCAAATATTCTCGTAATGTGCTAAATGGATCTGAATACAAGATTTCGTTTATTACAAAAATAAATTATGCGCAAGCTAAGGCCGTCAGTACAGATATTTGCGAGAGATCCGAAAGATTCTGGCTTTCGGTGACGTCTTGCGTTGATTGTGCGGGTCATCATTCAATTGAAATTGATTAAAAACATTTCTGCGCCACATTTTACTTTTATTGTTCGTTTCTTATATGCTGCTTATTGTTTGTGAGTGCTGCCAGCGAAATATGTTTTAGTATTTAGAGCCAGGCTTAAGCAATGAATAAGATTTATTACACAAGCCTCCGTTATGTGGAAGTCCAAATGCAATGCTTATGTTGTTGTTCCTGTCTCCGCTGCTGTCTCTGCAGTCGGACGCATTTAATTCGCCATTTCATTCGATTCAATTGGAATTCAGCGCACACACAGGGCACACTGTAATGGAGCTTAAAGTTCACAAGTGGCCACAGCTGGGCACACAACAGTGCAACGAAAACAAAAAGAGAAACCCAAATAGGAAGGCGTGTAACATAAAAACAAATAAACAGGAAGCAGGCAATTTAGTTATGTGCGAATCAAATAACATACGTTGATAAAATTATGGATCGGACTGTGCTCTCCGCTGCTCTCGTTGACCCCTCTGCTGCCCTCTTCGTGCGCAATTTTTATTTTTTATTAGAAATTTACATGGACATTTTGTACGTTTGTATGTGTACAAGTCCTGGGACCTTTGTGCTTTATAAAAGAGCACGCAAACATCAAATTCTTATCTTCCTAAAAGCATTAGGGCGAGGGAAAATAATTGTGCACGTAAGTTTACATTATAGCACACTAGGAACAAATGTGTAAAAATAGTTTATTTAATTATATGAGTGTTTTTGCTAGCTCGAGATCTTAGTCTGTGTGATTTAATTCACATAAATTGAGACTAGAATATTATGTCTTTTTACACACAGATTGTTTGTCAGAAGACACATACAGCAAAGGACTGCTTATTGAAATATTTTGTTGCCCAAGATCATACTTCAACCTAAGCGCTGTTGAATACGAGCGTGTGGCAGAATTCGGACTTGAGAATGTCTAGGGCACTATTTGCATCAATTTTGGCTATGCTTATTGTTAATGGACAGAGAGAGGATTTTAGTGTCCCCTCTCTAATGTGTATTTTTTCGGGACTCATTATTTATTTTAATTTTTCTTTACTTATATAATCTTTATTTTTTTTTATAAATATTCATTTGAATTGTCTTAACTCTGAGCTGAGAGTCTTCCATTGCCTATTTACTTGTGCATTCAAATGCATGCCAGCATAGCTGATAAAAACTAGAGCCACTTATCAACTGGGTCACAACATTGCATGTCTTCCTATCGTTGAGATCTCTCCTTAAGAAATTTCGTAACCGATTTGAGGCACTGCATGCCACTCAGAGCACTCGTAAATATGACAGAGATCATCGGAGAGATCACTGAACCATACCCTGTTCGAGGAGAAACTATTTCCGTTTCTACACAAAGCCAAATGGTAAAGAATGGAAGAAAGGAGCCGAAATGGGAGGCTGGAGCTTTCAGAAGATTGAAGAAGACTGCCTGTAATTACAAATGATTGATGTGCCCCTCCTGACACTTTCTGCGCCCTCTTCACAGCATGTGTGTTATGATACCTCGACGATTGAGGCACATCACACGCGGCGTTTGTTTAAGAAGCATTCTATACCTACACCAGGAAAAATGTGTCTAAGCTCCAACTAAATTCTATATTAATTTAAATTTAAGGTGCTTTATATATTAAATTCTTGTAAGGATGTTAAATCAAAATACAGCCTCTTAAATATAAAGATAATTTGGTTTCTTTGAATAAAATATGTAATATCACACTAAAATATCATGAGTAGTTTAACATTATATTAGTGGGTTAGTTGAACGCACAAACGTTTTTTTCCGTGTGGAGCCATCTCATTTTCCCGTTTTTCCGCGCCAGAGGAAGCGCTGCAACTGCTGGCTGTTCAATAGAATTTTGCCCCAACTTAATGGCCTCTCGCCTGACTTATTATTAGTTGCATTGCAGCAACCGCAGGAATGCGACTTCCATCGGGATGTGGAGAAAGCCGAGGAGACAACGGGAAGGAGGCGGGTACATCATGCGCCAGTGACGTCATGATGCAGTCTCAGTTTGCTGCTTTATGAGCCGTTTCAGCCTATATTTTGCCCATTTTCCACAGTTCAAAAGCTGTTTGTCAACTCTGGTGGCAAGCGGATAATGTAGATCGGCCAACTGGCAACGCCACTGCTAGTTTTCGATAAATCCGTACATAATTGCCCCATAATAAGTCTGAAAATTGCCAGCGCTGCCGAGCTAAGTGAATTTCTAAAGATTCTTGTGCTCCCTTTCGAAAATCTCTACAAATCCACCCGAAAGACATGACAGCTCAGGGCATCAAAGCGTTTGTTGGGCCATTAAGAGCATTTGTCATATATTCGAGCTCATTAAGGGGGCACCCAGAACTTGGAAAACTTTTCGATGCATATACATATATATAGAAAGTATTAACTTTACTGGAAATACTTTATGAGCTGCAGCAAGTCGGAGAATTTATGGGCCCCGCCGAAAAGTATTTCCAGATCCCCGAAAATGAAGTGGGTGTGGAGTAAGTGTGTGCAGTGTGCTTTTTGAAACTCCGGCTATAAAGTTGCCCTTTTCAACCCCTCTTTTTGGCTGAAAACCCAAGTTCTTCGCTCTCTTCCCTTTGTTGTCACCCTCGGAAAAGTTGTGAAAAATGAGAAACGTTTTGTTTAGTTTGCCAGCAAAGGTTTTCTCCAAATGTTGAGGTTACGCACTTTTGATTTAGACAGAAAGAGCGAAAATAAGTGCCACCCTCCCGGCGAACAGCTGTAATAACTAAGAGTACGTTGTTGGCACGCATCTCCTCTCCGGCGCACATTATCCCTCCCTCTGAAAAAATGATTATACTTATTTATGTCTCGCTGTGCCTGACAAGCTGATTCGGAGCGACGCGCCGTTGCCGCACTTCACTCGGCGAGCTCCTGTCCTGGTGACGGGGAAGGCCCCTTTTCGCCGCTCTCCGTCCGCATTAGGCGGCCACGAAAGGGTGTACACAGTAGGCGTAGTGGGAGTGTGCACTGGGTGGCAGTGGTTGCCATTTTCTGGTGTCCATCCGACGTGTCCTAAATATACATTTAAGCTCATACTTGGACTGTTTCAACACGTTTAGCTGTGAAGACAAATATGCAAATAATTTTATCTTCTTTCGTTTGTATTTATTTTCCATTCTAGTTTCTCGTTCCCTCGGTTCCAATTATGGAACTTCGGTAGATAGAAACATGTAAATGATGTGGCGTTAAATTAAAATGAAATCTTTTGCCGGAAAGATACGAGTCAGAGATACATATCTCGAGAGTGGGCTCCATGTGTGAAAGAGGGAAAGGGGTAGAGGATTAAAATCGTTTTGGCGCCCCCTAAAAACGGAATGGAATCAAGCCGTAATAATAATTTGTAAAATATGTTCATTGCCTCACCCATCTACCCCGCTGTCTGCTTCCCCCTTATTCCTGCCTTCAACCGATCCCAGTTCCAGCTCAGCAGCCTCGCCGATCGCTGACACTTATCGGGCAGACATCATCTATGGACTCGTACGTCCAGGTATTTTGAAGGCGGGACTTGATTGGACCCCCGCCCCTACACCTTCACCGCCTGCCTGAGTCACGTTCCTCTTTTTGGGGGCTACAAACTCGTCGGCCATACGTATCATTTGCATCTCCATAATCTGCATGGGCCAACAGAAATAAGTTCCATTGTAGCTGCGTATAAACTTACTGTATATGTATATAGATGTACATGTTTTTAAAGAGTCTTTTGGCGTCGTGCTCGCAGTCTTAATTAATGCGCCCGAGTCGGTGACGACGTCAACACCATTTAATATGCAAAGCGCGTCTGCTGTTCGTCTTCTCGGCATTATACATACTGTCGCTATCGTTGGGGTTGCCTTTATTTTGTTCCGAGGAAGTTAAGAATACAGTGGTGGCTGCTGATCGAGAAATTTGAAATAATTGGTAATTTAACAATTTTGAAAAGTATATTTTAGTAACAGAAACTTTATTATTATAGAGAGAAAGGTACGACTTTGCAAGGTACAGAGAACTAAAATAACTATAAAAACCGCAAATGATTATGTATAACACTGATAACTAAAGTTCTGATCTCTGCCTCTGTAGACACACGCACAGTATGTGCAGTATGTAAATTTATAATTTTGTGCCTAAATCTAGCCACTTTTAAAGTTTAATTGATTTAACAACTTTTTAATGCAATATTAAAAAACGTGTTTGTTCTATTTCTTACTTACATAAATGCATTCCTAACATGTCAATGTATAAACCACTTATGTATCTAGAATGAAGGATTCAACTTGCTAAGTCCTACCTTAATTTCGAGATACATTCCCTTACATACTGAAGATTTTGCACTTCTGTAGCTCCTGTTCTTGTATCCACTCTCATATTTTGTCCTCTTGGTCGCTGTAAACGATTTGCAATGCTTTCATTTAAACAACAAAACCACCCTCGAGCCCAAGCTCTCATTCCTCCATCTCTCTTCTCTGATGCCTTTTTCTCTTTTAAGGACAGTGGTATCTATGTTGAGATATGACCATAAATGTTAGAAGCAGAAATTGTTTATAAATGCATCTATTTAAACATGCATTAATAAACACTTACTGTAAATATCTGTAATTGTAATAAAACTTATTGAATTTAGCTTAATTAATTTAAATAGGTCAAAAGATACTTCTTTCCATTTAGGGATTAGATTGGGCTTTAGATTTGCCAATAAATTTGGTTTGCCTACCACTGTGCCATAACGCCAACTCACTGAGCAATGAGCCGCATCATCATCATCCCTGCTAGCTCTAGCTTCCACGTGGCCTGCTCCAGTTCGTCCCACTTCTGTCTCCTGTCGACTTAACGGGTGTCTTCCCACTCCCGCTTCTCGCACCTGGCTGCGGTTACCTGTGCTGGCTGCTGTTATTGGTGTCATCTTCTGTCGAGAGCGGCGTGTCGTCACCGCGGCTCCCTGACATCTTGTGCCCACGGTGAGGTGGACAGGTTACGAGTCGCTTGTGGTTTCGGACTGCCACCGGTGACTTGCAGTTGTCTGTGCCGGGGCTGTTAGAATGCGGCGTGGGCAGTGCGTCTGCACTTATCTGTGTCACGCATTAGCCAATTATTTAGAGCCAGAAAAACACGCACTCTAAAATGTGTATTACGAATTTAATTATTTTCCTCAAATTTAAAAGCATTTAAAATATATTGCTAAGCCATTTAATTTATATTTTTTTTATAATTTAATGTTCTATTTTTAGCTATCTTTGAGATCTTTAAAGAGAGCCTTTCTTCCATCCAGCCGAATTGTTTGAAATTAAATGTATTTTCAAACATTTCATTAAGAACATGCTTATTTTTTTATTAATTACGGTTTTCTAAAAACTGACCTGTAAACTTGTCTAATGAATATTACTACATATGTAGGTTCATATTTGTTTTTTTTAATCGCGAGTTGGCTATACTGTTCTCTCCCTTTCTGGGAAAGAACGATTTTCTTCAGTGTAAGCATGTTTATATTAATTTCTAAAGTGGAACAATTGGTAATATGTGCTTTAACTGAACGTGATGAGTGTGTGGGCAAATGCCGCACGATCCGCATGAATGAGTGGGTACTACTTACTTACTGACATTGAGATACCTGTTCTCCATCTCCTCCGCCACTCCTCCGCCGAACAGCTGTCGAACTGGTTTCTGAACTTCGAAGCAGATGTTTCTTTCACCGATCGGAATCGCATTGAAATGGTTCAGATTCATACATGTATATATTCCCTTAATTGGGAAGGGGCGGGGACGCGTCCTGGCCAGCCAGAACTTCGGCGTCTGACCTCGATGACAAGAGTGCGTGATGTGAACTAATTTCGGTGGGCGGGGTCATGCGTGTGTGCCTATTGAACTTTTCGGGCCTTTGTTTTTGTTTACCCGGAAGTTATTAGTTTCCAATTTCCCCCCGAAGTAGGTGTTAAGGGTTTGTCCATGCCACCCAATGGGTTAATTAACCGACCGGAAGCGGAGTATTAAGCTGTAAACCAATATTAAAACAATAATTTCTCAAAAGTAAAGTAATTTTAAGCCAGATTGAAGTTCAATAATTTTTGCTTTTATGGGGACTTGGATGTCGCAACTTGACACTTCTAGAGTCGCGTGTTTTCACAAGCTCTTTTTATTATTACCTTTTTGTTGGTTGTCTGAGTCATCGCAAGGCATGAGTTTATTATTATTTTGCCATGTTTCTGCGCTGCTTGTTAACCCATTCTTGGCTGGTCGCTACTGTTGACCTAAGAAAAGGCAAGTGGCAAACATTTGTGCCCCTCTTGCTGAGTCACACCTTCCTCTTCAGGCTTCAAGAAGTGCATAATTGTGACCTTAGATGTCGGCAAGTGCATCATCATCATCATGGTTGCAAATTGCCCGCTTAAGTGGAAAATAGCGCGGCGAAAAGCTGAACATATTCCGCAAACATGGTTTCGGGCGCTTGATTAGCTTGAGATGTGCCGCCTCTGAAATCGCAGCTCGGCGCTGCCTCTGACTTTGCTTTGCTTTACTTGCTTTGTTTGCTCCAAAAGCCGGCTTCTCAACCGGTTTTGTTCTGGCTGCTTTTTTCTGTTCGTACAAAAGCTTTAAGATTTGGAAACGAAGCAATAACTGAAAACAAAAACACCTGCTGCCTTTGCTGCAGGGGAAGCTGATTTCAGACAAACAGCAGGTGGGGAAAATATATAAAAATATATAAGCTGTTACATGCGGAGCTGAGTTTTCTAATAATATGTACATATAATTATAGTACTTATATACCAAAATATAGTGCAAGCGTATTATTGTGAATCATTTTCTCTTCAATAAATTATATTCGCTCTCTTGAAAGAACCATAACACCAGCAGCTGCAAAACTTTATTTCGCGATGCGCGTTTCTCTCCCTACTTTTCCATTGGTTGTTTTGCACATTTGTCGAATGTTTCCGTATGGCCAGCATATGCTGAATATTGTATATATTTTGACGAACATGTGTAGTGGCGGATACAGTGAGTTTTAAAAATATCACACATTTCCAGCTGAAAAGGATATCCAAAAGTAGGAAGGAAGCTTGCTTCGGCAAGACGATATTTTGCTCACTTCCTCCGAGTTATGTAAAATTTAATAAGGCTTAAAGAGAATTATATTAATTATATTATCCTTATAATATTAATATGTCTTTTTATTAAATACAATTTAAAGATGATAACTTGTCAAAGCTGATATAATTTTTTTACTTAAAGTATATAGTAACAAGTATAAAACTATATGTATTGTGGATCAGCATCACTAGCCGAGTTGATCTAGCCATGGCTGTCGTCTTGTCCTTCAGTCTGTCCGTATGTCTGTCATTCAAAGCGTACTTTTATATAAAAAAAACTGGTATAGGAACTGTCGGAGTAAATTGGCATATTCTGCAAAATGTATTAAAACTTCGGATTCGCCCGAAACTAACTTTCTTTACTTGTTAAGTTTCAGTTAATTTAAATTTTAAAAGAATTTTATGTTTTTTGTTTTATAATTGTACGTATTTTAAAAAACAGTCCCTAAGGATATCGGAGTGCGGTGAATAATATGTATGCGTCTCTGAAACAGCTTCAATATTAAATTGTATTAATTTATTTCCTTAGATAAGAGAATCTTTAATTTGATGTCAAAAAAGCCTCCATTATTTTGCAATATTAATTGTTGAGAAGGCGAGCATCAAACAATTAAATTAGAATGTGTAGCTTCCTGTGTGCATGCCCTATTCCCCACGTAATTGAAACCTTAAAATGAAAATAATTTATCAATTTATTTGGTCAGCCCCTAAGCAACGCCTCGGAATCACTTGACAAAGCGGCACAACTCAAATTTGTCTACTCCATTGTTAAATAAATAATTGGATTTCCTTTAAAAAAGTAATACATTTCAGGCAGCTGATGAAAAAACCACTTCTCTTCCCCTAAAATGTGTAGTGTTTCGAAAGTCTCTCTTATTCTAGACATTTTCACATTTTAAGGGTTATGTAGGATTAAAACTTTATTCTATACATAGTCACATTTAAGGGTTAATTGGCTACCTATTGGTAATTGAAATTCAGTATTTTATATTTTATATTTTATACATATTAAATGTCTCCATAAATACCTTGCTTGATTAATAAGCTTTTCCTAAAATTTGTCCGTCCATCTCACCTGCCACAGCATCCCAGAGCACACATTTATTGTGCGGCAACATGCAGTTAGGAATACTTTCAATACTTTGGGACAAACTGCAGGCACACGCCCCAAGAATTGCATTGAAATTACAGGGGACAGGGGGCGTGGTGAAATTTGTCAACACCTTTTGCCAACACGAACTCTGGGGGAACGGGTGCATGGCATTCCAAGCAGCGTGGCTGTGCATAAAATAGAATATGAAATCGTTTCCCACTGCTAGAGTGACGGCATCAACGAATGCAGGCCGGAGGATGGGGAGCCTGGAAAGTGTCAACGAACGATTTTTGCCTGGTTTTGCCTTTTGTTTACGTTGGTGGCGGTAGTGGGTGGAAGTGGTAGTGGAGCTCTGCTCGGGAGCTCTGGGAGGAGTATAGAAATGAGTACGGCCTTTGTGAGTTGGGGGTCCAGAACATGGGAGTCGCTGATCCATGGCACTCAATTGTCAAACAACCGAGACCGGAACAATAGCCAAACTGTTGACATGGATATGAGGGCCGGACCCTCCATCAATGCACTTCCGTAGCGGATGTTTGACCATAGACCGTAGCCAGAGGTTTGATGATCGCATCTGGGGATGTCAAAAATATCTAAACATATATAGTATATTGTATATTATCGTATTCATTATAATTTATAAACTATAAATATAAGGTAACTACTCGTTATAAAGAAAAGTCATCTGCTGAAACCGTTTAAAGATGGTTCTTTGCATTTATAATTAATAAATAAAGAAAATATGTCAGATCAACAGATTTTTAATAAATGTTAACACCACAAAACAAACCATTTTCAATCCCAGATGATAATACCATTCTTAAAATTAATATTTACTTTATTTGCATCAATTGAACTAACATTGTTTTTCGCTCTCCCCTGTTTTAGCTTTGGCTAGTCAGAGCTCAGCCGCCAATTCCCCAGATGCCGACCAGAAAGGACCTGTTTTTCTTAAGGAACCGACCAACCGCATTGACTTCTCCAACTCAACCGGCGCCGAGATCGAGTGCAAGTCTAGCGGCAACCCCATGCCTGAGATTATTTGGATCCGTAGCGACGGCACCGCCGTGGGAGACGTTCCCGGTCTGCGCCAGATCTCATCCGACGGCAAGCTGGTATTCCCGCCATTCCGCGCCGAGGATTACCGGCAGGAAGTGCACGCTCAGGTCTACGCCTGTCTGGCGCGCAACCAGTTTGGATCGATTATCTCTCGGGATGTGCACGTGCGAGCCGGTAAGTTGAGAGTGTTCAGTGGTAAATCGAGGGCAGTGCAAGCGGGGAACAGGATGTTGGTGACAAACTTAATTGGGAGAGAAATTTGTTCAATTTTGGATCTTGAAAGAATGTCAACAATGAAAAGTGTTAAAAAAACAGTTCAATATGGACGATCATTATTAAAGTTTTCTTATTTGCAAATAGATTTTACAATATGTAAATTTAATTATGTAAATTGTGAAAATATAATTGCTTTGACTACAAAACCAACTCCAGAACTTGCACTGCCCTATATTTACAAAGTTTCTTTCAGCTGCACCCAATCGAAGGCCCACCAGCGTTGGTTTCGTAAATCCTCCTCCGAATCTACGTTGATTTCGTAGCTGCCAGTTTCCGGTGGACTCTGCGTGTCAAGTCACTGTCTGCAGTGCTTGACCTCTCGTGTTTGACTTATCGGTGCAACGGCGGAGGCAATTAAACAGAGTTTTTCACGTGATTTCCATCGAACGCTTTGCGCATTGCCAAAGTTTTCCGCACGCTTTCATTTTCGCACATATCTTAGTCGCGTTTTGCAACTTTCAGTGGAATTTTAATGCAAGTTGGCATTTCACTTTAATCGGTTTGTTGGCGCCGCTTTACTTCCTCTGCCTGCCTCTCCGAGTTTTGTTGGGAACTGTACCTGCCATTTGCCAGTGACTCCAGCAACCCTTGACAGCACCCGCGACGTGTCGTCGCCTCTGGAAGATGTGCAAGCTGCAAGCTCCACTGACGTCGAGGATGGTGATGATGATGATGCAATTGTCACCTTATTAGGCGCACACCGTATGGGGTTGACGGGCTGCCAGCTTATCGAGTTATAGGCCAGACTCTACTCCCTGGGCTATCAGTCACTTCCGCTTGCATGAAGCAGGGCCTAAATAGGCCAGACCCGAACACATTTTAGCTAATTATGCTGGAGCCAAACCACCCGCTTACTCATCGCCGGCTGACGTGTTCCCTGGCAATTAGCCAGCACACCTAGCCGCCCAACAGCCACCTCTCGACCTCTTCCTCGCTGCCCCACAAGCCTGACATCATTATTGTCGTTTGCTTTCGCTTACTATTAACCGGGGGAATTTATCATTTTATAGTATGCTCATGTGTGAATAAAGCACAGACGAGAAAAACTATAGTCTGCTGGCCGGACAGCCTGGAGCTAGTTGGTCGAAATGAGTTATGGTCTACACCCTGAGCCACACACAGGCAAGCAGGCAGATAAAATATTTTGGTTAATTGAAATTAACTTTGGCTGTCAGGCAGCGACGCGGTGATGGTTCCGAGACTTTTCGTTTAATGATTTCCAAACCAGAAGGTGGCAATAAAGCCAGACTCTTCCTGGAAACAAGTTCCGCAGCACTTTAAGGCTAAATCGGATGTTTGGGAACAGGCACCGTGAGAATGTGTTCCAACTAATCGGCAATGATTGCACTCTCTCCAGTGGTTGCCCAGTACTACGAGGCGGATGTGAACAAGGAGCACGTGATCCGGGGCAACTCGGCGGTCATCAAGTGCCTGATACCCTCGTTTGTGGCCGATTTTGTCGAGGTGGTATCCTGGCACGCCGACGAGGAGGAGACCTACTTTCCGGGGACGGAATACGGTGCGATCAAAGCTATCCGAATACTTCTGGTTTACTAAAAGCATGCAGGGGTTCCGCGGATATCATTGCACTTCCTTCCACTCCATTCCATACTTCAATCATTCCTTATTTGTAGCCAACTCACGTTTATTTTAATTTCTCCTACTTGTATAGTCGTTTCTCAACACTACGAAGAGGATATACACAAAGCGTTTGTGATCCGCGGCAATTCCGCCATCTTGAAATGTGATATACCGTCGTTCGTAGCCGATTTCGTGAATGTTATATCCTGGCATAGCGATCAGGAAGAGAGTTTCTATCCAGGCACTGAATATGGTGTGTGATCAAGTGCACAGATTAGCCTTTTCTGTGTGTGAGCTTATAGAAAACTAGCACTACTTTAACCACTACTGTACAACACTACAAAGTCAAATTCACCGAAACACTTGTGTACAGTGCAAGTACAGTTAACAGGCGAATTGCCACACTAATTACAATTCTGTAAAATACACAAAACATAAACTCTAAATGTAACCGAACTAACCAACACTGGTTAGGTAGAAACTGGAACAGTTGGAAACCTTCGCTTTAGCTTCCTTTATCCTTCAGAGTTTCGCCCCGAACTGATTTGTATTACTTTATCTTGGGTTTATTATTTACACTGATTTATTTGGTTGCTGATACTGCTGTTTTAGTCGTTGCCCAATACTACGACACGGATGTAAATAAGGCCTACGTAATACGCGGCAATGCAGCAGTTTTGAAATGCGAAATCCCCTCCTTCGTGGCCGATTTTGTGAGCGTTGTCTCCTGGCACACCGACCAGAATGAAGACTTTCTGCCCGGCAGCGAATACGGTTTGTTTGATAACTTTTTGGTTACACTTTGGCCTAGCTTTAGATGGGCTCTGTACAGTTGCGTGACGTACACGAATTACGGATAAGTACCTAACCACTTCCCCTTTGCATCTTTTATGTTTACCTTTTTAATGCATTTATCTTTGGTATCTCGGATGGGTTCGTGTTGATGAGCCATGTTATCAGAACCATTATTAGCCTCTTGGCCAGAGACTTTCTCAGGGAAGCAGAGCCCTCCAAGCCGATTGCGCTTTGGACTCCCCCCATTAGAGGGGCACTCCGCGATATTGCCTGTCGCGCTGTTAGAAGACACTCTCGTTTCAATTAGCTTGCTGTACAGTTTCTCACGCCCGTCGCACGCTAGGTGCGGGCCTTGGTTCTCTAGGGTGCCTCTGCCCCTCTCCCTCCCCACTTTTATTATATAATCAGTCGCTGTGTGAACTCACCTCCAGTTGTGCAACAGTTCTACGAATCGGAGGTCAACAACGAGTACGTCATAAGGGGCAATGCGGCGGTGCTCAAGTGCTCGATTCCATCGTTCGTCGCGGACTTTGTGCAGGTCGTGTCCTGGCAAGATGAGGAGGGCCAGCTCTACGGCACTCTCGGCGAACAACAGGGAACGGGTACACAACCTACAAAAATTAATGGTTATAGAGGATATTCCCGGCCCCCATCCCAACACCTTCATTATTCCCACTTGCGCAATTAAACTTATTTTCAGTTCCCCCTCATAAACATTTTTACAGTCGTGAATCAGTATTACGAGGCTGAGGTTGTGTCCGAGTATGTTATCAGAGGCAATACCGCGGTACTGAAGTGCACTATTCCCAGTTTTGTGGCCGATTTCCTGCGCGTCGAGGCCTGGGTGGCCAGCGACGGCACCGAATACGTTCCAGAGGATAATTTCGGTATAGTTAGCGCCCGTCGTCGAAGCACTCTTTATGTTAGTCTTAAGCAGGACTCCCAACGCCGCTCCATTTCCCCACATTCTTGCTTTAGCTTCCCTATTATTTCCGTACTTTGTGTTCTTTTGACTCAGTTGTGAATCAGTACTACGGCGCCGATATCCTGATGGAGTACGTGATTCGGGGCAATGCGGCAGTTCTTAAGTGTTCCATTCCATCCTTTGTGGCCGATTTTGTACGCGTCGAATCCTGGATAGACGAGGAGGGCACTGTGTTGCGCCCCTCTGATAATTATGGTACTTCCAAAAACAAAATGATCTAATAGGCAACTACTTGGAGGTGTTTCATTCCTCTCCAATCCCTGTCCTTTTCATTTCTATAATCCTTTTTTTATTATCCACCCTTGCAGTTGTCAATCAGTTCTATGAGGCAGAGATTATGACCGAATATGTGATTCGCGGTAATGCGGCTGTCCTTAAGTGTTCGATTCCATCGTTTGTTGCCGATTTTGTCCGCGTGGAGTCGTGGATCGACGATGAGGGCAACGTCTTGTCCTTTTCAGACAATTACGGTGCGATGCGATGATAAAAAAATACATTATTCGATTAGTTTACTGTCCTCTTCCATTCCCAGCATCTTCCTCTCTTCCGATTTTCCTTAATTTATGATTTCCTTCGATTCACAGTCGTTTCACAGTTCTACATAACCGAGGCCGAGAATGAATATGTGATAAAGGGCAACGCGGCGGTGGTCAAGTGTAAAATCCCATCCTTTGTGGCCGATTTCGTGCAGGTCGAGGCTTGGGTGGACGAATTGGGCACCGAGTTGTGGCGTGACAATGCCACCACAGCCTATGGTATAGTCTAAAGTCTAGCCTTTCTCTCTCTTAAGTGTTGTCTTAGGTCCTCAGATTCCACCTGTCCGTATCCCTACCCCTACTTTTACTCTACTTTATGTTCATGATTATGTTCTGGCTTAGTTGTCATACAGAGCTACGAATCGGAGGCAGACAATGAGTACGTCATTAGGGGCAACTCCGTGGTGATGAAGTGCGAGATTCCCTCGTACGTGGCCGACTTTGTGTTCGTCGATCTCTGGCTGGACTCGGAGGGCCGCAACTACTATCCCAATAATGCCGAGGAGACGGGTACTAACGCTCTATTTACATCAGGCCTCCCCATACCAACCTCTCTCCAGGGATCACAATCCAATCCTTTTTAGTTATACTTTCACCAAGTTCCCTTCCATTTCCTTCAGTTGTCCACCAGTTTTACCAGACACGAGTTATCGACGAGTTCGTCCTTCGTGGCAATTCGGCCACCCTAAAGTGCCTGGTGCCGTCATTTGTGGCCGATTTTATCGATGTTGAGGGGTGGATTGACGAGGGAGGTACTGAGATCCAGAGACCCCTGCCAGATGACTCTACGGGTAACCCTTACGATAATCGCATTACTCTACGCATAGAAATCGAAACCCCATCACCTCCAGACCCCTTCAGTCCTTATTTTAGTTTACCGCTTCTCGTCTTGCAGTGGTGAAGCAGTTTTTTGAGTCGCAAGTCTACGACGAGTACGTGATCAAGGGTAATGCGGCCATTTTCAAGTGCCAGACGCCTTCCTTTGTGGCGGATCACATAGACATAACGGATTGGATTGATACCGAGGGCGAGGTCTTCACCAAGAACATAACTGGTAGGACGTCGAGAGCATAGACTTGTCTTAGGCAGTTAGCTTATCCACATGAAGGGGACTCCTCCCACCGACGCCACTCTTACTCTTATGATTTTATCCTCCACACTCCACACTCAATCAATCTTTGCAGTTGTGCCTCAATCCTACACCGTCAATGTCATGGACGAGTCCATACTGAGGGGCAATAGCGCCATCCTAAAGTGCCACATACCCAGTTTCGTGGCTGATTTCATAGTGGTCGACTCGTGGGTGGAGGACGAGGAGCGAGTTATCTATCCCCAGGAGGATATCGCAACCAGCGGTAAATTATCAGATAAGAGCTCTCAGCCCACTCCTCCGTAACATCCTCCGTCTCCTATCCAATTCGGTTCGCTTCGATTTGGTCTCTAGAGGGCCGCCTCCAATGTGGGGTTTTCCAAGTGCAGCGCTGCTTAGGCTTTCAATTTCTTATGCTTTCTGTCTGCCTTTTCTTTTTCGTTTCCTTTTTTATTTTCCAATCCCAACCTGTTATTCTTTCACCTTTCCAAAAAATCCATGAGTCGCTCCTGACTTGCCCAAACGAATCCCGAACCCCTTCATGTAGTTGAACGTAGCGTTGTTTTTAGTCTAGTGTAAATACATGCAAAAATGCTAATAAACAGATCTATTTATCGACTATCTAACAATCTGTACATACATTTAATCCAAAATCGACTATCAAAACATTGCTGTATATATACCTCGAATGTATATGTATTTTATAATCCGCATATCATCTAAAATTATTGGCATTTTTGTTGGTGCATGTTCCAAATAAAAAGCAATGTCTGGGAACTTGAGGATTATTGATCTGAGTAAATCAAATAAACATTTTCTTTGTAAATTTATTTATCTATGCAAGACGTTAAGACATTTGGATCTATCACTTCAGAGCTCTTTGATTTGTTTAGCCCTCAAATTCCTGGCACTGCTGGTGTATAGCTAGTTTGTAAGCACAGGAATTCTGTTTAAGCTGAATCGATATTTAGATAAAAAAGAAAACAAACAAAAACACTTGAACAGAATTCCTTAGATCGAATAGAGGGCTAAAGAAGAGGTCATATACCAGTAATGTTTGGTATAACTCAATTCCAAGTTTTTTATAAATATTTTAGTCATTCCAAATTATTGTAAATTAGTTACATTGCCGACTGACCCTCTTTAGTCCTTAATTCACGCTTTAATCTGCAATTGATAAGTCACATTTAATGCATTTACTAATACAAAATAATTGCACAAATACAAATATTTGCAATAAAAACTAACTTAACGTCTCTAAAGCATGGTATGTGACTTTCAAATGCATTTTAATAAAAAAAGAAACCGAATATAATTAATTAATATTATAAAGTAATTAGTTTACCCGACAATCAAGCACTAATATATTTTGTATTACATTTAATTTTAATTTTTCCCTAACCGTTCTGAAATCAGACGGCAAATATCTCGTACTGCCCTCTGGCGAGCTGCACATCCGTGAGGTTGGACCCGAGGATGGATACAAGAGCTATCAGTGCCGAACCAAACATCGCTTGACTGGAGAGACGAGATTGAGTGCCACAAAGGGACGATTGGTCATCACAGGTAAGTCCGCCTTGTTGGCCAATTTTATTTATACAAATCAGCAAGAAAGTTTCAGTCATAATTTGAAAAGACTTAAAATATATAAAATATAATTTAATTTAATGATGATTTCTTCCTATTGTATTTACAACTGAAGCTTTCTTTTGTCAGAGTAAACTTCAAAAAATGTTGCGTTAATTAAAAAGGACTTCAGTATACATTTTTTGAAGTTTTTTTTTCTGATATCTTGGCTGGAAGGTTACAAGTGAAAATACGTTCAATATTGCCTTGTAACCTACCCAGTCAAACTGCAAATGTTTGAAATATTCGAAATAAAGTCAAATATTTAATTACTACCGTTTTTAACTTCCCTAAAGTCAACCATAAGGCATAAATCATCTAAAAATAATCGTAAAACAGTAATACTATTTCAAACATTTGTTAGCGTATTTTTTATATATTATATATACAAGCAACAAGTCTTTGAGACCATAGAAATGCAATCAAAACGATTTTTCGCTTAAAATCTCTTTCTTTGCGTACATTAATATATTACAAAATCAAAACTCCAAAACACATATTATTACTAAGCAACTTTAAATGTAAAAAACAATGTTCTGTTTTAAATTCCGAAACCAAAGACTTGTTGCTGTAGCGTAAGTCTAAATTGAAAACTGCCTGAATGTTGGGATAGGGTACTCGACAATGATGAGAGCTTGAAATAAAGCCGCATAGAGTAGGTGTGGTCCGTTTTTAAGAAAGCTATCTTTTACTTAATGTTTGAAAAATATCCAAAATCAATTCCAAGCCTTGGCAATTTTCACAATCGCATTCTCGTTAGAATTTCGCCTAAGGTAAGTTACACTTTCAGCGCCTGTTGCACTTATATTTATTGGCCATTTCTGCATGGTTATTAACTCTCAATAATCTTGCTTCATTCACAGAACCAGTTGGCAGGGTCTCACCCAAGTTTCCGAACACGCTGACCAGCAGCAGTTTCATGGGAGAGGCTGGCTCCAGCCAAACCCTTCTATGTCCCGCTCAGGCCTATCCAGCTCCCTTGTTTAGGTAGGAAAACGACGCACATCGGGGAAAAGCCTTAAACTCCCCCAGACCAACTTTGGCCAGTTTCCGATTCAGGCTCTAGAATGCCCGTTCTGTTAGTTTGAACTTCTCTGAATCCTTCAAGAACCCATCGCCAGTGTTGGGCCCAGGCTTCTTTCTGGTAATGACATCAAGGTAGTTCAGTTTGCCGCTGGCCAAGCCATCACCCTCTTGTGTCCAGCCCAGTCGTATCCGGTGCCAGTGTTTAGGTAAGACACCCGTCTATCCCAACTGAAGGGTTTCCCTCTAAGGGCGTATTCCTTACGTGCCCTTTCCCACTTCCCAGAACCTGTTGCAAGCGTTGGGCCGCGCCTCACCAGTGGAGATGAGTCGCGCATTCTTAGGGTAAACCTGGCGGCAAGTGCCACGCTCCTCTGTCCGGCTCAGGCCTATCCGGTGCCGTTTTTTAGGTAAACTAGCCCCAACGTCCAGGCAGCTCTGAGATAGTAAATTAACACCAACTCTCCCCGAACTCCCTTTCGAAACACAGAACCGGTGGGCAGTGTGAGTCCCAAAGTTACAGCCGGCGATGATGCCATAAAGATACCCAAGGTGTCTCTAGGCCACAGTGCCACCCTCATGTGCCCAGCTCAGGCCTATCCGGTGCCTTTTTTTAGGTAATCCTAACCCAACATTAAGGCAGGACGATTCCTCCATACTCCCTTACCTTATCTTATCGACTACAGAACCCGTGGGCAGTGTCAGTCCGCAGCTAAATGGCAATGGCAACCAGGAGCTCATAACACTAACTCGGGTTCCCAGTTTAAAAAGTGTTACACTCATGTGTCCGGCCCAAGCGTATCCGGTGCCATTCTTTAGGTAAAGATCCCAGCTTCGTGTCCCAACTTCAGGCAGGATTTATAATCCTTAGATTCTTAGTGATAAATGCCCCCATATCCATTCCCAGAACCTGTTGGCAGTGTTGGCCCCAAACTCACCTCAGGCGACGATTCTCGTACTGTCAAGGTTAAGCTTGAAGCCAGTGTAACGCTGCTTTGTCCAGCCCAGGCTTATCCGGTACCTGTCTATAGGTAGTTTTAATTTCGTTTCCAAGACCAACCTCCCAGTCCCATCTCAGGCAGTAAATTAGAGTGAGGTTTTAAACTTGAAAACTTGTTCATTTCACTATAGAGCCAGTCGGCAGTGTCAGTCCCAAGATAGACACTGGAGAAGATTTCAAGCACCTCAAAGGAAAAAGTAGCCACGATATAAGCTTGCTATGCCCTGCTCAAGCCTACCCACAGCCCTTCTTTAGGTAAATATCCAATCTCAGTAGTTCGAGCAGTTTTCAAATTGCAACGACTTCTTTAGCGAAATAGTAAATCATTTGCTTTGCAGAACCCATTGGTAGTGTGAGTCCCAAGATCACAAACTCCGACGATCTGAAGCATGTCAAGGTCAAGAGGCTGACTAGCTTGAGCCTTCTATGTCCCGCTCAGGCTTACCCCCAGCCCATTTCTAGGTAAAGCTCATACGCCTAGCCCAACATTCCTGATTCAGGTTTTCCTTTTACTTTGAAGTTTGTTCAAGAGCTTAAAAATACATAAATTTCTAGAGCCCGTAGGCAGTGTAGCGCCAAAGTTAAACTTCCTGGAACGCTTCAGGATGATGCAAGTCCAAAGTGGCATCAGTTTCAACATTCAGTGCCCGGTCCAATCGTATCCCATGCCAGTTTTCAAGTAAGATTCCCTTTTAAAAATGCCAAAGCACATTCAGTCAGTTACAGTGAACGATTTTCAAACTCTGTAATCCCTTAGAACCTGTGGGCAGTGTACGACCCAAGGTGAGTCCCCAGGATAAGCACCAGTTCATAGACGTGGAGCTATCTACCAGCTACGCTTTGCTCTGCCTAGCTCAGTCGTATCCCACGCCCTCCTTCAGGTGGGTTCCCTTTCCCGGCAATGTCAGACAGTTTTCCTACCCTTTTTGTGACTTGTTTTTGCTCCTAGAACCCGTTGGCTCCGTCAAGCCAAAAATAAATATTCAGGACAAGCTGCAGACACGCGAGATAGCCAGTGGAATCGGATTCGCTTTGCTGTGCCCGGCCCAGTCATATCCGATGCCAGCCCACAGGTGTGCGATGCATGCCATCAATTTGGCCAATTGTCCAATTTACAGGGCGTTCTCCCAATTTCAAACAGTGCCATTTAAGTGATTATTCTATTAGGCCTAGACCTCTCCCCGTTCAGGCAGCTCGCTATGCAATTTTTCGTTTGGTTCAGCCTTCAAATTTTTTTCCAGAGCCCATTGGCAGTGTGCCACCCAAGGTTAGCATAGACGATGAGGTGGCCAATGCCCGTGGATACGTTGGCCGGAGCTTGAGTCTCAAGTGTCCTGCCCAGTCGTTCCCCATTCCTGTGTATAGGTAGGTGTACTAGTTTCCAGCATTTGGGCAGTTTTTTGGATAGCTAAGCGGTGTTTGATTCCTTAAATTACTTCTAGAACCCGTTGGTTCCGTCCCTCCCAAGTTAAACTTGCTAGAAAGAGTTCGCACCATGGAGGTTTCTTTGGGTGCGAGGTACGCCATGCAATGTCCTGGCCAGGCGTTTCCCGTGCCCATCAATAGGTAATACTATTCCTACCCCAACACAGGTTCAGTCTTCGCTGTTAGGTTTGAGTGGACTTAATTTCAATCGATATTTCAGAACCCATTGGCTCTGTTCCGCCAAAGATCAACAACATCAACGACAAGTTTCAACTGATGCAGGTTAAGCTGGAAAGCGACTTTGCCATGCAGTGTCCAGGTCAGGCCTATCCTGTACCAATTGTTAGGTATGAGTCTTTTCACCTTATCCCAGAATTTAAGGCTGATACTAAGAGTAATATTCTAAGGATAACATGTATTTCTTCAAAATGTATAGAGCCCATCGGTTCGGTGCCGCCCAAGATCACTAGTTTGCACGACAAGTTTCAAGTGTTGCAAGTGAAGCTGTCAGAAGACTTCTCTATGCAGTGTCCTGGACAAGCATTTCCAGTGCCCATAGTTAGGTTAGTGCCGAGTCCCCCCACCAACATTCTGTGATTTTTTAGCAACCTTTTAACGAAATTTCACTATGAAACTAGAACCCGTGGGCTCTGTGGCACCCAAAGTTGATACTCGGGATGAGTTCACTTTTGCCAGGACTCGTGAGGGAGCATCCAAGGCGCTCATCTGCCCAGCCCAATCGTACCCCATGCCCTTCTTTAGGTAATCGTCAAATCTAATATTCAAAGTCCAACATTCAGGCTTCCCACTTTAGCAGTCTCTAAATCAGCATTTACTTTTAGAACCTGTTGGCAGTGTTGCTCCCAAAGTCGACATTAAAGACGAGATCAATTACGCTCGGGTGGCTTTGGATCACAGTCTAGCTATAGTTTGCCCAGCCCAGTCTTATCCGGTACCTGCATTCCGGTGAGTGTTTGGGTAATACTACTCATCCCAACATATAGGCAGTTTATACTGGGGAAACGGAAGTATCCTTGACCTTTAATTTTCGTAGAGCCTGTGGGCAGTGTTGCGCCCAAAGTGGATCCCAATGATCGGATCAAGTGGGTGGATAGACCTGGTGGCAGCTCCCTGAACTTGCTCTGCCCAGCACAGTCTTTTCCAGTGCCGGCTGCTCGGTAAGCTTTCCCCTTCAAGCAGTTTTCACTAGTTAGGCTCGTAGAAAATTAGACGATATATTATTCGGAGATAACTATGTATGTTATTTGCAGAACCCGTGGGCAGTGTAGCGCCCAAGGTGGACGTTAAGGACCGCATCACTTGGCTAGACAAGCCTCGTGGTCAAGCCTTTAACCTGTTGTGTCCAGCTCAGTCGTATCCCATGCCAGCTTATAGGTAGGATTTTCGATAGTCCTCTCAGGCAGTTTTCGAAGTAAATTTAGTACTCAAACTCTTCGCTTCATTTCGAAACTTTTGCAGAACCCGTGGGCAGCGTAGCCCCGAAGGTTGATATGCATGATAAGATGGATTTTACCATTCGAAACTCGAATCGTTCATTGAATTTGTTCTGCAAGGCTCAGGGATATCCCATGCCAGCATTTAGGTAACCACATTGTTGAGTGCCTCCCATCAGATCAGTTTTTTTACAGCTTAGAGAGATACATGAAGTCCTCCTTTTTCAGAGCCCGTTGGCAGTGTGGCGCCCAAGGTTGATATGGAAAATAAATTTGGTGTATCGATCAGGAACTCGAATGAGGCATTAAACTTGCTCTGCAAGGCTCAGGGATATCCCATGCCAGCGTTTAGGTAAACATATTGTTGAGTGCATTCCAGCATGTCAGGTCAGAGTTCTCATAAGGTAAAAATTCGAAATAAAATTTCGAAAACTCTATTCCAGAGCCGGTTGGGAGTGTGGCACCTAAGGTGGAAATTAAAGATAAGCTGGGAATTTTCGTGGCCAAGTCCAATCGATCTATGGCATTGCTTTGTCCAGCCCAAGCATATCCAATGCCAGCTTATAGGTAAAGTCTTGCTAGGGATGATATAATATTTTGAGAAATATTTTGATGTACTGAAGTTTGAAATATCGAAAACTTTTGAATTTAAAGTTAATATATATATCTATATTGATTTGATATTTTACAAATATTTAAAATTAAATCAGATATATTAAAACGATTTATATATCGGCCTTCGCAGTAAAATATCGATAAAGCGTCGATATATTGATATTATTTGCATCCCTCAGTCTTGCCAAATATGTACGTTGCCCAATACTTAATTTGCATTCAGACAGTTTCATTGTGCTTAATAAACTAATGAGAATACTCTCTCAGAGCCCATTGGAAGTGTCGCTCCTCGGGTGAATAGAAAAGATGAGTTCAATCACGACCGCATTAGAAGCTCTCAGACCATTGCCATACAGTGTCCTGCCCAGTCCTATCCGGTCCCGGTTTATAGGTAATGTCGAGTGCTCAAGGTCCCTCCATTGCATTGCTTGAATTAGTCAGCTTAGGTTAACTTTTACACGAACCGAACTCCTTTCAGAGCCCGTCGGAAGTGTGGCCCCAAAGGTCAACAAGAATGACGAGTTCAGTCACGACCGGATTGCCGTTGGCGGAATTGTGGCACTTCGGTGTCCAGCTCAGTCCTTTCCTGTGCCATTTTATAGGTGGGTCGCTGTCGAGTTCCATATTCCGGGCGGGGCTCAGGCAGTTTATGAATATTTCCTGCTAACTCCTACCCCAATATTCCAGAGCCTGTGGGCAGCGTGGCACCGCGTGTCAATAAGAAGGACGGCTTTAGCCACGACAGCATCCGTCGGGGCCAAACAATAGCTATTTTCTGTCCTGCCCAGGCCTACCCCGTGCCCTTCTATAGGTAATGCGTGCGGCGTGTCCAAAGTTTTCCAATTACAAACGAGCCAAGATTAAGTCGCCAGGCCTCATTGGCCTCAAACTCTAATTAGCTTTGCGTTCACAACTGCCGCCCAATTTAACCCATTCAGTGTCATGCAACCCCCGCCCCCAGAACAAGTTAGTTGAGTGGCAGGTAATTCCTATTGTTGTCGCAGAACTTTGGCAGTTTTCAATGTTAGTCGTCCAGGTTTCTGGTTCTTACTCTAACACGTTTGTCCGCAGAGCCCGTGGGCAGTGTGCCCCCCAAAATCAGTGTGGGTGAGCGGCGCAAGGATGCCGAGGTTCCTCTGCAGGAAGACCTGAGTATGTTCTGTCCGGCACAATCCTTTCCTGTTCCCGCATTCCGGTGAGCCCAGCAGGAATTTTCCATCAGGCAGTTTTTTTTAGGTTAATTTTTGGGCTCTTACATACGGATTCTCTTTCAGAGCCGGTGGCCAGTGTTGGTCCCAAAATCAGTGTGGGCGAGCGACTCAGGGATGCTGGTGCTCCGTCGAAGGCTACTCTGACGCTCTTTTGTCCAGCCCAATCGTATCCAGTGCCCTCGTTTAGGTAATGGCAGTTCATTCAGGCAGTTATCAGACTTATAGCCAAAGCAGAGCTACTCATTAATGTTAATGTTTGAGCAGCTCAGATTTAGACATAACCCTAAATATTTCTCTTAGAACCCGTGGGCACAGTTGCGCCCAAGATCAGTGTTGAGAATCGCCTAAAGAATGCCGAGGCCAGTCTGGCCGCCAGCTGCACTCTCTTCTGTCCTGGTCAGGCCTATCCGGTGCCCTTCTTTAGGTAACCCTAAGCCCTAACCCTTCTGGGCAGTTTTCAGAAATCATTCATAATAAACTATCCATAAATTTCGGTAACTTATAGAGCCCGTTGGCAGTGTGGGACCACGACTGACATCCGGGGACAAAACCCGCAATGTGGATATTAATTTAAGCGGCAGTGTGACCTTACTTTGTCCGGCTCAAGCCTATCCGGTTCCGTTTTTCAGGTGATTCCCCTCAGGCATTTTGGCAGTTCTCAGTTGGCTATTAAATTGTTTTTAAAGTATTTGCGATTGGTTTTTTCAGAGCCCATTAGTGGGGCTGCTCCTAGAGTGGCCCTTAGTCAGAAAACCAATATTGATTATGTACGCGTGGGCGGAACCGTGGCCATAATGTGTCCGGCTCAGGGTTTTCCAGTGCCGGCCTTTAGGTGAGACCCAACATTCAGATAGCTTTCATTATCCCATCCCTTCCACTAATATTTTGTGATTATAAATTGTATAGAACCTATTAGCAGTACGGTGCCCAAAGTAGTTTCATTGGCCAAGTTCGATATGAAGACCTATGCGGGCTCCTCGACCCTGGCTCTGCTCTGTCCAGCTCAGGGTTATCCAGTACCGGTTTTTAGGTAAACCTGCCAAAAATAAATACAGCATTCATGCAGTTATAGGGTGTAGTTAAAAATGTCTTAAATTAATTATTATGCTTATAGAGCCGGTTTCAAGCACCGCTCCTAAGGTGCCACCCTTACAGTCACGACCTCTGGTTGTTCCTGGGCACACTGATGTCTCCATCTTGTGTCCTGCCCAGGGATATCCTGCTCCCAGTTTTAGGTTGGTTCTTTCAAGAATTATAGAATATACAGTACTTTTACTTTAATTTATTTCAAGCCAACAGTGATTTCTGAGATTCTTCTGTTTTGGTAGTCCAACATTCTTGCAGTCTTTTAATATCCAGGGCTTGGGCTTCAGGTGGGTTCTGTAGCTACCCCTCTTGACCAACATCAGGCATTGCAGAACCAGTTTTCTTATAAAAATATTTGAATTTCAATGCATTATTCGCAGAGCCTATTTCAAGTACCGCTCCCCGAACTCCAGCTTTAGTACAGAAGCCTCTGGAGCTGTTAGAATCGCTCTCCATATCTTTGCTGTGCCCTGCCCAGGGATTTCCGGCTCCCAGTTTTCGGTAAGCCGAAACCAACATTCAGGCGGGGCTTAAGGCAACTCTTTTTTGACCCAATAGAACCCGTCGGCGGCAAGGCCCCAACGCTACTCTCTAATGACATCAAGCGGTCGTGGATTGACCGGATGCTGGCCACCAATGTGGCGCTGTTTTGTCCCGCCCAGGGGTTTCCGGTGCCTGCTTTTAGGTTAGAAAAAAAGTCAAGATAGCTGTAAGAATCTGAAAAGATTTTCAAGCTGTAATAGTAGCCTATATTTGAATGACCAAAACATGCTTTTGTTCTTGCTTAAGAAATGACTTTCTTCGTTCATTTGTTGCATACCTTCATCCCACATTCCAGCCATGCACACAAAGAAATAATTACATAAAGCAATGGTCAATTTGCCATGTTTTCTATAAAAATACAGTTAATAAAAATATGTTAGATTTGCATTTTTGTAAGTATGTAAGTGTGATGCCCAAAAGCCATACCAAACCACACGGTTCTTTCTGTGTACATGTGCTAGTAAACCGAAGAATTGCTTTCTTTCCTCAGAGCCTGTTTCGTCCAAGGCCCCCGTTCTTTCGGTCGACACCAAGTGGTCCGGCATCGAACGCCGCTACGGCACTGACATCGTGCTGCTGTGTCCCGCCCAGGCATTTCCGGTGCCCATCAGCAGGTTAGGATCCCAGAAAACGTGACTTTAATTATGCACGAGCGGTGTGAACTCTGGCCCGCAGCTTGCGGGCAATAGCAGGGGAAGGGGCGCAAAGTTCATTCATAAAAATGCGCGCGCAAAGCGAGGCGCAAACAAAATAGGCGAACACACCCACACATGGGCGCACGCACAAAAGTAAGCTACGTAAACAAACCATAAACAGGGCGAAAGCAAAGAGCAGGAGAAGCGGTAAACAGACCCATACACCCCTCTCTTTCCATTCTCCTTGCTGCGTTAGTGTGAGTGCGACAGATTGTAAACAAACTGGTTCGCTCTCTCCGACGCTCTCGCGCTCTCTGCTTGCGACACTGCGCACGCTCGCGATCCACACGAAATTTCCCAAACAATTACCCCTCCGAAGCTTGTGTGGAGCGCATCTGTCCCGCTCGCACACCGGCTGGTGAATGAACGCACGTTTCTGGGTCAATAGCCGCCGGTTTGTCCCACTTTCCGGAGGTCAACTGGCAATGCGACCTCCACTTGTTGCAGGCCCAGCTGTCTCCGCCCGAACTGGGGTTTCTGCGCATGCCTCTGGCCTTAACATTGACCCCGACCTCCATCAAGTTTGCATTGCTTAATACTGAGCCACCGTCTCCTTCTCTCCTTCTTATGCACAAAGTTTGCGACCAGGTTAAGGTCAGGTGAGGGTTGCCGGGTCATGCGCCGCGTCGCTTCGAAAGTTTGCATTTCGGAATTAAAATGAAAGTATTCCTCTCTGCATTCAGTCAGTTTCTTGTCTTTGGTATTACGAAATAAAATGGTTTAATTTGCAGAGCCCGTGGGCGCCAAAGCTCCGACCTTTTCCCTCGAGTACAAGCTCATTGAGGTGCAGAGGTCACGCGGCTCGGCCCTCGCTCTTCTCTGCCGGGCCCAAGCATTTCCAGTGCCCGTCATCAGGTGAGCGCCAGGCCAACGTTCAAAGCACTTTGCTAAGTTGGGAAACATAAGGAAATATCCAGAGGTGCCATGGCAAACGCAATAACAATAAACTAATATTTACTAAATATGTTTTCCTTGAAATGTGAAACATATTATGGTATTTGTTTAGACTTCAACTATATCCCCAAAAGAAATTTTTTTTTAAATGAAGCTCTATTAATGACCAAGATGCTATTTTAAGAAACGAAACGTAGGAAAACTATGTTCAGCTTAAGACCAACTTTTATTGGTCTTTGTGTGTAAACTAATATCTCCAACTACGTAGAACCCATCGGCTTCAAGGCTCCCGCGGTGCCCACCGGTGTAATGGTCTTCCAGCAAGCTGCTCCTTTGCATTCGACTTTTGCCATGCTATGCCAGGCTCAGGCATTTCCAGTGCCAGTTTTTAGGTAAAATATTCCATTTTATTATAAAAAACCTATTAGCTGTCTTAACTGGAATATGTTTTTTAAGAATTTCATGTATCTAAAACATACATCTCAAAACATTTATTGACGAGTGTCAAACTTAAATGAAAAAGGGTCCTAAAAAATCTGATAGTCTATAATTTAAATTCGAAAAGATTTTGTTTGCAATAACAATGAACCCAATATTCAGCCAGAAATCTATTCGGTGATAATAAAATACGATTAACTAGAAATTTATACTTTTTAGAGCCCGTCGGCTTTAAGGCGCCTAGTTTTCCCAGTGTGGCATCAACGTTTACCATACAAACGGCTCAGAAAAGCGAAGTGGCTCTTACCTGTCAGGCCCAATCCTATCCTGTCCCCATATTTAGGTAATGAAGAACTCCTTTCTGACAAAGTGCAACGCTGTTCAACTGGTTCTGTGTAGGGCTTTTGTATTAAAGTAAAGCTAAAGTACAAATATTTCTTTATTTTAGAGCCTGTTGGTGCGAAGGCTCCGACTTTTTCGAGTGACTCCAAAGGCAGTATATTCGAGCGCTCGATTGGTGCCAGCTTCGCCCTGCTGTGCCAAGCTCAGGCTTTTCCCGTTCCCATCATTAGGCAAGTTTCAGGCAATATTAATTAAGGAAAAACCCTATGAATGCATTGCAGAACCAATTGGGGCCAGAGCTCCAACATTCTCTTCCGACTACAACTCCTTTTCCTACGCCCGTGCTGTTGGTCAGAGTTTTGCCCTGCTTTGTCAGGCCCAGGCTTTTCCAGTTCCCATCATGAGGTTAGCTTTAAAATACTCCCATCTCAGGCGGAGTCCTAGCTTAGTTTTATATATTTTTTAAACTTGGTTTAAGTTAACACGTTTGATTAGAGAACCCATCGGAGCTAGGGCTCCCACGTTCTCTACCGATTCCAATTCATTTTCGTACACCCGGTCTGTGGGCCAGAGTTTTGCTTTGCTGTGTCAGGCCCAGGCGTATCCGGTCCCTATCATGAGGTTAGAGAGCTCCTACATCCATTCAGGCAGTTTTCTTTAAAATAAATTTGTTAAGATAGCATAATTTGTTGTTTACAGAACCCATTGGCGCCAGGGCTCCCACATTTTCAACAGATTCGAATATATTTTCCTATACTCGACCAGTGGGTCAGAGCTTTGCTCTACTGTGCCAGGCTCAAGCCTTTCCAGTTCCAGCAATGAGGTAGTTTATTGGTCAATAACCTACTCTATTCAGGCAGTTTCCTATGTGGTTATTTCCGAGTCTTTTAATTTTATTTCTTTGACTTCCAGAGCCGGTGGGTGCCAAGGCTCCCACATTTGCTAGTGTCTCAAAGATATCCAGCCTACTCGGCCCCAGTTCGAGTGATATTGTGTTGCTGTGTCAGGCCCAGGCATTTCCAGTTCCCTACGTAAGGTAACTCTCAACAAATCAGGCAGTTCATAACATGTTAAAGATATGTATGTATATTCATAGAACCCGTCAGTGCCAAAGGTCCTACTTTTGCCTCCGATATGAAAAGCTATACATTCGTACGTCACTCTGGCCAGAGCTTTGCTTTGCTCTGTCAGGCGCAAGCGTATCCGATTCCCTTGATAAGGTAGCCTTTAAATAGACTTAAGTCTCACCTCAACCCAGTCACCATCTAAAACCGATTGTTGTATCTTTTTTAGAGCCAGTCGGTGCCAAAGCTCCCACCTTCTCTGGCGAATCCAAGAGTTTCACATTTGTCAAAGAGATCTCCACTAGCTTTGCCCTGCTTTGCCAGGCGCAGGCATTTCCAGTACCCATCATAAGGTTAGTCGAATATTCAGGCAGTTTCCAGGCACAAATAGAGAAATATATGTAGTTCTTCAAAATATATATCGATTTTCAGAGCCCGTGGGTAGTGTGGCCCCAAAAATATCCGGTGGTCGTCTGCAGGAAATGACTAGATCGGCGTCCACAGACTTAGCCATCTTGTGCTTGGGACAATCGTTTCCCACACCCGCTTTTAGGTAATGCCAGGGAATACTCATTTTGGTCAACATTCAGGCAATCTTAGGCAGTGACCAAGTATCATCGAACATAAATATCTTTCAGAGCCCATCGGCAGCGTAGCTCCCAGCATATCAGGCGATCGCCTGCAGGAACAGACCCAGAAGTTAACCCACAGTTTCTCTATTCTCTGCCAGGGTCAAGCGTATCCTCATCCAGTGTTTAGGTACATAGATATAGTGTTGCACACATCCTTCAGGCAGTTCTCTCGACTGGGAAAGCAAGTCCCTGAGTTGTCTAACTCTCCCCATTGCAGAGCCCGTTGGCCTAGTCAAGCCCCGCATTTCCGTGAAGAGCATTGAGATCAACGAGTTGCCCTTGAGTGGCACCTTTGTTGGACATTGTCCTGGACAGGGTTATCCAGTGCCAGTTTATAGGTAGACTGCTAGATTGATTCCCTCTCGTTAGGTTGCCGTCTGCTTACTCCCAAAACCCCCAAAAGTGGTGCACAGAATGAGCAAATAAAAAAAAATAAAATTAAATATTACTAAGAGGTAAGTAAGCTCCATCGCTATGCCAGAAAAGGTAAGTAGTTTCGAAGGAATACAGAAACTCAGTCCATCAGTTGAACTTGCTCACTCTGTGCCCACTGTCCCCAATGCCAACTTTAACAATCAGAACCCTCGATTAACACTATTTTCTCGTTCCAGATGGTACAAGTTCATCGAAGGCACTACCCGCAAGCAGGCAGTCGTTTTGAATGATCGTGTCAAGCAGGTTTCCGGCACCCTCATCATCAAGGATGCCGTGGTCGAGGATTCTGGCAAATACCTGTGTGTGGTCAACAACTCTGTGGGTGGCGAGAGCGTCGAGACCGTGCTCACAGTCACCGCCCCACTGTCCGCCAAGATCGATCCCCCCACGCAGACCGTTGACTTCGGACGCCCTGCGGTTTTCACCTGCCAGTATACCGGAAACCCCATCAAAACTGTGAGCTGGATGAAGGACGGCAAGGCCATCGGTCACAGCGAACCTGTGCTGCGTATTGAATCCGTGAAGAAGGAGGATAAGGGCATGTACCAGTGCTTCGTAAGGAATGACCAGGAATCGGCGGAAGCCAGTGCTGAGCTGAAGCTTGGCGGTCGCTTCGACCCACCCGTCATCCGACAGGCCTTCCAGGAAGAGACCATGGAGCCCGGTCCAAGTGTATTCCTTAAGTGCGTCGCCGGCGGCAACCCCACTCCCGAAATTTCATGGGAGCTTGATGGCAAGAAGATCGCCAACAACGACCGCTACCAGGTTGGACAGTACGTGACGGTCAACGGTGATGTGGTTTCCTATTTGAACATTACCTCGGTGCACGCCAACGATGGCGGCCTCTACAAGTGCATAGCCAAGAGCAAGGTGGGCGTGGCCGATCATTCTGCCAAGCTGAACGTCTACGGCCTGCCCTACATCCGACAAATGGAGAAGAAGGCCATCGTGGCTGGCGAGACCCTGATGGTTACCTGCCCTGTTGCCGGCTATCCCATCGATTCGATTGTCTGGGAGCGAGGTAAGTAGATAGGCTTTCGAAAGGAGAAGTAGCCCATCTCAGCCATAAACCAGACCAACCAGGTGTCTGCAATTCTAATATGGTGATAAATTAAAAAACAAAATTTCTACTTTAGATAACCGCGCTCTGCCTATCAACCGCAAGCAGAAGGTCTTCCCCAACGGAACGCTGATAATCGAGAACGTTGAGCGTAACTCGGACCAGGCGACCTACACGTGCGTGGCCAAGAACCAGGAGGGATACTCCGCCCGCGGCTCACTGGAAGTGCAAGTTATGGGTAAGTCGAAGATTTTAGCTCATTCCCAGACTCCCCTATTTCTAGGGAGAGCTCTGGTCGATGCCACTCTTTTAGGGCGGGTCTTTAGGTTTCAGCCTCAACGTTGGTTGCTAGCTCCGCTTTTAATCGATGAAATCGATCCAAAACCCTTCGCTCAGTTCCGCCTCAGGTCGTGCCCTTCGATTTTGGGGAGGAGACCATCAACATGAACGACATGGTGTCGGCCACCTGCACGGTAAACAAGGGCGACACCCCCCTGGAGCTATACTGGACAACGGCGCCTGATCCAACCACGGGAGTGGGGCGCCTGATGTCCAACGATGGCATCCTCATCACCAAGACGACGCAGCGCATCAGCATGCTTAGCATAGAGTCAGTGCACGCACGTCATCGGGCCAACTACACGTGTGTGGCGAGGAACGCGGCCGGTGTCATTTACCACACGGCGGAGTTGAGGGTCAACGGTTCGCTCTCTCCACTGTTCAATGTGACTTGAGTCGTAGTTTGCTTAGTCTTTTGAGTTCCGTTCCTTTGATTCCGTCCCCTCCTCGCTCCCTTTCGCAGTGCTGCCACAGATCGTACCCTTCGATTTTGGCGAGGAGAGCGTCAATGAGCTGGACATGGTCTCAGCCTCCTGTACGGTCAACAAGGGCGATTTGCCTATCGATGTGGCCTGGACGAAGAACGGCGGTCGCGTGTATACCAACGATGGCATAGTGGTGACCAAGACCAGCACACGCATGAGTGTCCTGAGCGTTGAGTCCGTGAGGGCTCGACATGCCGGCAACTATTCCTGCGTGGCCACTAACAATGCGGGCGAGACCCGGCACTGGGCCATCCTGGCCGTCAATGGTTAATAGCCCTTTATCGTTTCATCGTCTTAGCCAGAGATACTTTGCTTTTGCTTTGTCTTGTTTTCTATTTTGTTAACTCAACCCCATCCCAGTCTTGCCCCAGGTCGTGCCCTTTGACTTTGGCGAGGAGTCCATCAACGAGTTAGACATGGTTTCGGCCTCATGCACCGTCAACAAGGGGGATCTGCCCATCGACATATATTGGACGAAGAACGGTGGACGCGTTTACACTAACGACGGTCTGATTGTGACCAGAAACAGCCAGCGCTTGAGCGTTCTGAGCATCGAGTCCGTAAGGGCTCGGCATGCGGGAAACTACTCCTGCGTGGCCACCAACAATGCCGGGGCCATCACTCAGTCCGCCATGCTGGCAGTCAATGGTTAATGCTTTCCGTATTTCGAGTTGTTTTCTTAAGTTTGCCTTGTCTTTTTTTGCTTCCCGCCTTTCCCATCTCAACCATCCATCTAGTCCTACCCCAAATAATGCCCTTCGATTTCGGCGAGGATGTGATCAACGAGCTGGACATGGTGTCAGCCTATTGCACCGTAAACCGCGGAGACCTTCCTGTCGATATAGCCTGGACCAAGAACGGCGGCCGAGTATACACCAACGACGGTCTGATAGTGACCCGAAACAGTCAACGCATCAGCGTTCTGAGCATCGAATCCGTGAGGGCTCGACATGCGGGAAACTACTCATGTGTGGCGACGAACAATGCAGGAGAGACGAGGCAGTCCGCCATCTTGGCTGTGAATGGTTAATCACTTAGAGCTCCACATATCGGTTTTCTGTTTCTTAGATTTTCATTTGGATTTTGAGTATCATCAACCCTTTTTTCACTTCCTTGCGCGCAGTTCCTCCCTCGATTGCTCCCTTTTCTTTTGGCGATGATCCCGTAAATACCGGCGAGAATGCTGGAGTCCAGTGCATGGTACAGAAGGGCGATGTACCTATCACCATCAAATGGACTCTCAATTCTCGGCCAATCATCAATGGGGAAGAGGGAATCACCATTCTGAAACTGTCGCCCAAGACGAGCATCTTGAATATAGCCGCCGTCGAGCAGCACCATCGCGGGGTATTCAAGTGCATAGCCGAGAACAAGGCGGGATCTAGTTTCACCACATCGGAGCTGAAGGTCAACGGTACATCGCCACAATGAAGTCATTCAACGCACCTTTGTGTCTTCAGTTATATTATTATTTTATTTTAATTTTATTTAACCCTTCTAACACCTGCAGTGCCTCCCCAAGTTTCGCCCTTCCATTTCGGCAGCGAAGTATTGAATATGGGTGATGTCCTGAGCATTACCTGTGTGGTCCTAAAGGGTGACTTACCCCTGCAGATCCATTGGACTCTAAATGGTGAATCTGTAAAAACAGGGGCAGACGGATTTACGGTGATGCAGCTCAATAAGCGTACCAGCTATCTGAGTGTGGACTCCTTGGAGGCCAGGCACAGAGGCTCCTATAGCTGCGTGGCCCAGAACTTGGCGGGTAGAGCGATCTACTCCGCTGAGCTGCAAGTGAATGGTTGGTGATCTTCAATCGAGATTCCTTTAGCAACCTTTTTGCCTCTCTGTAGCACTATTACTAACAAGATGCTGGTTTATTTGGTCCTTAAGAGCTTTGTAGACCTAACGGTGTCCCCTCTATAGTTGCACCACAGATCAGTCCCTTCTCATTTGGCGATGAGCCCCTGAACCGCGGAGAGGTTGCGAGTGTGACTTGCGTGGTTCCGAAGGGCGACCTTCCCCTAGACATCTATTGGACTCTGAACTCCGCTCTCATTGTTAATGGCGAACTTGGCTTTACGCTGGTGCGGCTGAATAAGCGAACGAGTTCGTTGAACGTGGACTCATTGGAGGCCCTGCATCGAGGCAGTTACAAGTGCCTGGCGAACAACTCGGCAGGCTACGCTGAATACGTTTCCACACTAGATGTGAACGGTTTGTTCAGACTCATCTTAGTTTTTGAAAGTTCTATTAGCTTAAAGTTTCCTAATTATTTTGGTTTTTATTTTGATTTCCTCTACACCACAAAGTCCCTCCACAAATTCAACCCTTTGACTTCGGCGTTGAGCCAGCTAATACTGGTGAAATGGCTGGGGGCTTCTGCATGGTCCCCAAGGGTGACCTGCCCATGGAGATTCGCTGGACCCTGAACTCAGCTCCTATAATTACTGGCGAGCACGGCTTTTCCCTGTCGCGCCTAAACCCGCGCACCAGCTCCCTGAGCATCGATTCCCTGGAAGCCAGACATCGCGGACTGTACAGGTGCATCGCGAGCAACAAAGCGGGCAGTGCTGAGTACAGCGCCGAGCTGCATGTGAACGGTCATTACACATATCATACTCATAGTTAATTGTTGATTTCGTTATTATTTTGATTTTAATCGTTTGCCACTCATTCCCCATACTCCCACAAGTGCCGCCACAGGTTTTGCCCTTTAGTTTCGGTGAATCCGCCGCCGATGTGGGCGACATAGCCAGTGCCAACTGCGTGGTGCCCAAGGGAGATCTGCCCCTGGAGATCCGCTGGTCCCTCAATGCAGCTCTGATTGTGAACGGGGAGAATGGCTTCACCTTGGTGCGCCTGAACAAGCGGACGAGTCTACTGAACATTGATTCGCTGAATGCCTTCCATCGCGGCGTCTACAAGTGCATAGCCACGAACGAGGCCGGTTCCAGCGAATATGTGGCCGAGTTGCAGGTCAACGGTTGGTTTCGTATAGAAGTACTTATCATAAGAGCACGCTTAATTAGTTTACGCTTCGATATTGTATCCACTGAGTGTTGTTGGTGTTTAGTGTTGGAGCAAGAAGCACCGAGTATTTGAGCTGAGAAAAGCGTGGTTTGTGTGGAAAAAGTATAAGTAAGTTAGTAGTTGAGTTAAGGACTAGAAGTGAGCGAGTTTACCCCTTTATACCAATATTGTGTGAAGACCGTAAGTCAGAGGCCTCCCTTGCTCGTCTAGTGCCCCCACAAGTCATGCCCTTCCTGTTTGGCGAGGAGCCCTCCAATTACGGCGATAGTACGGCGGTCCAGTGTATGGTCTTCAAGGGAGATACACCACTCCAGCTGCACTGGACCCTCAACGGGCAGCCCATTACCAACGAACACGTCGGAATTCGGATCATCAAAATGTCACCCAAACTGAGCTCGCTGAGCATCGACGCCATCAGTGGCCATCACCGGGGGCTGTTCAAGTGCATAGCCACCAACGCGGCTGGGATAACCGAGCAGAGCGCCGAGTTGCTGGTCAATGGTTAATATCATAGATTGTGGTTTCAAGTTCTGTGTTGTTTTCTGTTTGTTTCTCCCGTTCCCCCGTCCTCCAAACCCCCCACTTATGACGTCCAGTGCCGCCTCAAATTCGACCCTTTGACTTCGGCGACGAGGCCTCCAACTCTGGCGAGACCATGGGCATCCAGTGCACTGTGATCAAGGGGGACCTGCCCATCAACATCACCTGGGCTCTCGACAATCGTACCCTGAATAGCGGCGACCTGGAGGTGGTGATCGGCCGCATGTCCAGCAAGTCGAGCACCCTGAACATCGACTACATAGCCGCCGAGCACCGCGGGGTCTACACCTGCCTGGCCCGCAATCAGGCGGGCGAGAGCAGCTACAGTGCCGAGCTGAAAGTCAACGGTTACTGGGCCTTCGATTTCCTAATTAGTAGCTAAAACTTGTGTTGATTTTTGTGATGCTGATTTAAACAATAACTCCAACACCCACCTATCCCAGTCCTGCCCAGCATACACCCTTTCAGCTTCGATGCGGAGGCCAACGAGGGCGACAGCGTCCAGTTGACCTGCCACGTGGCCAAGGGCGATCTTCCACTAAGGATCCGTTGGACCCACAACGGGCTGCCGCTCTTCACGCACCTGGGCGTGATGGCCAGTAAGATCGGGGAGCGGATCACCATGCTCACGGTGGAATCGGTCAAGGCGGCCAATTCTGGGAACTATAGCTGCGTGGCTAGCAACAGTGCGGGCAACGTGAGCTCCAACGCCGAGCTGCTCGTTAATGGTTAATGACCCGTAGCATACGTTACTGTTCTGTTGATTGAGATTATTTGAAACCCAGCCCCCGAATCCTCTACTCACTTCCCAGTTCTGCCCCAAATCGTGCCCTTCGCCTACGAGGATGTGATCAACATGGGCGACTCGATTGATCTGTTTTGCCAAATCCAAAAGGGTGACCGCCCTGTCAAGGTTACCTGGAGCTTCGAACGCAGCGCCGGGGACCCCGGCTTCGAGCAGCTGCAGCCGCAGATGCGCACGAACCGCATTAGCGGAAAGACGAGCATGCTGTCCATTCCTAGCGCCAGTCCGGCTCACACGGGCCGCTACTCTTGCATAGCCAGCAATGCGGCTGGAACGACCAGCTATAGCGTCGATCTGACAGTGAACGGTACTAGCACGGACCGATTCTAGGTCTCTAGTCTTTAATGGTTACGGTTCCCGTCTTGAAGGTCTTGAAAGTATGCGTTGCTACTAATCTAACCCATATCTCTAACTCCATCCCTCTAACTGAGCTTGTGTGGTGTACTGCGGACTGTTCTTGCATATGGGACTTACGGATTTGGTTATTCTTTTTGCCCTCAAGTTGCCCCCAAGATAGCTTCATTTGATTTTGGGGAGGAGCCCCTGAACTACGGCGAGCCTGCCTCCGTGCAATGCACCATTTTGGGTGGTGACCTTCCAATAAACGTTACATGGTTGCTGAACAACGCCACCATCGATAGCTTCCACGATATATCCTTCTCGCGGATCGGCAAGCGGATCAATGTACTTTCCATTGAGTCCGTGTCCGCCCACCACGCCGGATTTTACTCGTGTCACGCGGAGAACAAGGCGGGCATTACGGCCCACTCTGCTCAACTGATTGTAAACGGTTAGATGGAGGGAGTGCGATAAAATTAGATATAAGTCTTAGTTTTGATTTTTTGTCATTGATTTAAACACCCTTACAACCCCATAGTACTGCCAAAAATAAGTCCCTTCTCCTTTGGCGAGGAGTCCATGAGCTACGGCGAGTTTGTGAATGTTCAGTGCACCATATCGGGGGGAGATCTGCCTGTGAACATAACCTGGACCCTGAACGACCGACCCTTCGAAGACTACCTAGAGATACTTACCACTAAGCGCGGCAAGCGCATCAACGAACTGACTATCGAGGCGGTGTCGGCCAAGCATGTTGGGAACTACTCCTGCATTGCCGAGAATAGGGCCGGTCGTGCCAACCACACGGCCGAGCTGAAAGTGAACGGTTAATGCCTTCGTATTAAGTAGAGTGTTGTTTAATTTTTATTGTCTTTTTGTTTTCCTCCACCCTCTATCTACTTGTACAATCCTAAATCCAGTGGCCCCCAAAATAGCTCCGTTCGATTTCGGAGATGAACCCTCAAACTTTGGGGAATCAGCCAGCGTTCAGTGTTTGGTCACCTCGGGCGACTTTCCCGTCAGCTTCGCATGGTTCTTCAACGGACGCGAGATTAGTGAGAATGTCTATGATGTGTCCATGGTTAAGTTGGGCAAGAAGATCAGCGCGTTGTCCATAGATTTTGTGCGCGATCACCACGCCGGAAACTACACCTGTGTGGCTGTTAATAGGGCCACCTCTGTAAACTTTACGGCCGAACTGGTGGTGAACGGTACTGGCGGACAGTGTTAAAACCTCGATGCATGCAATTTACCATCATTAGCTTGGTCTTGATTTTCTTTTTTTACTTTGAAACGTCCCCTTTACCTTTTCCCGACCAAGTGCCCCCAAAAATCGCCCCCTTTGACTTTGGCGATCACGCCGTTAACTTTGAGGAGTCCGTTTCGGTGAACTGTCTCATCTACCTGGGCGATCTGCCCATGGACATCACATGGCTATTCAACGGGGCCCACGTCAACACCTACACTGGAGTGTCTATAGTGAAAGGTGGCAAGAAGGCGAGCATATTGACGATAGACTCGGTGCACGCAGGACACGCGGGAAATTACACTTGCAAGGCTCGCAATGACGCGGCCTCTGCGGAGTACACGGCCGCGCTGGTTGTTAATGGTATTGAAAGGGGCCTTTATATTCCCGACATAGGACTTGAGTTGCATTATGATTTCAATCCCTGCTTTACATCCCTTTTCCCACGCACGCAGCCCCTCCCAAAATAGCGCCCTTCGACTTTGGCCAGTCCCCGTCCAACTTTGAGGACTCCGTTTCGGTCAATTGTCTTGTTACCTCCGGGGACCTGCCCATCGACATTGAGTGGTTATTCGACGGGGAGGCCATCAACTTTTCCACTGGCATCGCGGTATTGCGCGGCGGCAAGCGAACCAGTCTCCTGACCATCGACTCCGTGCATGCAGGACACGCCGGAAACTACTCCTGCAAGGCGAGGAACAAGGCGGCCAGCAGCGAGTACTCAGCGGCGCTGGTTGTAAATGGTTGGCTGGGGTCATTGAGTCATTTCAAATAGTTGTCTGTGGTGATCAGTTAAGTATAATTTATACCCACCCTTTCCTTATACCAAGCTCCGCCAAAAATCACGCCCTTCAGCTTCGGCGAAGAACCGGCCAATGTGGAGGATTCCGTGTCGGTGACCTGTCTGATTTCCACTGGAGACCTGCCCATCGATATAGAATGGTTATTTAATGACTTTGGCATTAGCTCTTATTCGGGAATTTCGGTTATGAAAGGAGGCAAGCGGAACAGTGTGTTGAGCATCGACAGTGTCCAGGCTCGGCATGCGGGACAGTATAGTTGTCGCGCAAAGAATCACGCTGCTGCTGTGAATTACACCACAGAACTGATTGTGAATGGTATTACATACTTGAGTCTAGTTATTTGCCTTCTAGCGATTTAATTTAGTTAATTACTTTTAGTTATCTCTTTGGTTGTATCACACTTCTCTTACCCCCAAAGTTGCCCCGAAGATTACGCCCTTTGATTTCGGAGATGAGCCAACCAATGTGGAGGATTCCGTCTCCGTTACTTGTTTGATATCCAGCGGTGACTTACCTATCGACATTGAGTGGTTGTTTAACGATTTCGGTATCAGTTCCTACTCCGGCATTACTGTTGTGAAAGGAGGCAAGCGGAGCAGTGTTCTGGGTATCGACAATGTCCAGGCTCGGCATGCCGGAAAGTACAGCTGTCGAGTCAAGAACCATGCGGCTGCAGTAAACTATACGACCGATCTAGTAGTGAATGGTGAATTGATTGGACTAGCCTCTAAGTAGTTTTAGATACCTTCTGAATTACATTTTCTTTTTAATACGTCATCTTCTTTTAAGTACCTCCCAAAATCACACCTTTTACCTTCGGCGAGGAGCCCACGAATGTGGAGGACTCTGTGTCGGTGACCTGCCTGATTTCGAGCGGAGACCTGCCCATCGACATTGAATGGTTATTTAACGACTACGGAATCAGTTCCTATTCGGGAATGACTGTTCTCCGGGGTGGCAAGCGTACCAGCATGTTGACCATTGACAATGTCCATGCTAGCCATGCGGGGAAATACAGTTGTCGGGCTAAGAATCACGCTGCTGCTGTCAATTACACCACAGAACTGATTGTGAATGGTATTGGAAAAGATCTCTTGGGGTCACCATTCTAAATGTTCAATATTTATGTATCAATTTTCATTTAGTTAAAAGTATGAACTTATTTTTGTCGTTATATCGTTACTCCCAAGTCCCACCTAAGATCACTCCCTTTGACTTCGGGGAGGAGCCCACAAACGTGGAGGATTCCGTCTCGGTGACTTGCCTCATATCCAGTGGAGACTTGCCCATAGGCATTGAGTGGTTATTCAACGATTTCGGAATCAGTTCCTTCTCCGGAATGACTGTTTACAGAGGAGGCAAACGAACAAGCATGCTCACTATCGACAATGTCCATGCTCGTCATGCGGGGAAATACAGTTGTCGAGCTAAGAATCACGCGGCTGCTGTGAATTATACAACTGAGTTGATAGTGAATGGTGAATTTCATATATTAGTGTTAGTAGTAATAGTATTTTATATTTTTTTCATTGAAATTACTTTTCCCTTATCACAATACATTTAATTCCCTATTAAAGCCCCGCCTAAGCTAGCGCCGTTTGACTTTGGGGAATACCCTGCTAATTTTGAGGACTCGGTTTCTGTGAGCTGCCTAGTATCCTCTGGCGATTCCCCCATCGACATTGAGTGGCTGTTTAACGGAGAGCCTATTAACTACGCCTCCGGAATCGCGGTTTTGAGAGGGGGCAAGCGGACAAGTGTCCTCACGATAGACTCCGTTCATGCCGGACACGCAGGAAACTACAGTTGCAAGGCCAAGAACAAGGCAGCCAGCAGCGAGTACTCAGCAGCCCTGATCGTGAATGGTTGTTATATATTTAAGAGGTGTAGCCATAAGTTCCATTTTCCATTTTGAGTTTAGTAACACTCCTTTCCCCTTGTACTCGCTCACCCAAGTTCCACCCAAGATAACCCCCTTCGACTTTGGCGATGTCCCGGCGAATGTCGAGGACTCAGTATCGGTCATGTGCCTCATATCCAATGGTGACCTACCAATCGACATTGAATGGTTCTTTAATTCCTACGGGATCAGTTCATACTCGGGCATCAATGTGGTGAAGGGCGGAAAGAGGAACAGCATGCTGAGCATCGATAGTGTCCAAGCCCGTCATGCGGGAAAGTACAGTTGTCGGGCGAAGAATCACGCAGCAGCTGTTAACTACACCACCGAGTTGATTGTGAACGGTACAGCTGTTAATTGTGAACACATTTCACTCTAGCTTTAAGGTTTTTCCTTATTATTTCGGTCATTAATCACTACCTCCCTCCAAAGCGCCTCCAAAAATCACACCTTTTGACTTCGGAGATGATCCCACGAACGTGGAGGATTCCGTTTCTGTGACATGTTTAATCTCCAGCGGGGACCTGCCCATCGATATTGAGTGGTATTTTAATGGCTACGGAATCAGTTCCTACTCGGGTATAAACGTGGTAAAGGGTGGTAAGCGGAACAGCATGCTGAGCATCGACAGTGTACAGGCCCGTCACGCGGGAAAATATAGTTGCCGGGCGAAGAACCACGCAGCTGCTGTGAACTACACCACCGAACTGATAGTTAACGGTACCTTTGGGGGCTTTATTCAAACAATTTGTTGTATTTGTGTATGCCTTTTTATTTTGTACAGTTTTGTGTTCAGAATCCCCGGCTAATTGTTGCTTCCTATTCGTTTTACAAGTTGCTCCCAAGATAGCCCATTTTGATTTCGGCGAAATGGCGGCCAATTTTGAGGATTCAGTGTCCGTGAACTGCCTGGTCAGTTCCGGCGATCTGCCGCTCGACATCGAGTGGCTCTTTAACGACTACCCCCTCAACCACTACTCGGGCATATCCACCTCGAAGATGGGCAAGCGCCTGAGTGTGCTGATGATCGATTCCGTCAGTGCCCGTCACGTGGGCAACTACACTTGCAAAGCCCGGAATCTGTGGGCCTCGGCTGTTTACACGGCGGAGTTGATAGTGAATGGTACTTTCCTAGCGGAGTTAGAGCTTATGTACAGCACCTGAGTGTCGTTCTGCTTTAGTTAGTTTCCTATTTGTGACCCCCACTTTCCTTTATCTCTCTCTACCTCTCCTATAAATACAAACCTCCCCGCTTACACAAATTGCATGTATGCTTTGGCTTCTGTGTCTTGGCTTTTGTAGAAATGAAAGTATATATAAATTCCAAACGTTATACGAATAGGCAGGGGAGAACCACAACGCTAGAGCTATTACTTTCTCGTAACTCTCCTTTACTATTCTTCCAAGTTCCACCCCACATTAGCCCCTTTGAATTCGGGGATGAACCTGCCAACTTTGGTGATTCAGTGACAGTGCAGTGCACCATTTCCAAGGGTGATCAGCCCGTGGACATCACCTGGCACTTCAATGACTATCCCATCAACGAGTATCATGGGGTGACCACCTCAAAGATTGGCAAGAAGGTGAATGTCCTGACCATTGATTCGGTGAATGGCAACAATGCGGGAAACTATACGTGCCGGGCCAGGAATAAGGCCCACGTAGTGGAGTACACTGCTGCTCTGATTGTCAACGGTGGGACAGAGATCCTATCAATATAACCTGCTAGTTAGATATTCATCCTAGTATGATTTTATTTTCAGTTGTTCATTTTTTCTTAACATTGATTTCTTTTGCGTTTGTGTATCCCACAAGTCTTGCCCCAAATCACGCCCTTCGCTATCGGCGCCCAGCCTACACATCTGGGCCAGTACATTACCTACCAGTGCACCCTGACCGAGGGCGATTTACCACTGAACATCCGCTGGACGTTCAACAATCAGCCGCTCTTTAACGACGACGACCACGACATTCTCATAGCCAAGATGGGTCGACGGAGCAGTGTTTTGACCATTGAGAGCGTCGCTGCCCGACACGCCGGCAACTACAGTTGTCACGGGGAAAACGGCGCCGGAAGGGTGTCCTATAGCACCCAGCTGCGAGTCATAGGTCCTCACCGGGGATAGTCTTAGTCGGGACTCACACTCATTCACTGATTACTGTTTAATTTTGTGCTCCTTTTGTTTTACCATTCACCATTCCCACAACCTCGCACACATCCAGTTCTGCCGCGAATTATACCCTTCGCCTTCGAGGAGGGCCCCGCCCAGGTTGGTCAGTACCTGACACTCCACTGCTCGGTGCCCGGAGGGGATCTGCCCCTGGATATCGACTGGACGCTGGATGGTCATGAGATCTCGGAGGACCTGGGCATCAGCACGGCCCGCGTTGGCCGCCGCGGAAGTGTTCTGACCATCGAGACCGTAGAGGCATCTCATGCGGGGAATTTCACCTGTCACGCCCGCAACTTAGCGGGTCATCAGCAGTTTACGACGCCTCTAAACGTTTACGGTTAGGAATGTTCCCGGGAATGGGTCGCTGCGTAGTTCTTTGTGGTCGCCTACTAACACCAGCGTCTGGAGCAATGTCGCTGCATGACCTTCTGTACTTCTATGTCTTTGCTGCTGTCCTTACTTACTTTCCCAACTCTGTCTTTGACCTAATTGGACCAATCACCTTCTCTTAGTATGGCCTGACGCACCATAACTCACAAAAGCTTGCATGTACGACACTCGGACGACACTGAACTGGACTGTTCTGATTAAATGTTAGAATTCCCAAGTCCTAACTAAGCTAGCTTTTATTAGCAAGGGAGTTAACTGAATAACATATATAAATCGGTTAGTCCATTTGAATTTGGACTAGGTATTTGTATACCTTACTCAACTGTTGAAAGGAAAGTGACTGGTTTTCCTTTCATATCATTCTAATTAACTTTTCATCTGAATGATGCGACCCTTACTCTCACCTCGAGCTATAAAGTCTTTCAATGAAGATCATTATGTTTTAAGTTAAATTTTTATTTTTCCTTCTTTTGCTTGAAACCCGACTGAAGTGCCTCCCAAGCTGGCCCCCTTGCCCGTCAATTCGCCCTTGTACGTGGGCGATTACTACCAACTGACATGCGCCGTGGTGCACGGCGACGCGCCCTTCAACATCACCTGGTACTACAACGGCGAGCCCGCCGGACATCTGCCGGGTGTGACCATCCTCATGCACGGCCGGCGTAGCAGCTCGCTGAATATCGAGAACGTGGGCGGTGACCATGCGGGCACCTACTCCTGCAAGGGCGCCAACCGGGCGGGCGAAACGACCGCAGAGACTCACCTGAGTATCAAGGGTTTGTTCGACATACTCCTAAGACTTCTTTTGCTGGCGGTGGCTCCATAGATGTAGACTGACACCATAGAGAAAGAGGCTTCTAGATATCGTTCGCTTAAGCCACCCCAGCAATCTGTAAATCCCCACCCTCTGTCTCTGTTCTTGGGTCTGGTGTTGGAACTGCATAAGCACGAACTTGTATTATAAAACACGTTTTGGGGGGACATGGACCTTACTCCCTGCTGTATTATGTGTTTAATCATTGCACGGCTTTTTCGTCACCCAATCCCAGAACTGCCCCAGATCGAGCAGTTTCACTTCAATGCCAACGGGGTCAACGGAGGTCAGGCCGTTCGGGTCATGTGCATGGTCACCTCCGGGGACCTACCTATCGATATCTACTGGCTGAAGGACGGCCAGCCGCTGCTGCGCTCCATCTATCACAAGATCGACGAGTACACCCTCATCCTGTCGCTGCGCCAGAGCACGATCGGCGACTCCGGCAACTATACGTGTGTGGCCAGCAACGCGGCGGGCTTGGCCAGTCGCTCGTCAACCCTGAAAGTGAAGGGTACTTCCCCTACCTAGCTTGTGTGTTTTTGTTTATAATTGTATAAAGTTTTCGTTCCCAGCTTCCCCCTCAAGTCCAAAAATATGAGCACTGGTACTTCAAGTTGGGGTTCTAAGCCAGAAAAGCAAAAGGAGCTGACAACGAAATTTAAGGAGACCTTACCATATACACCGCCAAAATTGTAGCGGTTTTAATACGGGATAAATCCGGGGTGGCGTTTAAGACTCTTTTAAGGATATACTTTCTGATTTTATTAGGTTTTCTTTTTGTATTCTTCAACGTGTAACCTTAAATTCGCATTGACAACCATTTGTTAGGAGGTATTTAAACACTTAGTTAACAGGGTGACCTATGTACGTATGTATGTAGTTCATGAAAATAACGATTAATTCTTTAATTGTATCGTTTAGGTAATAGTTCTTGAAGAGATTGATTTTATTTAGAGTGCCAGTGTAACAAGACTTCTTTCTCATTTCGCCTTCAAAAAGAACCTCCCGTGCTCGCTCCGCTCCTCCTGTCCGCTTCCGTTTGCGACGTGGGCGACTACGTGCAGCTCACCTGCATTGCCAGCCGCGGTGCCACGCCCATCCAGTTCGAGTGGTGGCTCGGGGGGCGGCAGGTGCACGACGATGGCGATGACGACGTCACACAGGCGACTGTGGGCGAGCACACGAGCCTGCTGCTAATGCAGCGGGTGAGAGAGGGCCAGGCGGGGAACTACAGTTGCCGGGCGAGCAACCAGGTGGGCGTGGCAGAGCGCCGGGCCAGGCTTACTGTGAACGGTAATTGCAGCTGGGGAATCCGCAGCCGCTTCCCAGGCTTCACCTCTCTCACTTTCGTTTCCTCCGGCAGCAGCCAGTCCAGTTTTCTCGACTCCATTTTGACTCTTTCGATACTCCGCTCCGTAGGCCAAACGAGCTCGATTGCGGCTCGGATTTTACGTGTGTCTCCACTGTAAAAACTCGCACTGAGAACTCTGCAAGTAAACCCCCTGCCGACACCGGGCAAAGTCGGTCAAGATCGAACCTAGGTCCCACTGTACAGTCCATATTCAACTTATTCAAAACCAAACAGCTCAGATCCGACTCTGCACACATACATGCACAGCCACACCCGCACACTCAGCACACTACCAAGCATAATCCCTGCAAGGATTTCAGGGACATGACTCACAGCCTGATTAGTTCAACTCATGGCAAGGCCTTGATTCTTTGTACAAACCATGCTACTAGTTTAGTCACACAAGGCTCATGCTCCAACACCGAATAAACCAGCCAACAACAACAGCAAGATCTATAACCATAATCGCTTCTCATTGTCTACTTAACCGAAACTAAACTTAAACGTAACTAAGGAACTCAGTCCTTCCTCAACGAAACTGAGCCTGTGCGCTTCCATGAACGTAAACCCCGATCAGTCTAGCCCGTCCATCCCGATAACATTCCCCCTTCCACTCCCCTTTAATTAACTTTCATTTCATTAATCATTATTTACTTAGAATGTAAGACAAAGAACTAAAGACAATGTTAATGAATAAGATGCGTAACGCCATACGATTTTTATTCCAGTCCATGTTCTGAAGAAATTTTTTCGCTAGCCATCAATTTGTCAAATGAAAGCATGTTACGCATCTTACTCTCTTATATTGTCTTTCACAAAACGAAGTCTGTTTGCGAATAAATACAAGAACAAAATGTATGCGAGAAACGTTTTTCAAAACAAAGCCTCAAACAGAACATCGTTTTGCACTTATTGCATGAACTTATAACCTTTAGTTTTGTCTAATTGAGTTTCATTAAAGTCCACCTCTCATTTGTCCTTTTAATACTTTGGTTATTTGTGCTAATACTTTGGTTGTAGTTTGTTCTCTTAAGTTCACCTCGAATGTAAGAGAGTGCATGGAAATATTATTGTGTGGCGAAAATGCATTTTCAGCACCATTACACCGGTATTTCCAGGCGCCCGAAGCAAACTGAAAAGATTACCTAATAATTGAAAATTAGTCCTTAAAAGAAGAACTCTAATATGATTCGTATTATGAATCACTTAAAATAAAAGATTTCACTTTGCTTCACCGAAGTCCGTCCATCTGCTTCTTAAATTCTTCACCATACTGCATGCACTTCAAAAATTTGGCTAAGAAACCTCCACAGCTTTACTAACATATTATTTTTTCACACCCACCAAACCTACACAAACCAACAGTACCGCCCAGATGGATCCTCGAACCTACCGACAAGGCCTTCGCCCAGGGCTCAGACGCCAAGGTGGAGTGCAAGGCTGACGGTTTCCCCAAGCCGCAGGTCACATGGAAGAAAGCCGTTGGTATGTAGAAAACTATATATTACCTTTTGGAAAAATATACAATTCAATTCCTTCCCCAGGTGACACTCCCGGAGAGTATAAGGATCTGAAGAAGAGCGACAATATCCGCGTGGAAGAGGGCACTCTGCACATCGACAACATCCAGAAGACCAACGAGGGCTATTACCTGTGCGAGGCTATAAATGGCATCGGTTCCGGACTTTCAGCAGTCATCATGATCAGCGTTCAGGCCCCGCCAGAGTTCACCGAGAAGCTGCGCAACCAGACCGCTCGACGAGGTGAGCCCGCCGTACTGCAGTGCGAGGCGAAGGGGGAGAAGCCCATTGGCATTTTGTGGAACATGAACAACATGCGCCTTGACCCCAAGAACGACAACCGGTACACCATTCGCGAGGAGATCCTCTCCACCGGAGTTATGTCCAGCCTGTCAATAAAGCGCACCGAGAGATCCGACTCCGCCCTTTTCACCTGTGTGGCCACCAATGCCTTCGGGTCCGACGATGCCAGTATCAATATGATTGTCCAGGAAGTGCCCGAGATGCCCTACGCCCTGAAGGTTCTCGACAAGTCCGGTCGCTCCGTACAGCTGAGCTGGGCCCAGCCCTACGATGGCAACTCTCCCCTGGACCGTTACATCATCGAATTCAAGCGCTCCCGCGCCCCATGGACCGAAATCGACCGCGTCATCGTGCCCGGACACACCACCGAAGCTCAGGTGCAGAAGCTGAGTCCCGCCACCACCTACAACATTCGCATTGTGGCCGAGAACGCCATCGGCACTTCGCAGTCCTCAGAAGCGGTCACCATTATCACAGCCGAAGAGGCGCCCTCCGGCAAGCCGCAAAACATCAAAGTGGAGCCCGTCAACCAGACCACAATGCGCGTCACCTGGAAGCCCCCAGCACGCACCGAATGGAACGGCGAGATCCTGGGCTACTACGTCGGCTATAAGCTATCCAACACCAACTCTTCGTACGTTTTCGAAACCATTAACTTCATCACCGAGGAGGGCAAAGAGCACAACCTGGAGCTGCAGAACCTGCGCGTCTACACCCAGTACTCGGTGGTGATCCAGGCCTTTAACAAGATCGGTGCCGGACCCCTCAGCGAGGAGGAGAAGCAGTTCACCGCCGAAGGAACGCCCAGCCAGCCGCCCAGTGACACCGCCTGCACCACTCTGACCTCCCAGACCATTCGTGTCAGCTGGGTGAGCCCGCCCCTGGAGTCTGCGAACGGAGTGATCAAGACCTACAAGGTCGTTTACGCCCCTAGCGATGAGTGGTATGGTAAGTACAGGAGATTACCTATTAAGGGGTATCCTTTAAATAAAATAATATATTATCTTTCTACAAACCAACTAGACGAGACAAAGCGTCACTATAAGAAGACTGCCTCCTCCGACACCGTTCTGCATGGCCTGAAGAAGTACACCAACTACACGATGCAGGTGCTGGCCACTACTGCCGGAGGCGATGGCGTTCGCAGCGTACCCATTCACTGCCAAACTGAGCCCGATGGTGCGTCGAATGATCAGAATAATATATTCAGTTTCTAATCGCGTGATACTTACAGTTCCCGAAGCCCCTACCGATGTGAAGGCCCTGGTAATGGGCAATGCCGCCATCCTGGTCTCGTGGAGGCCACCAGCACAGCCCAACGGTATTATCACCCAGTACACCGTATACTCAAAGGCCGAGGGCGCCGAAACAGAGACAAAGACGCAGAAGGTTCCCCACTACCAGATGAGCTTTGAGGCCACCGAGCTGGAGAAGAACAAGCCCTATGAGTTCTGGGTGACAGCCAGCACAACCATCGGCGAGGGCCAGCAGTCCAAGAGTATTGTAGCCATGCCCAGCGACCAGGTGCCCGCCAAAATCGCCTCCTTCGACGACACCTTTACCGCCACCTTCAAGGAGGACGCCAAGATGCCTTGCCTTGCCGTAGGGGCGCCCCAGCCGGAGATAACATGGAAGATCAAGGGCGTGGATTTCAGTGCCAACGATCGTATGCGTCTGCTGCCCGATGGATCTCTGCTGATCAAGTCGGTCAATCGCCAGGATGCCGGTGACTACTCCTGCCACGCCGAAAACTCAATAGCCAAGGACTCGATCACGCACAAGCTCATTGTGTTGGCCCCGCCTCAGTCGCCCCACGTCACCCTCTCGGCCACCACCACAGATGCCCTTACAGTCAAGCTGAAGCCCCATGAAGGAGACACTGCCCCTCTGCACGGATACACTCTGCACTACAAGCCAGGTGATTAATTTACTTTTAAAGAAAATATTTCTTATATCTAAACCATAAAACTTTATTGCAGAATTTGGGGAATGGGAAACCGCTGAGGTATCCGTTGACTCGCAGAAGCACAACATTGAGAGTCTGCTGTGCGGCTCCCGCTATCAAGTCTATGCCACAGGATTCAATAAGTAAGTCGCCCTGCACTCAACTACCTCCGTTCACTTCTAATACTTTTGACCTATTTTAGCATTGGCGCTGGAGAAGCTTCTGATATACTAAACACCCGAACCAAGGGCCAGAAGCCCAAGCTTCCAGAAAAACCACGCTTCATCGAGGTCTCCTCCAACTCCGTGTCGCTGCACTTCAAGGCCTGGAAGGATGGCGGATGCCCCATGTCCCACTTTGTGGTAGAAAGCAAGAAACGGTAGATCATTGACCCTGACCTCTATCGATCTGTCACTGACATTGTTCACCTCCTCTTAGTGACCAAATCGAGTGGAACCAGATCTCCAACAACGTGAAGCCCGACAACAACTATGTGGTCCTGGACCTGGAGCCCGCCACCTGGTACAACCTCCGAATCACCGCCCACAACTCGGCTGGCTTTACCGTGGCCGAATACGACTTCGCCACCCTGACCGTCACCGGAGGTATTTATGATCTGTTCTCCGATTCCCACACGAATCCCGCATTGCTTTTGTACATAGAGTACTCTACGTTGACAGTGATGGGCTCTGATTCCGCTAATATCGCTCCAAGGGGCAGCCCGAAAGGCTGTTGGTTGGAGCGGTGTGGGGATCGGGGTCCCGGAGCACTGTCCATATACAAATAACAAGATGAGAAGCACCCAGCTGTTTACTGTTGTACACATCAATTTCCTGAGTTCATTTTGCCTTTTATCAATCACTGAACAAAATTTTAGAAAAAAAACATGAGCAAATTTTGCATTTGGTTATCAATGTGAAAGAAACGCACAGCCTTTAGTTGTTCATTTCCATTAGATTATTTTTTTTTTACCTACACTAAGCTTGTCGAAATAGTCGCCTTGGTTCGATTATGATTTAATTATTGTAAAAAGCTTTTTATTTTTCATTTCGATTATTCAACTGCCAGAACTCCTCCGAACGCAGAAGCACCCGAATAGTGTAAAATAATGATCATTTTCCTTACGTAAATGCAATTTGTTTCCTTCCGTTTTTACCAATAATCCCAACAAAGAGCTACAGCAACGTATATAAAAATGTACATAACTGAATAGTTTCCAACTCACCAACCAGCCACGTTTTTAATTTTCTTTATTTTTTTCTAGACCCAAGCATTCGTAGTGCTCTAGATCACAGTATGAACACAGACCATATAATAAATAGATGCGTAACACCAAACGATTTTGTTACACTTATATTTTTCGGCCTGATACGTTAGGCGTTACGAATCTTATCGTTATATTGTCTTTTGTATAAATATAATGTATTATTTTTTATAATTTCCATTGATATTTGTTTTCTGCATTTCTGTGCCCAGTTTGTGAAAGAGATTATGTACAAAATAGAGCCGATACGGAGGAGGAACATGAATGAGCTTAAGCTGCCTGTCCTCCATTACGTATACGCAATAAATGTTGTTGTACCTGCCGATCCATTCCCCAATCTATAGATTGTAAAGAACTCCAATAGATGTATCTCCCAGCTAACAACTTACTTCAGAACTTTCAGTCCCTGAAGGCTGATTGAAGTCCCCCAAGGCGGCATTAGGCTATGAAGCTCGGGTTCCACTCACACAACTGGTCACAGAATCGATTCGATAACCCGCTAAGGATTTAAATATGATTTTTGCAAACTTACTTTGATTTTGATTTGATTACAAATAGCAAAATGCTCATCTAACGAAAACTTTGAAAAGACAAATGGGAAACTCAGTCCAGAGAATCGAGCAGAGTCACCACAACATGTAAAGAAAACAAGCACAACAACCAAAGTTTCTTCATCCATTACTTCTGGAAGTCCTGGCCAGAGAGTCTGATCTGAGAGAGTTAACTTCCTAAATTTATATACTTATGGATCGTCTTATACCAATCACTACAGTCACACGCCGACATTTTGTTTTGGGTTTTTGCCATTTCGATTCGTTTTAGTTATAGTTATGTCAAGTTATAGTTGAGTTCCGCCTAAGTTAGTTGGTTTATTTCGAGGAGTATTCCCTCGTTCTTGGAATGTTGTTCAATGCTGCAGTGTTTCGAGCAGCTCTAGTGTTTTTACATACATACATCATTACTACTTAGCTCTAAGCGGATACAAACAAATTGCATTTTAACGTATTTAAAAACTAAACTAAACTCTTTTTATAACATTACGACTTTTTCAATAGTTTAACTAGTTCTCATATAAACTTAATCACAGTTTGATGCGTGCTGCAGTTCTGCGCAATGTAAAATAATCGAAAACCATAAAACGTACAACTAATTTATACTCCTTCTCTACTACGACGAATATCGGCAGTTGACCTTTGAGCTCTTCCACCTGCCATAGTCTGTATTTGTATATGTGTGTGTATTAAGTCTATGTGTCTGGTACAAAAGCAGAGGTCAAAGGGCACAACTGATTTTTATCTCTCTCTCTCTCTCTCTCTCTGTGTCTCTGTCTGTATCTGTTTCACTGACCTGCAAAAAAACACCCTTTGGTTGTTGTTGTTATTGTTGTTGCAGGCACTATCGCACCCTCGCGAGATTTACCCGAATTAAGCGCCGAGGACACGATCCGCATTATCCTCTCGAACCTAAATTTAGTTGTGCCCGTCGTGGCGGCTCTGCTCGTCATAATCATAGCGATAATTGTTATTTGTATACTGCGTAGCAAGGGCAATCACCACAAAGGTATCTATGCTGACCACTAATTACAAAATTCGTTCCTTTTTCGGTTTCTCTCTATTTCTCTATAAAAACACCCTACACCCCACACACACCGAATACCCGACACTTGCGCTTTTGCCATGAACTATTTGCTCGAACCGCCTGTCCCGCATCTACTTTGTTGTTGTCCATGACCCCCATCTCCCCATTACGGTTGCATGTGCGAATCTGGTTTGTATGCCCCTGTGAAATCGATCTTGGCCAAAAGGAACCATCGCGCCCCTGGACGACGGCACGGGCCACGGGAACGTGCACACCCGGATCCGCCTGCCCGCCTGGATGCCCGAGTGGCTTGACCTGAACTTCATGGTGCCACTGATAGCCACCGTCGTGGTGGTGGCGGTGGGCATCTGCGTGGTGTGCGTGGCCCTGTCCCGGCGAAGAGCGGACGACATGCGCGGCGGCCAGAAGGATGTGTACTGTAGGTTCTCCCCCTAGGGGAATCCCCTCGAAAGCGCAACGAGTTCTTTATGCATCTTAATCTTAATCAATTTGACTTTGACCTTAGAGCCTAGCTCAATGCCTTATTTCTGTTTTATTTATTTGTTGGCTAAATGTTGGTCTTTAGAGTATCTGCTTGAAGATTTTGGGTTGCCTTTTGTGTGGCCATATACATTTTGAATTATAATTGGAAATATATAAAGTTAATTGGCCAGTTTTGTGAATTTAAAAACATTCAATATACTAATTTATAACTTTATAAAATCATATTATTTACCCAAAATAAAGGTAGCAAGATACTCTGAACAAGGATCACATGATAGTAAATAAAATGCGGAACGGCAAATATTCTAGTTACCAAATGGAAGAACATTTTCTTGCAAAAAATGTCGTTACGCATCTTATTAAATACATGATCTTTGTGTAAATATTAAAATGCATTAAAAGACTAATTTAAAAATTGTAATTTTCAATTTATAAAGTTTTTTATTACCCTTTGACATAAAAAAGAGTATGCTTTTTTGAATGCCAAATGTTTTTTTAAACCTTCGGTTTAGTTATAGTTTTATATTTATTTTACCAACCATTTAGCCAATAAGCCGATAAGTTCAGCCGTCACTCTCGAAAAATGATTAACTCTTAAAATACTTTAAGGAATGTCAATGTGTAGCTTTGCTTTGCATGATTTATTACGATTATATGACACTTATAAAAGCTAGTACACTTACAGAAATAAACGTAAAGTTCGCACTCCAAAAATATACCAACAGAAACAGCAAACTATTAAATACTATGAAAATATACCAAACAATCAGTATTTATCATATTTATATATATAATATATTCAATTAGTGTCAATATCTGTCATTTCAAAACCATCATCGATATATCACCGTCATTGAAACAATTGGATAATCAATTGATGACTTTAAAGGAAATGCACCTAAACGGTCGGACAACATCTGGAAAACAGATCAGTTTACAATTATATTGGAAATTGGCTTGTTCGCAGCTGTTATCTGGCCTTTAGTGTTCTGTATTTATATATCCAGTATTAGTTTAACCACAGTAAAAGATATATCTATGCTAGCCCTGTTGTTGTATATACGTTTTGCTTAAGACCTAAGCAACTTTCACAATCCAACCGACTTCTCTAACTACTCTATCTGTATCTATATTCACATATCCCCCACAAAACAAGACAATTCAAATCTATCGTATCTGTTTATAAGTTCTGAATACTTTCCGTACTTTTCCCTTCGTTAAAAAAACAAAACTAAGATGCTTTTTGAAATCACCATCGAGATTTTTGATCGATGAGAAGCGTTAAGTCGAGTCAAATCCAAAATTAAGTTCATCGCTCATTTCATGTCATTGATAACAATCGTAACAGTAATCGTTGGTATATTTTAAAATCGAAAACCAAAAAACCAAAACACTTCACGTAACATCTTTTGGAATCCTTTTTCGCAATCGTAACTTGTATTTTTGAGCTACTAATTAGCACATTTAGTGTGTTGACATGCCGCACCAAAAACAAAACCAAAAAATAAAAACCGAAACAGAAAAGTAATTTGTCAAATCCAAAATCGAGTGACGGAACAAGTCGAGATCGAAAACAGAAGTAAAGTATGCGAGCAACGACTGATGACGGAAAAGCATCTTCAGTGTTTCAATATTGAGTTGGCGATATCATATATTAATTCTAGACGATGTAGTTTACAATCAGACAATGGGACCCGGCGCCACCCTGGACAAGCGCCGCCCGGACCTGCGGGATGAACTCGGATACATCGCACCGCCCAACAGGAAGCTGCCCCCGGTGCCCGGCTCCAACTACAACACCTGCGACCGGATTAAGCGAGGTACAGTCATAAGTAAGCATCTAAGTTTCCAATGCAACATTTATTAACGCTCCCCGACCAAGTCTGGGGCTTCTGAGCGGTTCCTTTCCTCAGATCCCCGGTTCGTGGCCGGGGGCTTAGTTCTTTCTTCCATTTACTTTGCGAACAAAAAAAAAAAAACAAACGAAAAGTATTTTGCGTTGCCTTTGCATACACAGATACACACCACACTCGAGCTAAGCTTTTCCGGAACCAAAAAATCTTAGTGTTGCTTTTTCAAGCCGCTTCCTTTTGAGTTTCTCCGGATTCCCAACCATTCCCCCGGCATGCAAAGAACAATGAAGAACCCGTTCCTAAATGTTGTTGTAAATTTGGATTTATTTTTATTAAAGCTTTGGGGCTGTCGTCCCAGCCTTGATTGCCATTTAACTTATCGTTTAAACCTCTTCCCCACTTCCAAATCCCGCACTCTTCGGTTGCTTCGATTCGATTATGATTTCCATTGACCTAACTTTGATGTTGTACGAAATTGGAAATTGAAAAATACCACACACTCGAAACGAACCCATCCACAACACACCTCGACCCACATGAACACACGAAAACCACACGAACCGACCAGGCCGCGGTGGCCTGCGCTCGAACCACTCCACCTGGGATCCCCGCCGCAATCCCAACCTGTACGAGGAGCTCAAGGCGCCCCCAGTGCCCATGCACGGCAACCACTACGGTCATGCCCACGGCAATGTCGAGTGCCACTACAGGCATCCAGGTAGGAGGATCGAAGGAGTGGAAATGCGGAGAGGAGCAGCCGCTGTACTCCAAGATTTTTGTTTATTACTTACCCGAAAAGTCCCCACTAACCGTCAAGTCAATTAAAGCTGTTGAGTCGATTTATGGGATAGTAATTATTAAAAAATTTAATATAATGATGAAGTGTAAAAAAAATATGAGTAATGTCAATAGTAGCTTCTTACTTTACAATCTTGTCAAAGGCAATACAAATGAATAAGATACGTAAGAACAGACGATTCTTGGAATTCGATTTCAGTCCAGCTGAAGAGACCCAGACAGTTGTTTTAGTTATCCCACGCTTGAAACTTAAACATAGTGCTTTATGTTGATATTGTTCTTTCGAGCCTGGTGTGTCCTCCAAAGACATTCGAAGTTCAGTTTTACAGATACCTAGTTTCTATTAAAATTTCCCACAAATCGACCCATTCCAGCATTAACCCACTTTTAGTTAATTTATCCGCATTAACCTAAAGTCTAAGTCCTGATCGCATCTAGCTAACTTAAGCTAACTAAGTAGTAAGTAACAGGTAACAGGTATCATCGATCCATACTAAATACACTAAACCATACCACTGAACCACTGAATCCGCCCGAGCTAAGAAATATTCTAATCGATTTCTTTTCTCACAACCGCAAGGCATGGAAGATGAAATCTGCCCCTATGCCACGTTCCACCTGCTCGGCTTCCGCGAGGAAATGGATCCCACCAAGGCCATGAACTTCCAGACCTTCCCGCACCAAAATGGACACGCCGGACCCGTTCCCGGCCATGCTGGCACCATGCTCCCGCCCGGACATCCTGGACACGTGCACTCTCGCTCCGGATCGCAGTCCATGCCGCGGGCCAACCGTTACCAGCGTAAGAACAGCCAGGGTGGACAATCTTCCATCTATACACCAGCCCCTGAGTACGACGATCCCGCCAATTGTGCCGAGGAGGATCAATACGTGAGTAGGCCGCCGACTCCGGTCCGATGTATGGATCTGCCTAGGGTCTGACGCACATTTTATGCTCCTTAGCGCCGATACACACGCGTAAACTCCCAGGGCGGCAGCCTGTACTCCGGACCCGGTCCGGAATACGACGATCCCGCCAACTGCGCTCCAGAGGAGGATCAGTACGGATCCCAGTACGGAGGTCCCTACGGGCAGCCCTACGATCACTACGGCTCACGCGGATCTATGGGACGACGCAGCATTGGTGAGTGGAAGCCGAGACTATAAAACATAAGATGCGTTTCGCCGTGCGAGTTAAGACAGAGCGCACGATAATGTTTATGTTTTTATTTGGAAGAGATAATAGCTTATTACCGGCATTTTCTGAATCATTTATCACCATTTTTATTAATCCATAGGATCTGCTCGGAACCCTGGCAATGGCTCGCCGGAGCCTCCACCACCGCCGCCACGTAACCATGACATGAGCAACTCCTCATTCAACGACTCTAAGGAGAGTAACGAGATCTCAGAGGCAGAGTGCGACCGCGACCACGGACCACGCGGTAACTACGGAGGTGAGTTCCGGGCTTGAGCGTCCGCCTAGAATATAAACTTTAGTTAATACAAATATATCTAACGTTCGTTGTGATACATTCGAGAGACTGATCTAATTTTAATACAAAAAACTCGCCATCTTTTTTAATTCCATCTTTTCGAAATTTTGTGTAAAATTAATCAGAAGACTCCAACGAGGGTGAGTGATCCAAGACGAAGTTGAGTTAGTTAGTGTGATTATCACGATCATCATTCGAAAGCCGATCACTGCCCATACTTCGATCTCTCATGAGCCCCTTCCTCTCGTTCACATTAACCCTTATTTACTTATAAGAGTTATCTCCAGCGATCATTGAATTTGAGTCATGACCATCCCAAAAGTGTCCTTACATCCTCCAGAGAGTTTTTTGTTGTCTCGCCCATCCATAAATATTCATGCTGTGTTTTGCTAAACAATTTATTGAAAAATACATCACCGTTTTACCGTACATTTACAGTTAAGTTTGTATGTTTATTTTGGTTTTGGTTAACCGTTTTTATATTATCTTTAAGATCCGATTTTGTTGCACATTTTCCATTTCATTTCACTTCATGGAGCACATGTTTGTACTTAAGTGTTTTCTATGTTTGTATCTAAAGAGGGGAAAGTCGATTGTGACTAGACACCTGCATGACCCGACCTCTTAGAGGACCGATTAAGTTTCATAGTTAAGGGGGATCCGCACTCATTTCCACGTTTCCTGCACGAAGTTAATGATTCCAGATGGGAAGCCGAACTCATCGTTTTTAGTACTAAGCCAATGTTGTTTATTTTTTTATTTGAAGTTCATTACGCATTTTTACTTTTTTACTTTCTTTTATGGAACTTTGATTAAATTTGTATAATACCCTACTCTATCGGTTCGGGCAACACACAACCAAATTTCTTTTGCAAATATTTCGAAACCCCAAATGTTGAACTCGCAGCAGTGAAGCGATCCCCACAACCGAAAGATCAGCGCACCACCGAAGAAATGCGTAAACTGATTGAGAGGTAAGACCAGAGGCAGAAACCTGTCCATAAATAATCACAAGTCGATTGTACAAATCTGATGCAGTTCCCCCCACTAATCGCAATCAATAATTTTTCCTCTTGTTCATTTGTTTAATACCTTAATTGTGAATGATATTTTGATCGCTGACACTAGTCGTCGACAGTTGTAAGTTCCGAACTAAACCCCAACTAAATGTGACTAACCACGAATGCCTTGCATGCCCACACATCCACTAACACCAACTACAATTGCCTCTATATGTATTTAACTCTACTATATACCCTGACTTCGGTTTCGTGTGTATTTTATTATTATTTTTAATATTTGGATTGGTTTGGTCCTTGATTTGTTTTGGTTTTGATTTTGGTTTGACAGCAAATCACAGTTGAATGTTTTGAAATATATTTGACATACTACTCGATTTGATAAGCAGATCCCACACCATATTCGTGTCTGCCGTTCACAATATAATCAAGTGTTTCCATAAATACTCGTATTAACTGTTTATTGCAGCTTAGCGCTTGGCCTCAGCTTGCAAAAAAAAAGAAAACAAACAAAACCCAAAGTAAACTGTGTTAAACCACGAACAGAACATAAAGACACGGCCACCAAGGCGGGATTGGGCCAAGAAAGCAAGCGGACGGTCCAGTCTCGCCTTATTGCAATGCTTTGGTTGCAGCCTTTATACATTCACCACACATTAATACTTCTAAAAAATTCAGTGACTAATCCCACCTGTCTTCTCACCTGTAGAAACGAAGCCGGCCCAAAACAACTCCAACTCCAACAAACAAATGGCGCAGGATTCACAGCCTACGATACTATGGCAGTGTAATTTGTAAGCTTCTCCTGCCCCGACGGGCGAGGCAGCTTAGCTTAGTGTTTCGAGAGTATGAGGTGCGTGGGAGTTGAATGACACTCAGACACACAGGCACACACACTCAGACAGATCATCAGTACACAAACAAGGAGGACGGAGCGAATAGCGCCCATATAGCGCATATACACATACGATTATTCAACTACTTCAAGTAATTAATTAATTACGTAAAGGATGCGAACTTCAGAGCATATTTACATTGTCTATGCAAGCAGCAAACCAAACATAAATACAATATACTATATACTATATGTGGTAATGCATTCAGATACGGATAACTACTATAAGTGTGAGCAGGAATATTAAAGGAAATTAGTGAAACCGAATCGAGTAAAACGAAAGCAAAAGAAAAGAGAATGAGAATTCGGAAAGGATCATACTTATATATATTCAACTATGAATATTCAAAACTAATTTTTAATAATGTATTTTAGTTCTAAGAGATACCTACCAAAATATCAGCAACTATGGAGAATTCTTGTGTGTAAAGAGAAGATCGATTTCGAACTCTGTTTGTGTAAACTTTTTTGCCATCTATGCCAGGAGCAGAAGACTCATCCTTTGCCTAGCCTAAGTCAGAGTCATATTATTAACTCGTCTAATTGATATATGTTTAGTCAAATACGCATTGTATAATTTATCCTATACATTTTGTAACTTGTATGGACAGCGCACTTGCGTACACTTGCGTTTCGCGTTGATTTGTGATTATTATTATTTTGTAGAATTGTGCGTCGTATCTGTATTTGTATTCGTTTTATTTTTGTACTCTGCAAACACTTGATTGTGTTATTTTAATATTACTTTTATTTCTAATTCGAAAATGCGCTTCCACGAGATCAAGCCGAGAACTGTTCAAAGCATAAATCGCAGCCACATTTGAATGTATTATACAAGATCCCCAGGACACCCAGAAGCCAAACGGATACACAGTTGCACAATGTTGTTTAGAGACCAATTCTGAATATACAGTTTGGGACATGAGTTATACGCATTTGAAGCTTTAAGAGAACTTGAAATTGTTTATTTCATTTCATTTGACCTACCCTAAGTTGTTAGTTTGTAAGTTGCTAAATATATTTGATTTTGATTTTATTCAACAATTTGGTTTGACTCTTCTTTTCCTTACTTATTGTTTGGGGTTCCTTCCATTCGCCCACAAAATCCGTGGAGATACCACCAACACTACAAAGACTGACTAATGCAAACTGAAGACGGAAAGAAGAAGAAAACGGAAGCGGAAGCCAGCGCGAAAGGAGTAACGTGACTTTGCTCAAGGTGTAGAGATCGCTTCAGCCTTCAGCAGGACACTGCCATAAGATCGGAATCGTATTTTGATCCCTGACCCTTGGGCACATCGTGTATTGCATTTAACCAACGGGAAACGGAGACACTTTTTAGACTTCTTTCTTAGATTTATGATTTCATTCTCATGTGTTTTTCAGTTCCCATTTAAGCTATCACTCTTATACATCATATACCAATTTTATATAGATATATCGAATATATATGAATGTAGTGTTGTGAGAAACCTAAAATTGCTTACCTATATATGAGTGTACGACAAATTTTCACGGCAAACGAACTACAAATATTAAGTAGAGATTAGTAAAGGAAAATGGCATTTAATCAATAAAAACAAAGGAAGTAAATCACTTACAAATTTTCAAGTAATTCGAATAGCAAGCAATAATCTAGAGTCAAGAACGTTGGATTTCAGAAAATGTAACGAAGCAGCAAGATTTTAATTACTCTCATAATAACTAGAAACTTTTCGGCAAATCAAAATCAAAACAAAAACAAAAACAAATACACTTTTGGCATGAAGATGGAGAAACGAATAAATACACAAGCGGTTTGAAAATTAAACAACCTAGGCTAAGTAAGCTAATATCGTATCGACGAAACATAAAGTGCATCAAACCATTTTTCATACTATTACTATATATCGTGCATGAATACGCTTTTTGTGTTGCTTTACTGTGAAAATATTACAATCGATATTTCACTTTATGCATTGATTAAGCCCGCTACATACTTGTAATTATTTAAGCGATAAGCTTACACGCATATACAAACATATACAAATAATTTTCTACTTAACTTTACATAAAACGCATTAATCAAAATTTAGCTCGCATCATTAATAAGAAAGTCGGACAGACAGACACACGTATACAAGGTACATTCAACTTCAACGCACGTCAGAAGAACTAAGCACGATCAGAAGAACACACTTACATTTTGTAACCGAATGGGACAGCAGTTTAAAACGCATTTATACTAACCACTCGCTCCTTCTTAGCAGAACGAATATTATACGAAATTAAGAGAAGAATCAATACCCGCAGAGGGAAGAATTCGTAATCATTAAGCGCGACATTATATGGTAAACCCCAAATTGAATACTACAAATATGTGTATTACTAATTACAATTACGAAAGCATACATATATTACCTATATTAAATATTGAATGTATTGAATATTGACAAGACTCGGCCTGTCCGCGCACAACCATCTCGCCATCGCTCCACGTAGGGCCTATCGGTACAGTCACCGCCCAAAACTCGACCACATTGCATGCACGTCGAGCGACAGCCAAACTTTGTCAGTTTCCAGTTTCAGTGTCATTAAAATCAAGCAGAAACTAATTAAAATTAAATAAATGCCAATTTATGTTGGATAAAACCAAAAGAAAGTCGTTTTATTTATTTCCCAGGAAGATCGTTAACGTGGTTTAATTTGACTTTGGTTATTTGATTAACTCCACTCCGGATTTTTAGCACATACTTTTGTGCGTTGTTTTTTTTACATTGGGTAAGAAATTGTATTATTTTACCATATGTGATGTAGAATTGGATTATTAAGTGCACGGTATTTTTTCTTGACAACTTATAAGCTTTTATGTGACAGATATATGTAAATGTTTACTAAACAAAGTTGAATTAAGAATTAATTAAAGTAACCCTGAAATATTTTTAAAACATCCTCCGGTTTTCACTTTTGAATATTTTGTTCCTTGTATTTCAAACCAATCATTAAATTCCCTTTTGTACATCTAATTAAATTGCAATAGAAAAAAGTAGTTTACTTTTCACAATGGGCGGCTGTCCACGTAGTGGCGATGAGCTGTACGTAAGGCGATTACAATATACATATAATACATATACATGTATTATATTATATGTATTGTATTATATTCCTTCGCCGAAGGAAAGGTTTCGAAATCAAAAGCTCAATTAAGCATGAATTTAAGTTTGTTTTATTTCATTAATAGTATTCTGTCTTTATTTTGTTTTAAGTCAAACAATTGAAAATTGTAAAACATTTTACTTTTGAAAACAAGCGATTCAGCTTGAGCAATAAGAAAACTCTAAATGTTGTCCTAACAAAACAAAACAATTTTTTTCTTTACGAAATCGGAAGTATTTTAATTCGAATGCTAAATTATTTTGTTTGAAAATGTAAATAGCTAAAAATATTTAAAAACTGAAGCAATTCTGAAAAGCAGTACACTAATTCAAAATAAAAGGTAATGAAAGATAAGCATAGAAATCTAGATATATTTCATCGCAAAAAAATATGGTTTCTTGATATATATGACCGATCACTTTTTCGGGAAGAGACTAACGATAAGAAGCGATCTTGATATTAAGAAACAAATTACTCTTAACCTTACTCATAATAAAAATTATTCAAGTTCATTTCAATGTTGTCAATTTTAGCCTCTTTTCGAAATCGTTGAGAATGGTATTTTGTATCAGTCTAAGCACCGAATCATAAATTGTTAAAAACTTCCGATTACGCTTAAATCAGCAATTTTTTCTTTTTACGGAGTTTATCTATCCGATACATTTCAACAGTGAGGCGAAAAACCGGCCGCCCTTAGCGGAAAATTTTAAAAGTAGGACAACAAAAAACGCACCTTTCAAAGAGCTTTTGTGTTGCCCGCAAATATTTGGCCTTCGGTGGCAGCACTTGGGATTTGCACAGCCAGTTAACGCCGACCGGCTAAGCTCTCTGCAAAGAACAAGTGCTGATGCAAACACTGGCAGTTGGCCACGCCTGATAGGTCCGTGCCTGCGGCACCTGCAGTTCCAGATTTGCAGAAGTTTCCCAAGTCGCGGCATTCATCATTATTTGCATACACACGAGTACGCCGATTACCCAATTCAATCAAAGCTATTTCGAACTCACACTCTCCGCCGAGCGGCGGCATTGCGTAATACGATATAATTAATTGTTGCAAAATCCGATGATTTACAACTAAATGTTGCTCATTAAATATAAAGCCACGCGGCCATGCCCACTTTTCGACGACGCCCCGCAGTTGCCGCCTGCCGATTGAAGCTACGTGGATGTGGTCGAAGGAAAAAGCTGAAAATTATTCGCAAACAATTGCGATTGGCGCTCCGCACACCCCACAATTGTGCATTGTCTTCGGCGCAGTGACGCGGCTGCATAACAGAAATGGCAAAAAGTTTCATCATGCAAATGGAAGCGTTTAAGCGCTAAACGGCCTGCGAGCTACTGGCTACCAGCTACTGGCTACCAGGTGGAAACATGACAAATACTCCCATCAAATATTGATCATTTAGCGTATCAGTCGCAGAACTCCGAGGAAGTCGTAAACTGCAATTGTCTTGAAGCGTGGCAATAAATCAGTCGAGAGAGGGTCGCCAAAGAGAGAGAGAGAGAGGCGGCTAAAGAAAATAAGAGTAAAATGGGGGGAAAATAGCAACAAAATAAAAACAATATTTGACAATCAAATCGTTTGCATATGAATGAATGAATGAGTCCCATGCAGCCCGATGGTGCTGGAGCGGCATTCGCCGCTGAGCATGGCCAGTGGCTGGATAATAGGGGCGGGGCAGCAGGTGGAACAAGTAGGCCAAAACGGGCATCATGCCGCAATTTGCATAGACCGAGTGAAAATGATGGGAATTTCAAAAATAATACACCAAGAGGAGGCAGTATTTATTAAACAATAAATGTAATAGACAGCCTAATAGGGCAAATTAGACCTATGGCTCGAATGGCCATAGCCACTAGGCTAATTCAAAAACAAACATCAGTTTGTAGTCCCAAGTAATGCAGTTTTGCATTTTAATTATACGCAATTTTACTTAATTTAAATATGAACTACTTAGAATATAATTAAAACAAAAAACCAAAGCATATCAATGCTGCTTTTATGACTTCATCGTCACTAATGATGTTGAATGCGAGGCAGAGCCAAAAGCGGCATCAATAATTTGTCAAAGTCTTTGTCACTTCACAAAATTGAATAAATTGGGAAAAAGAGTTGCGCTGACGGCCTGCCTGGATGAGTTGGCCAAGCGAGTTCGTTGCCAGAGTCTTTTGTTTGCACCGCAGCTGCGGCTGTGACTGGTCAGCTATAAAATGGCATCTATATAGATTAGAGATACGGGACAAGCGCGTTGACAACGCAATCACCGTGCCGCCCTTTAATTATCTTTCTGGTCCCCAGACCCCGGGCCCCGCTGGCTGCAAGTACACTTGAAGCGCGCGTTTGCAACATTATTTCACTTGCCATTTCAGCAGCGTCATGGCTGTTGTGCCTAGTTAGTGTCTTAGACGCGTTGCCTCAGTCCCCATTTTGTGTTTACGGGCTGCCGCTAATTCACTCCTGCCTCCGCAGCCGCCGCGGCCCAATCAGCAAGTGTCGTCGGCGACCTTGCAACAATTGCATCACTTGCACTTGCCTAATGTCACCGCACTGATGAGGGAGGCTGTGTGCCTCTGCTCCAGTTCTCCGCTCAGCCTCTGCTCCGTGTTGACCCACATCCGCTGCCAGAGTCAACAGCACCTGGCGAGCAATAACCCCTCCGTCGTCGTCGTCCGCAGCTTCACGCTCGGCAAGAGCGACTCCGAGTCCATCACGTGCTCCGCTGCCGCTGCGGTTGCCGTCTTGAACCTGAGCCGCTATACCACACATAGTTATTTGTACAAGAAATGTTTCGCTGCGGCTTTTTGCTGGGTGTTGCTTGCTGCTGCGTTGCTGCGTCGCTGCGTCGCGGGGTGGAAACAAAAGATTTATTACAATAAAATATTTCTGTCGCTGCTGCGCTGATGTTTTTCGCTTTTTGTGTTGCTGTTTTAATTTTTGTTTTGTTAGCTGAAATTTATTTTATTACATTTTTTCAATTTCTTTCTCTCGTCGTCTGTGTGGCTGGCTACGTTTTGTTTTGGCCTGCGGCTTGTGCAATGCTGAAGTTGCTGCCACTGTTGCCGCTGCTGCTGCTTCAATAATTAAAACAACAACAATTATGTGCTTCACTCAAATGCGTTAAGTGTCGGTTGCTGTTGTTTTTCGGCGTTCGTAAATCAGAGCTTAGCATGACACTTGTTCGCCTGTTATATAAAGCGGACTGCAGTGCAACAATTGAAGTCCAACCAACTAAAGGCTCATGATACGGCCAAATTGAATTTGAGACCCATTTATAGTAGATATGGCCAACTGGGGGGAAAACAATAGATTACGGCCGGCGGTGTGACAACATTTTGAAAATCTTATGGAAATCAAATCGATTTCCTTTGTGGCCCACGAAAGCAGCTTGAACGCGACCTTGGCTTAATTAGCCGCTAATTGTTCGCCACCTCTGACAGAACCCTAAATGGTTAAAGAGCATTATGTAAATGGGGAAAAAATCAATTACCGAAAATCAAGGAAATCCCCGGGGCAACGGCGGCGGCTCATTGTGCTCATTAACAATAAACTGCATTTGTGGGCTTATCGCCGCTCATCTTTGCCCTGTCTGCCGCTGGATCCACTACCTCAAACTCATTTGCAAGCCACATCAATTGTAGATTTGGCAAAATCTTCGCCTGCGTCGTTAGGCAGCCACTGGCGGAGATTTCCCAACGGAATGTTTGCTTGAACTCGAACTTTTGGCGGCTTTTTGGTTACCTAATCGGCGCAGCAGCTCCCGGGGCTCGGATCGCAGCTTCAACTGCAACTGCAACTGAAGCAGTTGGCTTCCTCTGCTAACCTTATGCGGGTTTCGCTTTCTGGCACACAGACACACTGCGCGAAGGCGGGGGGAGTCAATTAAAGCAACATGTTGCAACTTGCCACTTGCCGCCGAACAGGCGACGCGACCGACTGACTCGGAATCGCAGTGCTGTTAGATGCGATGCCGCTGGTCCACAGTGGTTCCATATGCAAGGTTCCCAATGAAACTATACAACCTCTCATTATTCGGCTTAAGGGAATTGAATGAGCAGCTTTGAAATGAACAGCTTTGACAAAGAAAGAAGCCCTGTTTATATTTAAGAATCATTTATACATATCAGTTAAGTCTAGCGTAATATTTAATTTGCTCGTCATATTTATATTCAGTTAGCAAGACAAGTAATATTATCATTAACATATCTCACTTACGTTCCTAGTATAGCTCGGGCCAGCATTAGGGCATAATCTGATATAAGCCGGAATCAAAGATGTTGCACCCACTGTGCCTTTCTGGCCACTCCGCACTCCCTTCGGCGTGGACAGGCTGAAACTGCATCTGAAACCGAATCTTTGGCTGGGGCAGCTGTACTCGAGTGCAACTTGGCAACAGGAAGTGGCAACGTTATTGTTGCGGCTTATCTGCCGCAGAGATGCTTCCTTGAGATTTATTTGGCATCTAGCAGGCGGCCAGCAGAAAATGGCAACGGGCAACCCAATACCAATCGCTGCCATCAGCATCAGCATCATCATCATCATCGCCATTGCAGTTGTTGACTTTGGCTCATGGCCTTTTTGCCAATTCCAGCTGAACGATGACGCCGACTTCTTCGGGTTTTTCGGCACTTATCTAACTTCCGGGTGTCGTCTTGGGCCGAAATCGAGTTTTTATGAGTTGCATCTTCACCGTAATGGGCATCGGATCATCCCCACAACTACCGCAATTGCTCCATCCACCCGGTGGCGATGCTTTGGAGTTTGCAGTGTACGCCAAGCCGTAATTAAAAGCATTTAGTTTTTATGTTTTTGTTTATTATTATTTCTTCGTGGTAGTTTTTATTTTTATGTCAGCTTTACATGAAGGAGTTTCTGTACATCAATTTGTGGGTGTGTGTGTGGTCCGTGTGCGGATTATAATTATGTTTAAGTACATATTTACAAAGCCATTCCATCGCGGGCTGCCCTTGCAACACCTCGCACACCAACAGACGTGTCTAAAAATACCAGAGCTCTGTACAATTTTTTGTTTTTTTATTGAATTTCGTATAACTTAAAGACAAAAACGCGCGCATGACTAATTTGTACACTTGGGGAAGCGATATGGAGTGATAGGGGGTTCCAGCAGGTAACGAAAGGTATGAAGTGTTTGTACAAAATGAAGGAGGGCAGGCGGGAGGATGGAGGGGACGTAATGCCTTACAACTTTAAGTCTATGTAACAATTTCAGAGGATTCAGTTGTACACAAAGGTGATCTGCGGATGCTGGAGGGCAGATTCCCGGAGGGCAGCGGGATCAGTTATCAGATATCAGTGCTGTCGCCAAGCCTGCGGCTAAGCGCGGACCCGGAGCCAGGTCCGTGACGCGGACCTAGTCCCAGCCGTGGCTGTGGCCATGGCTCACTGGCACCCACACCTTCTCCCAGACGGGCTTCCAGACCTTCTTCCACTCCTGGACCTTGACCTCCTTCCAGACGGGCACGTTGACCGACTGCCATTCGTCCTTCCACGCCTGCCGCTTCTCGGTGGCCCACACCTGGCGCTTCTCGGTGCGCCAGATCTGTACCTTCTCCTCGATCCAGGTCTCGCGCTTCTCCTTGATCCAGATCTGCTTCTTCACGGTCTTCCACACCTGAACACAATTCAGGGAATGCAATGGTCAGCTATTGATCACATTGGAACAACTTGGGGACTTACCTGAACCCACTCGTCCTTCCACTCCAGCTTCTTGTCCTGCTTCCACTCCTGCACCTTCTCCGTCTTCCACTCCTGCTTCTTCTCGGTGCGCCATTCCTGCTTCTTCTCGGTCTTCCACTCCTGCTTCTTCTCGGTGCGCCAGACCTTCTTCCACACGGGCTTCCAGACCAGCTTCTTGCGCCACAGATCGTGGCTGGTGTACTCCCAGCCCTCGTGATCCTTGCCCAGGAACTTCTCGCCGGGAATGCCCATTTTCACCTGCACGAAGTTCGCTGTTAGTCTGCGTTACGGCTTCAATGCTGCGGTCTCACTTACCCATTGGGGCTCAAACATTTGCTTCCAGTCTGCAACCTGTACTTCCTTCCAGATGGGCACTTGGATCTCCTTCCAGAACGGCACCTGCACCTCTTTCCAGATGGGCACCTGGATCTCCTTCCACACGGCCACCTTGGTGGGCACCCAGATGGGCTTCGTCACCTTCTTCCAGTCGGCAACCTTCACCTCCTTCCAGGCGGGCACCTCCCTCTCCTCGATCTTGGGCTTCTTCACGATCTTCCAGTCGGGCACCTGTTCCTCCTTCCAGACGGGAACCTAGACGGGTGATCTGTTAGCTTTTGGTCTCAGCACGGACTTCTTCTGTGACCATACCTTAACTTCCTTCCAAATGGGAACCGAGACCTTCTTCCACTTGGTCTCCCACGCCTCCTTCTTGACGGTCTTCCACACCTGCACCCAATCTTCCTTCCAGGTGAGCTTCTTCTTCCACACTCCCTCGGGGGGATGGGCATAGGCCAAGCTAAGGATTAGCGCGCAGCTGGCGCTGAGTAGCTGAGGGGGAAGAGCGAAGTGTTAGTTCGAGTATTGTTTCTCCAAATAAGTTAATTTATTGATTTTTTATTCGCTGTGAGATCGCTCAGTGAAAACTTCATGCAATATGTAATTGTTACTTAATGAAAGTAAACTTATATCATGGTAAGCTCTGGAGAGTTTATTACCAACAGTTTATTAATTAATTAATTAAGTAATCTATAAATATTAAAGAGAAGGCTTTGTGATTCGAACACATGTTCCTCATATCTACAAGCCCGACTTGTTTTGTTGGTTTATATTAAATATAGGTAATGATTTTTAATTTTTGATTTTAAAGCTCGAAGTATTTGTTTTCGTTATGTGTTTATGGGAATATTGAGATTTTATTTTTTTTTCTCGGTTCACTATCATCTTAACACTTGTGTTGTCTCTGTGAGTTCCATTATGTTGTCTGCACTTTCTGAGGATTCACTGCGGGTGCACCTGGGTGCCGCGGACACTAACCAATAGACTTAGGGATCTCATGCTTGGTATCCCTTGCTCCACCAACGGCGCGTTAAAACAAAAGGAGCTGATATGTGCCTCCGCTGAGGTCTTCTACGAACACTATTCGCATTTCCCTGCATGCACATCTATTTATATTTTGAATGGTCTCGTCTCCGAGCCACAAGCCCGCCGTCGCTGTCGCAGTTGCCGCCACAGTCGCCGTCGCAGTCTCAGTCGCAGCCTCAGTCGAAGCTGGCTTCGCGGCAGCAGCGGAGGCGGCAAAAACAAAAGAAAGCAACAACAGTGAAGCCAGCCAGCGGACCAAAGCTTTGGCTCGATCCATGTGCAAAATGCACGCAGCCGAGGCGCCGCGTCGCTGCCAACGTCTCACTGAAAGCAAAAGCCAAAGCAAAAGCCGCGGCGAGATGTAAACGAAAACGAAAACCGCAGAGAGTGAGAGTGGAGCGGCGCTCACCTGAGCCACCTCAGGTCGGAGCTGCTCTTGGACCGTCGATGACTGCGCGGATTTTCCCAAGGTAACGACGCAGCCTCAACAAGCCAAGCCGAGACGAGACAATGCGAATGCGTATACGTACTGTGGGCCTGTCATTGGCTCGAGTGCCGTGCGTTGGCTTTCCGAGTCCCCGACTCCGAGTCCGAGTCCGAGTCCACGGATCACTTGAGAGCCGTCTTCACGGAATGGATGGTCAGAAGACGACCCAGAGCCAGAATGCGGCTTAGACATAATTATGATGTTGTCGGCGGTGATTGGTCAAGTGCAACACCAAAGGAGTTCCTGCGCAGGCGGAAAGTGGAGAGGTGTACTTAAGGCTAAAATCGTGTTATCTCTGTTGACTTACACTAAGAGATATTGGTTGCGTATTCAGTTAAGATTACTTTAAATATCAGGTTTAGATTGCTCCTTGAATTAGGGAGTTCAACAATTTAGTTAGTTAGGTTTAGGTAGTTTTGGATGCCTCAGTTTCCAGAAAGTTTTTAAAAGCAATCTTTGAATCCTTGCATGTTTCCCTTGGTATCTATTTGTTATATTGAGCTTACATTTTTGTCTAAATTCCTAGGACTCTTAACCATCATTTGTTCATTCGGCTTCTCCCTTTTTCGATCATATTTATTTCCATTTATTTATGTTACGTAAGTAATGAATATGTAGTTTCTGTTGAGTACTGAATACCTCAACATCGAGGTGGCACTCGATAATCTCAATGCAAGCTTATTAATTATTGTTTATGGTTAAGTGATAATTAAATTTAAATCGAGTTTAATTATAAAATTGCATGTTGCTTTCATAAAGTCAAGGTTTTTAATCTAAATACTCCCAAAAGGCATCTTCGCAGGCAACTATAAATTCGATTGTATTTCGCCCAAAACTGTTATATTTAATCCAAATTACTACAAGAGGTCCCAGTTAATCAGCAGCAAACTCAGACTCAACCATTAATCATCGTCCGCGATCGCCGGCAAACATCACTCTAAACATCCTCTAATAAGGCAATAAGGTAACGAAATCCGGAGGAGAGCGATCAATCATTTCGCGCGGTGCAAAGTGGTTCACCTCCCCCAGCCGCTATCGATAAGGTCAATCGCTGTGGGCGTGGAGCGCCTGCCTCCGCAGCAGTGGGCCACTCCGCTAAGTAGTCTTAAGCTGTAGCCCAAGACTACGTGCCCGCGTTTTATATGGCCCGATTAACCATGTCCGACTCTGCGCTTCGAACTTGAGCGTCTGGCAATTAGCACAGTCCGGGTTCAGTCCAGTCCAGTTGCGTGCGAAATGATCACAGCGGATCGGCATGGAGGAGGCGCTCGGAGGAATCCGACTCGCCGGACAACAGCAAATGCCATTTATGGACGGGTCGACCTAAGCGCTCAAATGGCAAGGCGACCTCTGCGGACGGACTGCGCAGCATGAAGATGTTAAGCGCCACCTGGGCTAAGACTGCACTTAGCGAAAAACCATAAGTGACATAATTAGGGCTAAGTAAAGCGAAGTATTAAAATATCTACAACTTCAGATGGTTCTATAAGTGAATTCATTTTTATTTTTTATTTTTAAAAAGAATATTTGTTTGTAAACTATATTGTGTTATACAGTTTTGTGCAAAATATATTCTTAAACTATACATTTTTATTTGGTTTACAACAATACTGGCCAATTGTATTAATGTGTGAAAGAAAGAGAACGAAGTGGCTACACAGAGACAATTATAATTGAGTGTGACGATTACAGCTCTTAGTTCGAGGATTAATGTACCTTTTATGATCGTTTGATAATGTTTTACTCCTCTTACAATATTTATTATTATAATATTATTTCCTTCTCATCTAATGTATAATTCTCTTGTGTAGATATGATAAAGTAATAGCTAGCAATTATATTTAGTGTGGCACAAATGTCTATAACCAGACAAATGGCGATTTAATTCTAAAATAATGCTAAATTTAGCCAGAAAATAATAAAAAATTGCGTGTGGCAGAGGTCGGGAAGAGACTCATCACTCTTTTGGTCACCACTGGTTTACAATGATATTCAATACATTTCTGACCTAATTGCACCCACCAACCACTGATAGAGCTATAATATTTTGGACCTCCAATTTAATATATTTTTATTTTACAGAACTGCGTTAACCTTTTATATTTTACATCTAAATTGTTCAATTTAACAGATATTGTTCGGTCTTAATTAAAATAATATCTAATTGTATTTAAGCACCCACTAAGCATATACATAAGATATACATATTTTTTAACATTAAAGACTTACATTACTTATTAGCAACTACCATTTGATAGTTGTCCATTATATTCTTAAAAAATCGACTTCTTTTTCCCAAATACAGTATCTGGGATATTTTTTTTGTCGAGTGTGGTGTTGGTGATCCGCATCAGTGACTACCGGGGCCGAATGCAGGTTTTAGCATGGTTATAAGGCGCGCGCTTTATGGACGTCCAAATAATTTGGCCATTAGGCTTTGATAAACGCGTCAAGACCAAACAGTTGGCAACAATTAACACCCCAGAAGCGGGCCAAGTCAGAGGTAAGGTTTCTGGTAGCGAGAGTGGTCACAGAGCGCGACTGCCTGACTGACCCCTTGGCAGATCCGACGCGCCGTAAATAATATGCACAAATTGAAACCGACAGTCTGCTCGCCCAGAGGTTACATCACAGGCCCAGGAGGAGCAGTCAGGGGAGGAAGACGATGGTCGAGGAGCAGACGGCCTTCAGTGCAGGCACTGCAAAAGGAAAAGCAGACCGAAAAGAAGCGAGGCCCCCGACATGTTAAGCCAATTTACCAAAAAACCAAAACTTGAAATTAGGTAAAAAAACACGAATATAATGAAGAATGTGCAACAGGCTCGCCTGCGACTGCGACTCGGATTTTATTTCGCCAGTTTTGGCTTTTTGTTGTGCAAAATGAAATTGAAATTCCTGAAACGTGCCCAGCAGATCGGGTTTGGCTCTGACTGCGACTGCGACTGCCGGCCGAAGATGTCGTGGTTGTGGACGGAGCAGGATGGCTTGGTGGATCGATGGATCGGCCGCGGGCTCTGGAAACACCTTTCGCCTCGCTGCGGCTGTCTTGTCCCTGCTCACCCAGTTGCATAATTTACGGCATCTCTTTATTGATCTGGACGTTTATATGTAGGTTATGCAGTGTCTTATATTACCAGTATGACACGATCGGCAGGCAGACAGGTTTCCGCCGCAGCCTCAGCTCGGTTCAGTTCACTTCAGTTCCCGGCTAGGAAGCGTGTGAAATTGCCTGGAAAGCGTCTTAGGCTGAGCGCTTTGCTGCTGCCCAGCAGGAAGGGGAAGCCAAAGAGAAAGGTTCGATGGGTCTTCACATTGCGGGGAAATGTTTTAGCACTTCAATCAACTAATCCCTTAATGGCCATGTTTATTTGCTGGTCGAGTCAAAACAATTTTTAAGTAGCCACTTACCATCATCAGGGAAACCATAAATAAATAAATGATTAAAAGCAGCTGTGAAAATATTTTATTTTAAGGCGGGTTCTAATTTCCATTTGAATCTAAGATGTGCGGAAACTAGACAGTTAATTTGTTTAGCAACAAATTGGATTCGATGCCTATTAAATCACTTAAAAAGAGTTAACACCTAAAATACCTTCCCAAATCTACTTACAGTTCGAAATGAATATACAATAACTCAATGAAATCTTTAATTATGATAATATGTATCTTTACAACAATTTAAAATGATTTTAGTTCTAATAGCTCTTTGTGTAATGATTTGGTAAAATATAAATAAAAAATAAAACACCTTGCTTTAGGAATGATTTCATGGATAGTTTTAGTTCTCGGGTACGACCTTTAAATTCGGATTCCAACCATGGACTACTTTATTTAATAACTGACATAAAGACGGCCGATCTAAGCAATTATTGTTATTTTAATGATTATTATATATATTTATATCTTACATCTCAATAAAGCTTAGCTGCTTAAGCTTTATATCTTATAGCTCGCTTAGGAACCATTTAGAGAAATAAGTTACGTTATCGGACAATTATGTTCTATTACTTAAAGCATTACTTTACTTGATTTAATTGATGTCTTGTGAATATTATTGTTGCATATAGGAACTGCAAAAACTTCTCGTTCAATGTTATAGCGTGTACAGAAGGTTATTAAATTATAATCTTGATCAATATGGAGTTACGATAGATGTATCGTGATAACTGAAAGCAGTGTGTTTCATATTTTGTAGTTGATCCTTATAAAAGGGTGGTGAACAGTAAAAAAGCCTGGCAGTAATACATCTGGAGATTTTAAATTGATACGAAAAGGTTTATTTGAATATTTTTGCCCAATTTTCCATCTCGTCAGATGCCAAACCATCTTGTTTTGATTTTCCCTCTTTTTCAGAACTCCTCCTTAGATATTGTTCAGATGTTGACTTCAGATTTAAGTTGTGCGTTTCAAGTTGCATGTTTCGTTGGAGTTCTATAGCATTTCTGGGCAATCATGTGCATTTCCCATCCCATCCATCCAACTTTATTGCGCATACGCCCCATTGAGCGGGACGCTGTTGCAATGCGACTGCCAACTAGAAATAGCAAGCACTTATCCGGCGAACAATAACCCATAACAAAACACTCACGTTCACACATGGTTAACCTTCAATCAGGGGCTCGTGGATCAGGCCTAATCCAAGTGCAGGAGAGAGGCAGGAGGCGGATGAGGAGAGGCCTCCATGGCGGTCTGCAACGTCATCGTCGTCATCTCACCGGTAATTGCTCGTGGCTTTCTTCACTCGCCGCTTGGCACTTGGACTGCCCCAATTTGTTACGTGAAGCTGGAGCTGGAATTGAAGCTGATGCCGAAGCCGAAGCTGCAGGTGCTCGAGTGTCGACGTTAATGTCATTGTTGCCACGGTCCGCCTGACCCACATACATGGTAAATGAAGCAGCGCTAATTGCAGGCCGATAAATTGATTTCATTGCAGTTGCATCACGCACGGTCCCGGGTCCACGGGGGGCCACCGAGCAGGTGATTCGAGGCGGTGGGTGCGTTTAGGCGGCTTAATCGAAACGCCAAATTAATTGGCCGGGTAATCAGAGTTGAAAGTGCGTGCACACTTGGCCGGGGCAGTGGCATTATGGGCTCTGGCGGATTTAGCAGCAGGTGGCCGCCAGGCACGACAGGCGGGAGACTGGCGCCAAGTGCTGGCCGAAATTCGAAATCCGTTCAGAAAGATGAGCGGGCACTTCATTCACTTGTTTCCGCCAAGGTCGGCCGGACTGCTGACTGCAGACTGCGAGTTAACAACATGTTGAACACCGCCAACAGGTATTAACGCTTATTAATGGCAACAACCAAAGCGAGAGCCTCACCGGGCTCTGTTGCAATGGCCATTAAGCAAGAAGATGCTGAGCCGCAGACGGAACATTGATTATGGCCAGTCGTCCTTTGAACACGCGATACAGTTGCACATGCAGATACAGCAGATACAGATACAGATACAGATGCAGATGCAATTTTGCCGAAACCGGCTCACTGGCTCAGACGTTACGCAATAGCTGGCCAAAAGCAAAGCTAAGTCAAGCCAGCCGCTTTATCCACACAGTCAGAGGTCTCGCATTCCAATTTGCGTAGACTCGTCGCAAAAGTCCGCTCGTAGAGCTGGTGATGCTGCCCACTCCTGCCCCGAACCCTGGTGGCTGCTTGGCTGCCAGTTGGAAGTTGGCAGGCAGGTAGGCAGCTGCACCCGCCGCAGTCGATTTCCTCATTGCTACACAGTGCAAAATACTAACATTCCTCATATCCAGGAAATGGGTCTTGAAAAGTCATAAACTTTGTTCCTGCTAGTTATTTCTGTTATCGAAATGGTCGAACAATTCCTTGATTTGTAGGTTAATTTCATCTCACATCACCTCTTGAAGGTCGCAAGTAAATTATTTAAAAAACAAGCTTCAGATATCTGTCGCCAAAAATAGTGTCAAACACGTATTGCAACCTCTGCAAGGTTTCTTTTATTAACAAGCTGTGCAATTATACAGAAATATAGTGTCTGCATTACACGAGAAGATAACTTCACACCCTTGATTCCTTTAATTAAAATCTACAAATAAATTCGTAAACAACGAAAATATTTTCATTTCATGTTTATCTATATCTTTATTTATTTTTTTATTTAAGGAGTAAACTTATATTTATTGTTATAGTGATATTTTTGAACAATGAATGCAATTGAATGCTTAACAACTTAAAATTTAAAAAAAAAATTACGTAATTTAAATAAAGATGAAATTGATCATCATTTAAACTGATTTTATGGCATTTACAACAAAGAGTGGTTCTTGAAAAACGAAATAGAGAAACCGTTTAAAGATGCAATAGACGGACTTAAGATCTATGCGTATAAAGAATATATTTATACTTAATGAAATCCCTTGCAAACTTGTTGTTAAAATTATAGGTTAGGTAAAATAAATAACAAATTAAATAGAAAATAATGATAAAACAAGTCTAAGTAGTATTATTTTTCTTAAGTAATTAATTATTCCTTTGATGTATCTAGCTTAGGCTAATTTCCGTACTGAGTTCTCTCTTCCTGCTTGGCTTTCTCCATTTTTGGCGAGTGTACTTGAGCTGGGGTTTAGCTGTGAATGGAGATGAAGACACCGTCGCCTGAAATGAGACCTGCCTAGGCAGTATTTTATAACATTTTGACAAATATTGCTAATTAAACGGCATATCTTGGCTGCCACCTGGCCGTCGATTGGCCAAGAGTGGGGTGGGCCACTGACAACAGAGGGTGAAGATGAAACAGGAGCGGGATTGGGATCGGGATCGGTGGCCGGGCAATAGCGGAACCGCTGTGGGGAGACATCTTCGGTTTCCTGCCAGACAATTAGATATTGCGCAACCGGGCCGTGACTTACCTTACCCCATCGATACCAGGTGGAATGGTGCCAAAAAAGAAGATGCAACCACATTACGTCAGCTCCCCTTTCACTCTTCTCGCTCGTCTCCATCATCATCATCATCGTCATCGCTATGACGATCATTGCCGTCATGAATGGCCGCTGTTATTGCGGCTGCATTTCTTGCCGAGATGCCCAATTGAATGTCCCTCCGACGGGCTTCCCCGGACCCGGATGACTGATGGCCCAGGAGGGCGTAGAGGAAGTAGCTGGGAAAGCTGGGGCAGCTGGGGCCACATGCCACACGCGGCTCCATAAAAAAATTAAGTCATTGGCATGCGTGCGAATCTCTTAACGGCTCGTCGCTTGCATTTTTGCTCATTAATAGGCAAATTCATTCATTAGTCATTTTTTACGACTTTTATTGGTGTGCGACTAACGCGGTTGCAGTTGCCACTGCCACTTGCATTTGGATTTTGTCGCGCGCCCAAGGAGTGTCTCTTTCTCCATTTGCCACTCGCGGTTCCGCCTGCAAAAGACTGACGACAGAAGCCGAAGCGAGTCTCCCAGGCACAGTGGGTCTGTGTGGCTCCTCCGCCGCGCAATCTTTTCTCAGTTTTCCACACCAATTATCTCACTTTCCACTCGCTCCGCTGCCGGCGGCCCGTCTGCTTTATATAATGACATGTGGGATCTGTTTGCGTTGTGGCAAATTTATGCGGCTTGAACTTCCACTTGTTAGGAGGCCCTGTGAACCGCTGTCAAGACTGGGATGGAGATTTTGTTGGTCTTCGCCGGTTGTTTTTTGACTTAATTAAACTAATGACAATGCGGCCATTGTTAAAGGTCAAGAACGGAAAGCTCTTGTGTTTCTGGGGTTCATTTTCATTATTGAAGTCGCAATAAAATTTTAAATACCGAAAAGCATTTATAAAGTTCTTAATATCTTCTTGGGTTCAAGAAATAGGAAGACCTAGGAACCATTTTATAATTTAATGACATTATTAGCGCCAACATTTATAGATACGATAACCATCTATACTCGGACAAGGTTGCGATTACCGTAAAGTCGCACGATCTTCATGAAATGTAGAATATTTATATAGCAACATGGGTAATATGTGACCATTTCTTGGGATATACGTAATCGTTTATTGTTAATCCAGAATATATGGTGGTTACGACTTCTATAACATCAGAAATTGAAAGAAAGTTATTCTAAAGGTAATAACATGGTAGTCAGTGCATACAAAGTTGAACGAATTTGACTTGCCTTTTGCCAAATTGAAGTTTATAGATATTAAGGAAAAAAATGGAAATATAGGTATTATATTTATTATTGAATTGCTTATTCAACTATTATATTGCAAATGATTTTATTTAAAACTAGCTGTGCATCTCAAAACCACTCATTAAAATAAATCTTTTGAAAAATCAACCAACTAAACCATATTTAATTGTTGATCTATAGGAAACGATTCATTTGAGAATTAAATAATATAAATAGATAAATCTAATATGAAGTATGAAGATGGTTGACTGACGACCGTTCCCCACACGAAATTCAAGAGCTGCGACTGTCATGGCAAAAGCGTTGAACACTTTATTTGGCCAACATTTTCCATAGCTTGCAGGTATTTTTTGTTCGTTTTTGTGGTTGTTTGCTCATTTGCTTCAGATTGACAGGCCAGCGACATGATGACAAGCGACTGGCGGCAGGCGACAACAATGCCAACAAGGAAGTTGGGAGCGCATCTTCCACGCGCGCCCAATTATGACAAACGACAGACAGCAGCGCCGAACCCAGATACGAGCCCCTGCCGCCCACCGAATGCCCAACTTGCCACACGGCACGAGGAACTGAGGCATTGAGGCATTGAGTTACGGCTTGCAACACCTGCGGACTTTCGGCACTGTCATTGCCGCTCCGAAGACGCAACAATGTAACTGGAACGCCACAGGTAACTACCAGCTGGGCGTGTGAAGAGGGTCCCCACACTTGGGGTACAACGGGGGACTACTACTATTTGAAAATGCTGCAATGCGTAAGGTTCGGATAACACGAAGGGGGAAGAACGCAGTAAATCAGATACCGGATCAGATATCAGATATATTCTAATTTATTAAATTTTAAAAAATTTTCTGAAGAAATGTTTTCTTTCAATATTAGATAAAATGAGTGAGTTGTGACATATGTGACATTTGAATCGATAATCCGATAATCTCTTTTGTGTTTTAACAAATATGATAAACTTGTAACAATAAGAGGAGCTCTAACATAGAAATGTTTTGAGTTGCTTTTTCCTATACAGTCACATTATAAAGTCGTCATTCGATTTCGATGAAGATCAAACTTTTCAACTAAATTGTCGAAACTAATTTCGGCATTCAAAAGTTGAACCGAGCTTGGAGTCTTACCAAGGGGTTACGTCAATCGTTTTGGCGCGAGCATTCCGGTGACAGTTAGGATTACGGATACAAGTACAGTTATCTACAGCTACCAAATCTCTTACAAAATATAAAACAAACAAATGTATAAAGTAAATATCTAATAATTATAAGCTCTTAAAAATTAAACAAATAAGAGAGCTACAGTGCCCGAGTGGTATTTACGCGGTACCCAATGTATTGTTCATTAAATTAAATCTTTCCCAAACACTCAGAGCCAATTAATCCAATTAACATCAAACAAATTTCCAAAAATATAGAGTGTAAATAAATTTACAAAAAAAAGTAAGAAGAGCTAACTTCAGGCGGAACAGATGTTCATATACCTATTATAGAATATGCCAATTTAATGGTGTAGTTTTAATAACGCTATGTGATAATCATATTTTCATGATAAAAGTATATATTAAGTTTCGTTTGCATATCTGCAAAAATAGCAAACAAAATATGATATTTATGCACGATCGTTCCTATGGCAGTATTCCTATTTAGGATGTTCCGACATATATACTGCTTGCAAAAGAAATAAGAATATGCAGCCCAATACCTCAAAAACTAAGAGACTAGTTTGCGTAGAAACCAAAGGACAGACAGAAGGACATATATGTGCGTATGTGAATATATTTACATTTTACTGATTTCAATACTATAGTATATATATGTGTGTTATACGGTTTAAACGATTTGTTGTGCGGTTGTCGCCAAATATAGTGGCTTTCGAATATCTGTAGTTTCATTGAAGCGGGCATGGCCAGTTATGCAAGAATATACGTGTGTATATGTATAAACATACATACTTTATAGGGTCGAAGATGCCTCTAAAATACCCTTGAACCCTATGTTTATCCGGTAAAAATACCCTATTCCGATTTAGATTTTGTTTATTTTTACTTTTCTGTTTTGCTGATCATGATTCATAATCTCATACATCACGCTCATGTGCATTTGTGTTACAACTATTGCCAGAAATCGGTGATAAAGTCGTGCTGGTAAAGACGGTAATTTTCAGTGGGCTTGGCCTTGAGCTCTTCAACGAACTTTGAGTGAAAGCTGGTAAATCGAATTGTATCAACAATTAGATATTTGATTCCTTTATTTCTAAATTATGTCTCTTACGCAATGGATATTGCTCTACATTTTATTTTTACTTAATTCCATAAATTAGAATGCTGCTATATATATGGACGTTGATGCACTACGGTCAGTACACTCAAGTGGCCCTTCGACACCAAGCACGTGCTTGTTAGGGTTAGGTGTTAGTAGGCGCGATAGGAGAAAGTAAAGGTAAAGTTTGCGAGGAAATGAACTACTGGCGTGCTGCCTGAGTGTTTATTTGCATGCGTAGTAAGTTAGTTAGGATTAAAGTTTTTAGTTGGGGAAGGCTGTCTACGTTAGAGGTTATTGGGTACATATCATTGTAATTAGCGCACAAAACTCTAAAGGGTTCATGCACTTCATACGATGATCTACAATGGCGCAAAACTAAAGGTAAAAAGGATCTAGTATTTCTACTCGGCACGTGGAAATTTAGCTGACCTATCAGGTCAGAACTCTCCACGTCACCACGGATTAAATTGTAAATAAAGGTGATACCTAGCATGGTTCTACGGTTGGTT
>VNJM01000918.1:0-179689 GCA_008042475.1 Drosophila kanapiae
GATTTGAGGCGTATCTTTGTCCGCGGGTTTTTCTGGCTTGCTTGTGGTTTCCTTTGTCTTTGGGGTTTCTCCTTTCTCTTCTGTGCTTTTTTTGGGCTTTTTATTCTCATCCGTTGCGGCCGGTGCTGCCTTTTTAGGTTGTTTACTTGAATCCTTCTTGGGTTTCTTTACCTTTGAGCTGGCTTGAGGCGGCTCTTTGTTAGATTCCTGCTTCTCATTGGCAGGCTTGCGATCTCTTTTTCTTTTCGGCTGAGTATCCTCCGATTCGCTGCTGGGAGCACGTCTGCGGCGCTGATTTTTCCTTTGTACAACCAAGGGTTCTTCCGCTTCCTCTGGCTCTGCTTCCACCTCCCCCACACTCTGCTCTTCGGGGTATGTGTCGGAGTGAGCATCATCGTCCACCGTATCCTGCTCTTCCTCATCAACATTGCTGTCCTCTTCGGAGATATTACGACCATCCGACAGGCTGCGCTCTATGGCCGCCCTCAGATCGGTGGACTTGATATCAAAGTCACGCATAGTGCCCAAGTGCAGGTAGTCCGTCAGCCTGTTCTGGGCCTTTGTCTTCTTGGACAGCAGGATAATGTGCTTGTTGAAGTCCTCGATAACCATAATGACTTTGGGTATCAGCCTCGTTTCCCGCAGAATCTTGGCTCGTTCCGCCTGAACCTTTCTCTTCTTCATATGCTGCTGGGCATCCTCATCCAGAGTATTGGCCTCGATGTACGTAATCAGCTCGTAAATATTGGCCGGCAGCTGCTTACCCACGTCCCGCAAAAGCAGCTCAAATCTGTCAATCAAATGTAAGACTTTATAATGTAATGGTGCTCGAACTTACTTGGTGCTTCGAAGATTCTCAATGCTCCCATCGGATGAGTAGCAGGAAATGTAGTGCTTGGCCAGGTTCTTCATGCAGGTATAGTGCTGGATCAGCAGCTTCATGAGGCCATCCATCGAGGCGCCCAGCGGAATGCAGAGGTGCGTGAGCCACAGCAGAGTGCGTGAAATGTGTATAATCTGCGTGCAAATGGAGCGATCCATGGCATCGAGGTTACTCCGCCAATATACCTGATCTATTTCGGTCACTATCTGGCACTTGTAGTTCAAATTATTGGCCTTGGTCACAAAGTATTCCACATCAGCCAGCTGCCTCTGCACAGCTCCATAGAGGTGCTGCAGGCAGCTCTCGGCGGTCACTGTACTTATCGACTTCAGACTCAGCTCCATGGAATCCAAGGCCAAGTTGTCATTTTGGGTGCCCAGAATGTGACCCATTTGCCTGGCTATGCCCTCAAAAAATGGACCCGAATGGGTTTTTTGGCGCTGCGTGAATAGCATTCGGTGTACCAGACCCATCTCGCCATTGAGGATCTCGTACTTGCTGCAGAAGCTCAGCAGCCAAGTGTACGATTCGGTGGCTGCCCTCTCCCCGAACTCGATGTGATCGAGGAGTATTTCCAAGGCTTCCAAAAGGTAAACTGGCACCTTGGCCACAGATTCATCGTTGCATATAGCTTCATCGCTGCCGTATTCCTTCATAAACTCGTCCAGGATATCCTGAACAATGCAGGTACATTCCTTGCTTTTGTTTAGGGAAGCCAAGTCTGCAGGTCAGTCGATGTGATAGGGGATAGTTAAGAGTTTACTTTGTGTATTTAACTCACCAAATATCCTGACGAATTCTTTAAACTTCTTGAAATAAGTTTGATGGGCTGTTCTTAGGCATTCGACAAAACACTGAGCGGCCAAGGCAGAGCTTGCCATATCGAAGTCTCGCCACAACTGGGGCAGGCGCTGTATGCAGCGCTCGTAGATGATCTTGGTGATGTCCGCCAGCTGCTTGAAGGTGCGCTTACTGTAGCTAAGTTGCTTATAGTCCGGCTCTAGGCGAATACTCTCCAGCTTCTGGGCAGTAATCATTAGGGTGTAGCGAACCAGAGGCTGATTGGAGCGCAGGAGAGTCGTCTTTTCAGGAGCAGCAAAGGCCACAACGTCACTGGGGGAGATATGGACAATAATGGCATTACATTTTAACTTCTAACTCCTTCTGGGGGTCACTCACTCTAGCAATAGATGCAGCAGCTTTTCCACTACAGCCAGATCCCAAATGTTCTCCGGCTGCGTGCACATGCTCTTCACTGGCACCCCGTTCACGGTCAGATTGAGGGTATTGGATCGCGAGGTATTGTTGGCGGACGTTTGCTTGGCCGATTGCTTCATACTTTTCTTGGAGCCACTAGCCAGGCTCTTGAGATTTTCCGAAAGCTTCAGATGCTGATTGAATAGAGGCAGAATCTGAGCCACGGCATCGTTTTGGGGCTTGGACCGAAGCAACAGGTGGGAAATGAGTCCTTCGATAATATTTAGCTGCTGCAGCACCAAGGCGCACTTGAGATGTGTGGCTGGGAGGGCCTATAACAGGGTAAAGGTATTCCATTATTCTAATTGTAAATCCTAGAGATATCTTCACATACAATATCCTCCAAGGGCAATCTATTGGCCACCATCCGCTCCTCACACAGCTTTATGAGGCGCACCATCTCCCGAGTGTCGTAGCCTGTCGGGGCCCGCAAAAAGATAGCCAAGCAGTTGGCCACAAACTGAATTAACCGACCAAGGTTATCGTTCAGCTGAATCTCCATATGTTGTTCATCGCTGGCGCTAACCAACTGATCGTAGCGAATGCGAAAAACTGTGTCCAGATCATCGCCAGCATCTTCGGCAGCGGGCGTATCGAAGAAGCTGCGAAAGTGCCAATCAATGACTTGGAGTACATGGGGCACCAGCTTGGCATTTAGCTCCACGGCCCTCTGAAGATCTGTACATAAATTGCACATTAAATTGTGCCTTTGTAAGATAAATAAATGATAATGTAGCCGGACTTACTTTCATAGAGGGTACACCTGATGTCAAACTGCTGCTGCAAGCAATTCCTTAGCATTCCAATAATCTCCAAAGTGAGCATGTCAAAGTTACGCTGCGGATTGCTGCGACTGCCCAGCGTGCTCTGGGTCATCATGGAGTAACCGGAAATACTGTGCTGCGTGCAGAAGCTGGTGGCACTCGAAGTCTGGCGCACGGCATTGCTGTTGTTCAGCTGCTTGAGGATCATACAGAAGCCATAAATGGCCATTCGACGTTTTTGGATGCCGCTAAGAATTTGAATATAAATTTATGCTACATTCTGTTTAGTTTCGAACCCACCTTGAGCTCATGGCCTTGCAGAGGACATCAATCAGAGCATCGCGAATGCGATTGGATATTTTCAATAAGGGCAGAATAAAGTTCATCATGCGCATGGCTTGCTCGCCAGAAAGCTAAAAAAAAGAAGTATCTATAATTATTGTTCTTCTAAATCTGTCCTGTGTTCATCTTACCCACTGCATGTGCTCCATAACATTTTGAATGGCCTTTATACACTCCGAAACAGTGTACGTATCAGCCACGCTCAGCAGAGTGAGACATTCTGGAATAAATACTCATTTTAATCTGTAATCGCTTGCCAAGGCAGCTGGCTAACTCACCCGAAAACTGATTCTGATCCTGGTACACAATCATCCATTCGGAAATCAGCTTAATTATTCCCTGGCCAAAAATAAACCGCTTGCGTATAAACTTGGTTAGAAAGGTTATAGACAGAGTGTGCATCTTGGGCGAATGCGACTTGAGCAGGTAAAATATCAGGTGAACCAGACCTGGTGTTATCACATCCTTGCCATCCTTGTTCTGATCTATCAGCACCGCGAAAACCTGCTGCAGATCAACCTGCTTGCGCTGCAAGGTATCGCGATACCACACTGAATATTCAGCCAAGGTTCGCTCTTCCTCGTTGTTCCTGATCACATTCCGCAGGAAGGGCAGCAGAATGGAGTGAGAGGTACGCGCAGACTCCGGGTCGCGGTTTATAGTCGTCATTGATATAATGGCGCTGAGCATAAAGGGAGTTAAGACCACATCGGGCATATGCTGGAAGTTCTGAGAGATACCAAATATTCACTCCTTAAATTAGTAACTAACTAACACTTTCGTATGGATGGCTCACCCTCAGCATGATGGCCAAGTGCTTCTCCGTCAGCTTGTACATGGTACAGTAGTTAAGGTGATGCAGTATGGTCTCCTCCGACTCCCGCAGTTCCTTGTCCGAATAGGAGTCTGCAGTTAACGATGTTCACAATAAATAAGTCGCATTAAATGGCAGAGAAGTCGGATACCCACCAATGCTGTCCAGGTTTGTGGAGTTGCTGCACATGTCCGAGAACAGGCGCTTGTAGAAATTGCGATGGAAGTACTTTTCCAATGCCAGCAGTGGAATAATCAACTGAGAGGCAGTGCTGCACATGGAAAAGAGCTGGAAGCACAGAGCAGGCAGCTCCATGGGAGACAGCTCCTGCAGGGCCCCGGAGAATTTGTTCAGCACAGTCACAACCTCGGCGTTACTCAGGTTCATTTCCCTAAAATAAATAGTATTCATTAGTTAAGTTAAGATATAAGCAGGAACCTTATAACCCACTTAAACATATCCGCAATGGGCGTGAGGATCGCTGATGGCCATTGCATGGTGGAAATACTTCGAACTGTTGTCCTTCTGTACTCATCTCCGTCCACATAAATGCCGTTGAGTAGGAACCGCGGCCGGGCCGACAGCAGGGACAGCGCATCCGGCAGCAGGTCCTTCCAGCCCACGCATTTGGCGTCCCCAAGACGCAAGCCATCAATGCAGTGCTCCACGATCCAGGCCAGCTGGTCGGAGGAGAAGGTGACGAGGTCCTGGGACAGGCGCGTGATAAGATCGAAGGATTGCTTGTAACTGAGCTCCATGCTTCTAAGTCCGTCCATAAAACTTCGAACGCAAGCGAATCGCTTCTCTCGGGCTTCTTGGCTGTCCGGATTGAAGCCGAGAAGCAGGTAGTTCCAATACGTTATACCCTCGCTGCGGCCCATCGTGGCACAGAGCGTATCCGTCAGCTAATGAACAAATATAATTACATTTTGCACAGACGCCTGATCTTCCAGGATCCTTACCTCCTTTATGGGCTTGTTTTGAATCAGCAATTCCAGTTCATCTTGGCGCCCCTTCTCTCCAAGATTTCGCATCCACGAAAGAAGCGAGTCACGGGCCATTGTTTGATTTTATTTATTATTTTAAACCTGAATTAAACAAATTCGGCGCCAGATTTCACAATAATACAACATAGAGATGTGCAATAACCAAATTTGTAAGCGATAATTTGAGAGATCACTAATCGATCGCAGCGATAGGTTTGAAAAGAGCGGGAACTCTTAAATATGGCATATAACTTCTAAATTCAGGTTAATGCCATTAGAAACGTAACTTTAAAGAATAACTTTAGTTAAAATAGTTTGTTTTTATTTATTTATATATACCATTCATTGTTTAATGTATTGTAAAAAGCTTGTACGTTTAACTTCACAGAAAACTTAAGGTATCTATGGTAAATACCTACAAATATAGTTTAATACTTTATTTATACATATTGTTTTCAACTTGTCAAAATTTCGGTTATCTGGATCCCCAATAACCGAAATATTTTGAAAAACCTTCGAGGCTAGCAACAAGCTGATCCCAAACGCGATTAAAGAGAGACTTAAGCGCGTTGAATACAAGTTGAAAGCTCCACTTGCCAACTTCATGGAGCTCTTAAATGGGAGTTCGCCCCTCTCGGACTATGGATCAGCGCGTCATCGGTCACGTCACTGGCCATATAAAACCAAAAGCTGGACCTGCTGAGCCAACAGTTGCGTGCCGCAAGTCGCCAGGTGAACACAAGTGAATAAGTGAACGAAAATAGTTATAAAATAATTAAAACTCATACAAAATGTGCGATCAATTGAGAGGACTTATAGTGGGAAGTGTGGCTGTGGCGCTATTGCTCCTCCTGCTGGCTGAGAGCGGCGAGGCAAGACCCATGGACCTGTACGACGATGTTAGCGATTTCTTCGACGCCATCTCGTTGGACGATGTGGCCAATACTGGACGCAACACCCATCCGGAGCAGTTCTGTCTGATGCCGGCGCGCAAGGGCGTCTGCCGGGCTTTGATACCCCGCTGGCGCTATGATCCGGAGCAGAAGAAGTGCGTCGAATTCAAGTTCGGCGGCTGCGATGGCAATGAGAATAACTTCCCCAGCTACAAGGACTGCATGTCCACCTGCGAGGGCATGTAGATGGCCGATCGGCGACATCCGGGGGCCGGATGTGTGTTGCCAAAGGCGCGCCTGCTTCTCCCTCGACCTGCGCAAAGTAGAACCAAAGGCAGCAGCAGCAACTACTGTACTTAATGTTAACTTTAAACTTCACGCACATCACAATCCAAGCGATTAACTGTTCTCTTTTCTACCTAATATTTATGTAGTTTCTCTGTCATTGATCCCATTTTATTATATACTATTTGTTGGGGGTGTCCAACACCCTCGAGCGATCCATCTAGAGCTTAAGTTATTGTGATAAAATATTTTTATGAAATAAAGAAATTTTATAGAACACCAAGTTTAAGGATGTATTTTTTTCTGATCCTAATTCGGTCTGAAATTGTGAATTATGTTTTTAATTTGTTAGAAACTGTTATTTTTTATGCTTAATGTTGATACTGATGAAGAAAAAGTGTATCCCTTCGGAAACAGCTTTATATTCTGCCTCACGAGACGAGATCTTCATTTTTTTTAGACATAAGGATGCTGTTTTATTTATTTCTATAAGCAAATAAGTATCAAATTGGCAAATTAATTACTTTCGGAAATAAAATAAAGGTTTTTGTATCTTTAAATACTTATTTTGTTTAATAAGGCTTTGCTTGAAATATGAAATTTAAATAAATTCAGCATTTTATTTCTGCTAAAATGTGTGTCAAAACAACTAGTTTCTAGACAGTTCTAGCAGCTTCAAATGTTTGTTGATAACCAAGTTAACGCTGAAGACTTGCCGATCGGCAACTGGTTCAATGAATATTTATAAACAAAATCTTGAGACATTGCTTATTAGGTACCTAAAACCCAAGCGAAAACTAAATATTTCGGCGGCCTCAAAAAGTACGAGAGATCTGTTGGCGCAATTGCCAGAGGCGGACATATCAGAGCCGGAGCAGCGGCTCAACTTTCATAGATTTCACTTGGAAATGGTCCAAAGCCAGCTCTCAATGCAAAACTAGCCCCCATTCATGCGACCAGCGGTGATCAATCGATCCGTCGATCGATCGATCGAGCAAACAAGATCACATACATAGCTGCAAAGGTCAAATACGGACGGATGAGTGGACCACGATCACGTCAATGGGTGGTGTTGGCTAGGTGGCTAGGTGGGTCTAGGCAAACCACTACGTCAGCGGTAAAAATACGCACGGATACGGTACGGAGTCAGAGTCAGAGTCGGACTTGGACAGATGGACAAACAAACCGGTGAGAAACCGAAAACGAATCCGAAACCGAGCCAAAGCCGAAGCGAGTAAACATAAACAATTGAAAGGTGCGAATTTATGCTAAGCCGATTGCCAATAAACCAGACGAAATAAGGAAAGAAATAACACGAAATCTAATTCAGCCAATACTCATACTCACTCGTACATTCGCAGGGCGTTCAAGCGAAACTCCGTCGAGGGCCAAAGCTCGCTCGACTTGCGGCTATCGTATCGATCTGGGCCCGGTCTGGGCACTGGGCCAAATTTCCAAGATTATTGTGCGGGCCCACGGGCCCCCGTGTTCGTATAAAATAGTAAATGGGTTCGTAAACAAACAGCAACCATCCATTCCATCCATCTATCCACCCGTTGGATCAATGACCTGAAGCAGCTTGCCAAAACAAAATGCGAAAATGCGGGCCGTGCTGTGCTGAATGGAGTTCCATGGCGTGGTGGTTGCAACATCTCCACCGGCAAACTGGACCTGGACCGGCTCCCCAGCTCCATCCAAATCCAAGCCTTTGGACAGTGCCCAAGGAATTTGGCACACACAAAAAACTTGGCCAAGAGTCGATCCATTTTAAAGCGCAAACATATCATTTTAAGATAAGTTGGGGCTTCAAATAATTGACCTATTTCGAAACACTCACACTCAAGCTATAAATATGTATATTTTTATTAAAAAGCCATAAAAAAATGTTAACTATATCCAAAGATATTCGGTTGGATAACTTTTTAGGAGTGCAGCTCTCTTAAACATATTTTTCCAGCAGGTTAGAATCTTTTGCCAAGGGTAACGATGAATTATAAGCAAACAATTCTGATATGATGAAAATATTGCACTATAAATTATATTTTTATCTTTTTGGACATGCGCCATGCTTTTGATGTTTTCTTTGCCACTTTTTGAAGCCATAAGCTTCTAGCAAATTCTCGCCAATTGGGCAATGGAAAATGCAATGCAACAACATCCACAAAGTTGCTAACAAAGTGCAGCTATAAAGTCAATAAACCTTTTTAACCTGCATAGCTGCCTGTTGGCCAGTACCACAATCGCAACAAAAGGCAGCCAGCATGGAAAAATAATAATGAGAGGCAAAATAAGAGAGAGAAGCAAAGAAATTTCAAATATTTATGCTGTTTTTGGTTTTTTTGCGGGCTTAAATTAATTAAAATGCACTAAGCGCACAGCAGGCCGCAACACGCCATGGAAAACTCACAAATAACAAATTTTCCGGCTTTCAGAGGCAGTAAAACAAATGCAATTTTTTGTTGCCTATATTTTATTGCAATTGTTTACTATGCGTACTTTTTCCCGCCGTTTCGAACTTGCCTATTTGAGACACGTCCGCTGCTGCTGGGCTTGACAAAAGTGCAGTAGCCACATGAGTCGGCCGACCACAATTTGCCACCTGCCACGCCGACCCTCCGCCCCTTTTGCCTATAATCAACTAAAGTCAACGAACTTTAATGTAAGCAGCCAGTAAAAGTTGGTTCTTTGCTTTTCTCGTTGCCGGTGAAGCTGGTGAGTCGGAGTGAGTCGCTGGTGCAGGTGGGAAAAAAACATAGTAATTGTTGTAAATAAGGCAAGCCTACCATCATTGTTGTTGCAGTCGCCGATAGTGCAAATATGCATAATGCAGCGTCAACACCGAGGCCCCTATGAGTAATGGAAAATTATAAAATAAAAAGGCAGGCGGCGCCGAGCTGCACTGCGTATGCGTAATATTGTTGTCTAATCGCAGAAACTTTTTCGTATTAATATTTATTCCTATTCATTTACTGTGCATAAGTACCAATTTTCTTTGATTATATTGCCTACTAATAATATAAGTAATTATATTATTTTGCTAATGTTAGATTTGGAAATAATAATAATAATCATTTTAACGGAAATTAGCATTGTTTTCAACTTATTATTAGCACTCCAGCTTTAATTAAGATAATGAAGAAGTAAGAAAGGTTAAATAAGGGAGTTTGTAGCAGGAACTGGCAATGAAAGTCAAAGTTTAAGCCTGCCAAAAAAGATAATGAATTAATTTTAAGACTACAATATACCCCCTTCAAGCAACTAGAAAGGTGTATTCAAAAGCAGCCACATAATAACATCCGCTGATAGTGCAAATATGCATAGTAAAAAGCTGACAACGCAGCCCCCCTAAAAGAAAGAAAAGTGTTTACTCCTTCTTATAGCTCGGTCGTATACGTAATATTGTCAACCCATGGAAAATACTCACTTGAATACTCGCTGGAGATTGGCAATATCCAAATTCCTATTCGTATTTTACGGAAATATATAGATATCTACTTCTTCTTTGGCAGTTCCTCCCTTAACAGATATATAGAATTTAGTTTCCTTATCAGCTTTCACTTTCGTTTTGATAAAACCCAAAAGCAATAATAAAAACTTGGGGACTTTCCACAGATAAGACATAATGAAGATGTTTAGACTCTTATCTTATCCAAGCCAAGCTGACAGCACAAAGAAACCACAAACTATGAGCTTTAGTTAATATATATATATATATAATTTATCGACTTTTTCAATTGCTAAATACAATAATAATATTTAATTATCATAGACTAACATACACAATGTAAATATATCTATGCATATATATATATATTCCGATTTTTAAATATGTATATATACGATTTCTATTGGATTTGCTTCATCCCGTTGATTAGAACCGTCGAGCGATAGGCGTTCTGAGCTTAGCTTTCCTCTAAAAATGCTCTCAGTTGTTGGCATAGCAAGATATGATCATGTATCCTGAAAACATGATCATGTCATGTGATCATGTTAGCTACGCCACCAACTGAGACTGCTTCCAGCTCGAACAATTTCCGATTGGATTGTGTGGCAACGCACACACAACATAGTATTAGCGTAACTAGTTCTAAGTATTATCGTTAGTTCGCTTGCTTAGCTTTGCTTCAATTTATCGTCAACGTCTTCGAGATGCTTGCATGCCTCTTTCCTTGTTTTGCTTTCCGTTTGCTATAACTTTTCGGCATTTTGGCTTGAATCAGGCAGAGGGATAAGAAGATGGCATATAAGGTGGCACAGAACACAAGTGGAGAGAAGCGAAGGATGTTAGGAGAAACCGGAAGCGGAACAGAGTGTGCGCGTGCGTAAAGGGGGGAGCGAGGGGTAAATATTAGCAGGCTATGTCCGTGGTGACGCTCTTGATGCTCTCGGAGCTGAAGTGCACGCACCCGTACTTGCAGACCAGCGTCCAAACATATGGAATGAAGAACTCCTCGGGAGCGTCCTCCTCGACGTACTTAAACTTAAGATCCGGGAATTTCTGCAGGTAATTAAAGGTAGCCATAGTTATCCACTTTTCTTGCCTCCTCTGGTTGACTTACCCTCAAGCGATCGCTAGACCACTGGCTGGCTCCCTTCGATATCACCTCGAGCACCTCGTTCACGCCCAGTTCGCCACGTTGCTCTTGCACACGTTGCAGTCGAGAGGAGAAGAAACCAACAACCTAGTCAAGAGGGAAATCAAGTAAGAAGTCGTTGCAGGAATACCGTGGAAAACCCTTCGTACCATGTCGATGTTCTGGATGACATCCTGGAAGGCATGATGACTGCGGAAGCCCTCGAAGACGCTGCGCTTGTACAGAAGCGTGTACACCAGGTTGGGACAGTAGACCAGCTGGTTGGTGAGGCAGGAGTTCAGGATTTCCAACACCATCCGCAGCACCTCCTCCAGCACGCTCAGATCCTGCAGCATGTCCTCCGGCGTGGTCGCCACATTCACAAACACCGCACTGTCAGCGGGCTCCTTCAGCTGCGCATCCAGGCGCGTGTGCTTTCGAGCCAGCGTCTCGAACAGCGAGACCAGTCGCTGTGCCACGTACGGATGGAGGGCACGGAAGTGGCCGGACATATTGGCCAGGGCCGCCAGGCAATTGGTGTGCAAGTACTTGTCGCGCATCTTCAGCATGTTGTACTGTATGGTGCGGATGACAATTAGAATGAGGATGCCGCCCAGCGATATCTCCGATATGGTGCGCTCTGTGTACCAAGTGATGTTTTTCAGCATCTGTTTAAAGAGGGAATCGGATGAGTTGGCAAGGCCATAGCCCAAGCGACGTTGAGGTACTCACTATCGTGTGCACGTTCTTGTTGAATCCTTCCTCCTCGCTGAGGATGAGCAGGACGATCAGCGACATGTAAATGTGATGTGAGTTGCTATCGGGGGCATTGTACAGCGTCTGCAGGATGGGTATCACCAGCTGTTCCAGGTCCTGCTGCTGCATAACGAAACGATTGAAGCGCTCGTTCCGGTGGAGCAGCAGGTAAAGCAGCAGCGTCGCCTGGTCAATGGTCACGATGAGGCACAGCGTTTCGTACACCGCCGAGAAGTCAATCTGGAAGGAGACGGTTCCCTGTTTTGGCGAATCCTTGGAGTCAGCGCACCCAAAGAGACTCGCTCGGTACGCGTTCTCCTGCGCCGTGCAATGATTTGTCAGGATCAGGATCAAAAGCAGGCTCTGGTTGGCCAGCGGATAGTGCGTGCGGAAACGTTGAGAGAGCTCACCGCTGCCGGAGGCTTGGCCCGATTTCAGCACGTCTGGCTGCTTGCGAAACGTGAAGATGGAGAGCAAGGACTCGGCGATGCCGAAAACAAACGATCCGGCCGAGCTAGAGCCAAACATGGTGTGCGGCACCTCCACCATCCGCGACACAAAATGAAGCAGCGCCGACATCAACACGTTGGCGTGCTGGCACTTGAAGACCGTCCGGAACACGATCGACTTGTCCGTGGGCTGCTGGGCGAACAGATGTACCGACAGCAGCGTGATTAGCGTGTTGACGGCCTCCAAATGCAGGTGGTAGGTGAACTCCTTGACGGGTATCACCACAATTAGGTTGACCAGCGCATCAATGAAGGTCTCGAACTTGGCTCCGTCCACGATTACCGGAACTGGCGCCGTCGCCGTCTGTTCCGTGGCCTCGATGGCTATGCTTGCACTCTCGGGCGGCGTCTGCTGCTGCTGCTCCTGGGCCGCCTGTAGCTGCTCGGCGCTTGGCATTGCCTCGAAGTGCTGCAGCAGCTGGAACTCCGAGCCCGTCTCGTTGATGTACTTGACCAGGCTGCGTATGATGAACAGGGCGTTGAATGTCTGCCAGACGTGCATATTGCTCTCCTGGTCGGACAGCGAGAGCAGCTCGCTGGTCTTCTCTAGGAACACGGTCACCAGAGAGCCAAAGTTGCCCGTCTTCAGGTTGTTGCCGATGAACGACTGGCACAGCGCCTCCAACCGGCTGTCCAGGTTCAGCTGGTCTTGGCTGCAACGCAAGAAACCGAAGTCAGGTAAGCGTTGCTGACGTTGCCACCAACTGAGTCCACACGGGGCTCGCGCTCACCTGTTCTCGGGCAGCACAATGTTGTAGTTGAGGAGCCCGCTCCAGAAGGCCTCGTCATCATGCGCGATGTGCTGGCGGCCCACGAAGCGCTGGAGCCACTGGTTGGAAGCCAGGTCGGCCGTCCTGCTGACGTTGATGCCCATAGCGAAGGATTTGGGACAATTCCTACGCGGAACAATCGGTCAACGTCTCGAAAACATGCAATTTTCTGTCCTACGTGTACAGCGCCCGGCTGATGTCTCGATGAAGATATCGAATATTTCAAGGCGTTCACACTGGCGAGCTAAACATAAGCATCGATATACCGGAATATCGATATTACTTAATTAAAATATTGCCCTATCGATTGTTAAATAATATGACTTGACAAATAAAAAATGTTTAAGGGATTAATATCAAATCAAATCCAGTCATTAAAATTATTTAAAGTTTAATATTCAAAGTTGAATATTGTCTACAAATAATTAGTGTACTTTCGCCAATTGAAAGAGTTGAACTTACAAGAATATAATTGTTTTCATAAAAAGCCAAGGGAAAAACGGCAGGATTGCTTTATTACCTCTATCAGAAGAGGTTAATTTAATAATTATAATTTTGTAAGGAATCGTATGTTAAAATAAAAGTGAAAGTCTTTAATTCTTGAGGCATTTTATATTACATATCTTATCAAAATATCGCTAATTATAAATTCAATCTTTCAATATTTATCGCCCATCTCTAGTGTCAATCAAAACAAGAGATTTTTGCAGCGCAGATGAAAATCAACACAATTCGGTTTTATTGCAACGATTCTAGATGCAACTATTCTAGAAACATCTAGGCTTGTAATCGCTTCTCGAAAATAAAACGAATACTTTTCAGAAACATAATCTACTGACAAATCAAGGAAGCGTGGCAGTCAAAGCCGAACGATAGAACGGACAGATGTAAGCAAAAAATACTTCCACCTTAGCTAAAAAAAAAGTAGAACGTTTATCTGGGCTTTGCTTAATCCTGACCAGTTATTGTGAAAGCTTGCAATTGCCACAATGGACTCACCGTCGGTCTCCAAAACGGGTGACTTCTTCTACGGGTGGGATCTGCTCTACAGAAGTATCCGCTCGGAGGTCAACAAGAACGGGGACGTTCTGGTCGCCCTCGTCCACTTTCTGATGACAAAACACTACAACTTTCGCTGCGTGGGCGTCGGCGATGATGTGAGTAGAAAAGTGGATGATGGCGAAATAGATTTATCATTGAAATCATCAACTCTTCCATAGAAAACAGCGACGGACGAGGAGGGTAGCGAACTGCTGCCCGACGGCTGGAACGAGGACGATACCAAGTACGCGCTGCGTTACGTGCAAGACAAGAAACTCTTTCTACTCCTGGGCCACATCACCGAGGATGTCCTGCTGATCAACATTGTGGACATAAACAACAAGAAGCTGTCTAATATCTGTGTCACCCCGGACACCCTGGTGGTCGCCCAGAAGGGCAGCCTTAACACTTTGATACCAACCGCCTCGGAGATCGTAGATCGCTATCGCAAAGAGCTGCTGGACCCGGTCTTCACGGGCAACTCGCGTGAGGTCACCACCCAGACGACCACGACCACGACCACACCGCGCGCAGATCCTTTGAGCGTTACCGACCGGCGACGTCTCGGGTAAGTCTTCGCTTCCCAAAAGTATGAAACTCCATTTGAGATGAAGGGCTTGACTTGGACTTGGCATCTACAAAGTGTAGCTTACTTTTAGGATTCCATTTGAATGCTTTGCAGCATTAACTCTAATCAATCGCTTTAGATCCTACACACCTTACGGATACGATCCTCGCCCTTTTGGCTTTCCGGACGCTGGACGCGGAGACCTGGATCCACTGGGTCGCGGTCCTGGTAACTTGTTTTCATTCCCATCGCACCCAGATATGGGACCTGTGCCTCGCTTCGATCCGTTCGGTCCCCTCAATCCAAATCCTAATGGAGGACGTGGACCAAATCCGGATCACATGCGTCCACCGAACTGGGACAGCAACTATTTTATGTGATTACCCCGGGAATCCCAATAAGAGATTAAAATCTTAAGTTAATAATAATACAATTACTGGGCAAAAATGCTTCTTAATTCTGCAGGCAGGAGCTTAATTAATGGTTTTTGTTTTGAATGATAATTTTATTACTTTTCTCATACACAATACAGAATATTTTTATATAAAATAAAATTCAGCCTGTACCGACCAAAGGGAAACCAAGCAGGCCTATTCGAGTTTACACTTCACCGACTTTGTCTCGAAATCCATGAAAGTTAAAACCCGAAGAACCCTGATTTGTGCCGGGGCCAGGCAATGAAAAATTTACAAAAAACTTAAAAGCTAACTGAACTCGTAATGGTAATGGCTATTTCTCTCTCATTCAACTCGAACAACGGGGTAAACATGCAAGTGCGTAATCTCAGAAACTGCTAGGGAAAAGCGCGAAATATCGTCTGTCTTCGTCGTCGTCGTGGTAACTCTTAATTAATTAGAATGCTTGCTTGCTGCTCGCTTAAGCTTAGGCCTAGCCTAATATTATTTTACCATAATATTTTGCTAAATTAATATAATGTAAATAATATTTCAAGCTGGATGGTTGACTTAAATTAGCTCTGCAAGTGGTGTTTTGTGCCTTGGCCGCTCAAAATCCGGCTAAAAGCCCGCCCCAAGTGCGGTGCGGTGTGTGTTGTGATCGTCTCTCAGCCCGGCTCAGCTCAGCTCAGCTCAGTCCCATTCCCCGATGAACATGCGTGGTGTGGGCACGTAGCCGCGCGTTGGCAGCGGTAAATGGCGTCCGTAGATGTGATTGTAAGGTGATTCAACAAGCTCCGAATCTACAAGAAGCGCAGAGATTGACACGGTTACAACGCGATTTCGGGGCAATCTAAGAGGATATATGTATATGCGATTATGAGTGTATATGCGAGGGAGACACGGGGATCGATTGATCATAAAGGGAGGAAGAATAATCTTTGGAAAACTACACTTAGAAAGGATTGCTTAAATTTCTAATTAATTCATTTTGAAAGCATATATATTAAACCTTTTAAGAAGGGTCTTTTACCTCTGTTTATAATACATTTTAATTGAGTAACTACTACTATCAAATTACAGAAAATGAAGAGTGGCTACCGATTACTTTGAAACCTCTCTAGAGAGTTTCTTTGGAGAAAAACCAAGCAATCAGTAAAGCCGAGCTTGACATTCGGTGATCAACCCTGCTTTAGAATCCTAGTTCTCATTATAACCTAATTTCTAGATTGATTTCGCGAGAAGTTGTATCTTTTTTAAAACTGTTCTTAAGTATTCGCAGGATAATTCCAATATTATTAATTAAAATATTTATATTTGTATAATTTTCCAAAGATTACTTTCCATTTAGCCACGTATTCAAACGACCCCCCCTCCCGATAAATATGTACAAATTGCGTTTATTTTCGTGACTGTCCAAGGAGTCCAAGGTGCGCTAAGTTAGTAGATTTCGTACAGTTTAGTTTGGTTCTGTTCACCGGGTAAGAGTAAGAGGTAACCATTATGCGTTTGGCAGGTATATTGTATGTACAGCAACCGGATCCGATCCGACCCAAAAAAGGGGGCAGGGCAACCCAAAAAAAAAAAGAAACACAATAACTAATAGCGATGATGTCTGTGCCATATAACCTCGTTTCGATTTAGAGCAACCCCATACGAAGTCAGTAGTCGAGTATTTGGATTTTCTTCAGGCTGAGGCTGCGCGGCTTGCGCGGCTTCAGGTAGCCATAAATGGACTCCATGTCGCTGATGTCAAGGCGGCTGGCACTGCGGCCCGGCCTGGTGGCGGCCGCCGTTGGAGGAGGAGGCGAAGGTAGTCCGCCGCCGCTGACCGGAGCATTGTTTGTTGCTGCTGGGCTGCTGGCAGCGGCAGTGATGCTGCTGGTGGTGGCCAATGTTGGGGACATTGTTGGGCCGCCTCCTCTCGATTTTCCTCCTCCTCCTCCTGCAGCGGATGCTGCTGCGACTGCTGTCGCTTTCGCTGCTGCTGTTGTTGCTATACTTTTGTTTTTACTATTGAAATAATTTTTGCTTTTCAACATGTCGTCATTGTCTTTCGTGGCGTTCGTTAGCTGTCTTTTGTGCTGCTTGCTGCTGCTGCTGCTGTTGTTGTTGTTGTTGCTGCTACTGCTGGTGGCATTGTCATATCTTTGTCTTTTGTCAGCGTTTTGAGCCTGCTCCTGTCGCTTGCCGCCGCGCCAACTGGGAGCTGGCAGCTGTGGCTGTTGCTTCGGCGGCTTGAAGCCCTGCATCCTGGCCCCCAAATTGAGCCTGCCACTGGGCCTGGCACGACGCCCGTGCCCCCTGTCCGAGTCCGTGGAGCCGCGCACCCGGTCATAGATGTTGGCCGCCGACGGCGCCTTCACCGCCGCAATGCGCTTCCTGCCGCCGTACATGTACAGGGAGCCCTCCTCGTTCGGCTGCTCGAAGAAGCTCTCGGTGGACTGCGACTTGTGCCGCAGCACCGCCGGCGTCTGCAGTTGCCTTAGTTGGGCGCGGTCCACATAGAGGTCCACCGTCTCTGTACCCCGGCGTCGTCGCGGTTGGTTGGTCAGGCCCAGGTCGTCGTCCAGGTCAAAGTCCAGGTCGAAGTCGTCGTATTCGTAGCAGTCATCGTATCGCTCGTTTGCTGCAGGTTCTAGCTCCAGCACCGAGACATCGCTCTCGCTGCACCACTTGGTCACACCCGCTGGCCGCTCCACTAACTCCACCGGCTCCACCAGGCTGCCGCTCAGCCGCTGGTGGCGTCGCAACTGCTGCTGACTGAGACTCCTCTGCGGACGTGGCGGAGGCACAGCTCCGCAGAGCGGAGCAAGGGCATAGCAGCTCACGCAGTTGCAGGAGGAGGTGCTCTCCGTCGGAGGTGGGCGGCGCGTGGACAGGCGTCGCGACACCTGACGACCCACAGAGTCCTCGAGATTGTCGTAGTACGGTTGCTGCTGCGACTGCAGGGACTGATGCTGGACAAGATGCTGCTGCGGCGCCTGGGCGCGGGCGTGCCTCTCGCACTGGTGGCTGTGCCGGTGGTGGTGTCTGTGGTGCGGATGTGCGTGCGGAAACGGGTGCGGATGTGGATGCAAGTGCTGATGCTGCTGCGCCTGCTGCTGCTGTTGCAGGTGGCTGCGTGCTTTGTGAGCTGTGCTGTGTGTCTTGGCTGTGGCCGTGGCTGTTACTGTTGCAAGAGTGGCTGTAAGGTCCGTTGGCAGTGACTGTGGTTGTTGTTGTTGTTGTTGTTGCAGTTGCAGTTGTTGCAGCTGCTGTTGCAGTGCGTGCGATTTGTGTTGTTGGATGGGCGTGGCGTTGGTGGTGCTGGGCCCACCCTGTTTATAAATACCTATGCCGCTCTCGTAGCTGCGCGTCTGCCAGATCTGATGGTGCTGCTGCTGCTGCTGATGATGCTGCGCCGCATGAGCAGCCGCCGCTGCGGCCATCAGTTGCTGCTGCTGATGCTGCTGCTGCTGGATGTGATGCGGATGCATACCCGCCAAATGGTTGTGAATCATCGAGGTCTTCTTCTGGCTGAGCGTGCTTATGCCTCCGCCGCCATTGGTGATGCTGTTACCGTTGCCATCACGCTGATCCTTGGCGCTGGCCGGCTTGCCGGACTTGACAAAGTTCGGGACTCGGGCCCTCAAGCCGCAATAGTAGGGGTCATCTGGGAAGAGAGGTTATTAATGCTTTAGGATTGAAAGGAAATACTTTAGGAGCTTAAGGAGCACAAAGTCTAACGTAATTAAACTTGCATGTTTCTGGAGAAGTTATTTGGTGCATGATAATCTTCAGAAGTCTCCTACATTTGATGGTTTTTTTTATAACATATCACAAAGCTTAAACCCGTTTATTTTCTTCTTAGTTGTGAGGTAAACCTTTGGTTACAAAATATTTCTTCTACGGACAAAATCTGGTCCCGATTCTGACCATCATCTCCCCATAAGAGGCCAAATCTCAACAGAATATCAAAGCCCCATTAATTCTCAGCTTAGAATTCAGGTCATCGAGATGGGTTCTTAACTGTCTTCAGTCCGTTGATCTCTTACCATATTTCTTGTTATCTTTGCCCTTGTCCGATTTGCCTCGCGACAGTTTGATACGCGTTTCCAAATCAATGTCATCGTAATCCGGCTAGAAAGATAAGAGTGTAAAAAAGAGGTGTTAGATGGAAAGTAGTCAGTCCAGGGGGATAGGATTATCGATATATCATAAGTTTCCCCTCCGCTGGCAGTTGCGCAAGGTGTGTACGGAGCACTGGCTCTCCATGAGACACTGACTCGGTCGTTGGGCCCAATTGGCAATCGAGCAAGCCGAGGCAGCTGAAAGCCAGCAACGGCAACGGCATTCCTCGCATATTAATTACACGCGATTCGTTTGCAGTTATTTGCGGCCAGTGGCTGCTGAAATTCGAATATTATTATTGGATTGAATTGAATGCAATGCCGATTGCTCAGTGAGGCTCAACGGCACAGCGGCTCAACGCAGACTTCGCCAATGGAGTTCCAAGACGGGGGAGAGAGACCCATTTTTGCATTTTGCAAGTGGTGGTCGCATTGCGCATGTGACCAAGCATGGGCAGTCAGACTAACTAGCTTCATGGAGCCACTAGCCAAGCCACTCGGACCAACTCGGCCCAACAGGTTGCCACACTTCTGCTCCGGCAGCGTGGCGTGTCTTACCCGTGTTTTAGCGCCGCCGAATTTGTTCCGACACTTTGCCAGCAAATGAAGCACTTGCCCAATCTCTCACACTTGGCTTGCTCCTCCAAAGTATATATATGGTGTAAACAAAACGAAACATCAAACCCATATGTCGTGGGCTTAAACTCTAATATGATTAGGTTAACCTTTAAGGAAAATCATAATTTATAAGGCTTCTAATTCAATTTAAGCTTGTTCTTCTTTTTAAATATTGTCAGTTGATTTTTGCCGAGTTAAAATACTTATTACCTAAGCAAATTTATTATATCGAGAAGAAAAAATATATAAATGGATTTTTAATACAATATTGCATTACCTTTGGAATCAGATCATGCGAATAGACATTATCCCTTGGCGGTAGCTTTGGCGGCTTCTCACTGCGCTTATGGGCCAGCTGTTGCGTCTGTAGAAGCAGTTGTTCCCGCGTGGCAGCCACATGTCCGCCTCCATTAAGGTGCTTGCCCAGTTGCTGCTGCTGCTGTGAATGCAGTTGCGCCTGGTGGCCACTGCCAAAGCCAGAACTGCCCGAGCTGCCGCCGCTGCCATTGCCCGCAACGCTGTAGGGATCCTCGTCGGGTATTGGGATGCGCGGGCGGTTCTTGATGTCCACAATGGGACGTTGCACTACGTTAAAAAAAAAAGATTTAAGGAAATTAAACAAATTACCAGAGAATTTAATATTTAAGTTAAATTAATGTAAATACTTAAGAGATAAATCGTACCTGGCGGCAGCTTGGTCTTCAGCATATCCATGGCCACCACATTGACAATGAGCACCCAGATGGGGCACTCCAAGACATCGTTCTCCGACTTGACAAATGCCACCGTCGAGAGGCACTGCGTCTCCAGTCGCCGGCGATCCGGATAGGCGCGCTGCAGCTCGCGATTCACATTCGACTGGAACTTCTTCATGTCGAAGAGCTAACGGAGAACAATGTAAGTAGTTATTAGCATTTGGAATGGATGTGGATGTGGACTCACCTTGACTATTTTTTCGGATTCGAGCGCCTGATTGGGCAGCTTTAAGATCTCGGCACCGATGGAGGTCTCCTCGTTGGGACTGCTGGCGGTGCTCTTCACATAGACATTGCTCTTGGCGTACCGCCGGACAAGTATATTGCCAGCATCGTCCATCTTGATTTTCACGCCCTACATTTATATAAATATTTAATTACTTTAATTAAAACTAAGCCTTAAGACACTCATAAAAGATAAAACTGAAGTAAAAATGTAAATTTTAAAGATAACCCCTGTGGAATTTCTTTCTTTCAAGAGCTTAAATCAGCTTCATTTAATTTTCTTTGCTGGACATTAGAGAAAAGCTTGGTGTGGCGCTTAATCTTCACACCATCTCCTCCCGCTAATGGAGATTTCTTGTCAATTTTCGGGGTTTATTGTCCAAGCTAATTAAACCGTTGTCGCTTTGATTGTGCCATAAATTCGAGCCCGCGAAACTTACCTGCCCGATGACGCGCTTCAGCTCGTCCGTCTTCCGGTCCCTCATTGGATTGTCGAAGCCGCACAGTCCAATTCTGCAAATAAAAACGAACGGTGGTGGTGTTTTGAAATCATTAGGGATTAGGCAGTCATAATGAGCATTTTATTAATTGCAAATCAATCAGCTGCCGCATTAAAAGATCGAGCAACCAGCAGGCGCAAATCGAAAACGAAATGTTTTGCCAAAATCGTTGCCACTTGGCAACGCGGCGCCGATCCGTTCACTTTCTGGAATCGAGGTTGCCGCCGCCACTGGTGAGTGAGTGAGTCACTTACTCTATACCTATTTCTTGCCCCCCTTTGCCACATTTTGTTACACTAAACGTTTGACAAAACATTTATGCCATGGGTCTGGGTCTTGGCTTGGTTTTTGGGCTTTGGTCTGTTCAATCGCTTGGCTCAAATGAGCACTGACAGTGATTTATGCCACATGTGGCAGAGTGCGGCAGCTGCAGCCCCAAAAAAGATTTTATTAAATAAACATGTCATATTTCGGCGCCAAGGCCTTAATTTTTCATGTAATTGTTTAGCCAGAGTGCTGAGTCATTAGCATTGTAAGAATTAAGCTAAGGTACTAGATTTTAAGCGGAGTTTAATATTTAAATATAATGATATTTAATTTTATTAAAACATGAAAAGTATAATTAAATAAGTAATCATGTCATTAGTTTAAATAGAAAGGTAAAGGAGCGATTTTATTATATATCAAATCGATTGTTACTTACTAACTAATAAACTATGCCCATCTCGTATTTGTAAGCACTATTGCATTATTAGTGTTGTATAGTTATTTTTATAAAAGTCTAATTCAGGACCTTCTTTGGAGCTTTAAAATATATTTTCAGTAATTCATTAAGCTTGTATTTTTCTAGTTTTAATCTAAGATGTTTCTTATATTTAATAAAGACCAAAAACTTTAATAAATTAATCAAATATATATATTTTCTTGCGGTTACTACAACCTTGTTCAATCTTAAGAGTGCTTTGTGATTGGGATAAGGACATACATATTTTCCATTTCCCAAAAAAGGGCTTATAGGCGAAGCTTATAATAAATCTGACTCTATAAAGTGGGTCTTAAACAATCTACCGAGACTGCAGCAGCAGGTCTGCACCTTAACTGAATGATAAATGTTTGGTTTTTTTGTTTGTTTCACTTTTGTTTTTTTGCCTTCACTCTCTGTTTTGATTTTTGGTTTGGTTTTTCCTTCGCTGCTAAGGTCGCCGAAAATGTCGGCAGAAATGCTAACAAGAAGCGGCAAGAGGAAGCCGCAGCCAAGCCAAGACAATGAAGCCAAGCTAATTGTAATTGTCGTTTGCATAAAAGGCCACGGCAAGAAGCTGCATAGATGATGATGATGCTGCTGGGGATGGTGGTGATACACTTGGAAAATAATTCAGTAGTTTGGAGCTATATAAGCTTGGTTTAAGAGTAGTTCAGTTTAAGATTAAGAAGGAAATGTATTTGGAAGAATTATTAAAAGCTCTTAGAGCCTTTGCCATATATATTTGAGGGCATTTTGGCTTAGTTTAAGATGTTTTTTATAAGTATTTAATTTCTCTATACAATTTTTATTAAGTATCATATTAAATCACTTTTTTCTCTGAGTGCTTTTGCTATTTGCGGTCTGCTTTTCGTTATCTGTGCTGCTCCTGCCTGATGCAGCAGCCGATTCCGCCGCCGCGCTGCTGCCCAGCACTCACCTGACGCCGCTCTGTCACTATTATGTTTTATGTTAATTTGTATAATGAAGCGCTGCCAGCGTTGGCAGCAGCAAGAATCAGAACAACGGCAGCACCATCACCAACCACCAGCCAGCAGTCAGCAGCCACCAGCTAGTACCAAGTACTAACTACGAAGATCCACTACCAAACAATCGCCGTTAGCATCGCTTTGGCATTTGGCCATGTGCTTCAGTTCTGCGCGTAACGTCTGCCGCTCGGCGCTGATTTATTGGCTAAACGCTTGTAAAAACCGTTGAAATGTGTGTCAAAGTTTTCCATGAAATGAAATCGACATGGACGGGGCTGCTGCCGCTGCTGATGTGTGGCTCTCAAGGTTGCTGCTGCCTGCCAGCCGAAAGCGGATTTGCAGTTCTTTGTTCGGTAAATGCTTCGTTAAATTCGAGCCATCAAAAGCGAAATGTTATTAAAGGCTGAATGCCAGCCAGCTGGGAGCTGAGATCGGTTGGGTGGCAGAGGTTTGAGGCGAACCTGCCTATACTGGATATTATTTAAGGCAGTTAAGAAGGGTTCTTGGATGGAGTCTTTCTTTAAACTGATAAGAAACTGCAGGAACTTTAATATATTTTATATATTTAAGGTAGAGAATAACAAAACCTATTCTTTCAATTATAAAGTACCTCTAAATACCTTTTGAATACCAAATCTTTAACTATATCGAACCAAGTTATTTAGCTTAAATCAAGAACGAAGTTAGAGCCCAACCCACTCGCTTGATACATACTTATTCAGAGCATGTCTTGTGCACATTCACTTCGCTTGTGGCCAGCATTATCGCACTTATGCATGATATCTCTATATATACATATAGTATAGCGGTTGCAAGGTCGTCTGGTCTCAGGACTGGACTCGGCCTGACACGCCTAAATGAGCTGGAAATGCGAAAGGCATCGGGGCCCAGCAACTGAAAGCGAGAGTCGACCAACTAGCTCCGCTCGAAAACTGGAATCTGCGGCGATTTTGGAGTTCAAGTTAAACGTGTGCAGTGGGTCAGTTCAGGCGCTGTTGCACTTGCGAGGACGAGTCCGGGGCTTCTCCGAGGAAGCCATCGCCAGTATCATCAACAGTTGCAGCCATAAAAAAGTTGCAGTTAACGGCAACTGGTTCCGAACGGTGGTTGCAAACAACTTTTGACCTGCGTCCACTGTAAGGTGAGGCAAGGCAAAAAAAAAAGGCACAATGTGCGACCGGTTCAGTTTAAAAATACCATAGTCAAGATATATATACATATTTTATATATACAGAGCAGGGTATGTATTTTATGGGCTTTAGTAAAAGTCGCCAAGCGAAAGACTCAAGAAACGAACGCGACGACAAAAGACTTAGGAAACGAACTTGTTTGGCTTGATTTGGCTCTAATTAGATTATGGCTAATTATAGCCAGCATTTCCCGCTCCAGTTTTTTGGGGTCGCACCTTAAATCGCGCCCCGAAGGCCGCCGCAGCAGCCACAATTTAGCCATTGTTCTTTTGCCCTGACAAATGTGGCACGTGTGCAGCGGCAGGCAGCAACAATGACAGTGTGCCTTTTGCAACAACTACTGCGGTTACTCAGCATCTAAAAAGGCACAGCAGGGCCCCCTGAAAAAAACCTAACAGAAAAAAAAATATATGTCTTTTGTCTGGCCAAGCAAATTGCGTTCGACGAAAAAAAAATATAAATAAAACTGCTCGCAAATCTCAACCTTGGTCTGACCCGCCTTAGTTTTTTCCGCACGAAACAGGCAGCCACAACTACAGCTATATTGTGTGTGTTGCAATCCGGAGCGCAGCTTGATATTATAATTTGATTTCCATTTCATTTGTTCCCAGCAACATGCAAATTCGATTGGCAACGCCCACGCAACCAAGTGTTTCGCAAAAAGTTTAACTCCACACGAAACTGTCATAAACGCTGCCAAAAACCTTATATTGGCGCCATTTCAATTGTCTCCCCAGGGAGGGCAGTGTAATTGTAAGTGGTACCCAAGGATTGGCCATTAATTAAACGCTCGCTTGTTCAAATTCAAAGTGCCTCGTAGATCATTGATCGCCGCGGCGGCGTCGGCTTCGATTTTTTGTTTCTGCTCAGGTGTGCGTGTGGTCCTCCTCAAGAGTGTTGCGCCCACACCAGCCACTATTAGCAACACTAAGCACTAGGCAACACATTCGCGCCAGCAAACATGAGCGTCAGTCTAATTAATTGATTTACATGCAGCCAGCCGGCTGGCAGTAGACTCCACAAATGGAAATTTGTCTAAGCATTGCATGCAACTCACAAAAATGGGCTTTAACATACGCGGCTAAGACCGATGGGTGAATGCTCTGAATGGCCATAAAAATAAACTTTAATGGGCTAACATAACATATATAAAAAATAAATGAAATACAGATTAAAAATGGTTTTATTTAAAAATGAAAGGAAAAGGGACAACACTAAAGCATTCAGCAAATCAAAAAACATATAAAACAATTGATAAATGATATTATTTAAGCGTTGAACTAAAATTAAATGAATTTCATAAGAAAACTATATTAAATTATATAGAAAAACTTAAATTATTTACTTTAATATGAGTTTAAGCTATATTTCATGAGTTGTATGAAGGTTTAAAGGTTTTTAAAAGAAATAAAGTATCACAAACCAATTGAAAACCCCTCTAACTCTAGATTTATGTTTATTTTTATTTATTGTCATGCAGTTAATTGAAAATCACCTAAATTGGTCTTTGCTTTTAATAAAAATGCCTTTGGAAGGCTATAGAAAATAATAGACTAACAGCTAAAGTTAGTGTGAGTGAGTCAAGCCTGTCAGAAGGCACCCCGAAATTTATAGTTATTGTTAGGAGTTCGCCTATCGCTGTTCGCATCGCAGCTGCAGCTCCATATATTGCATTTGCATACTGGCCAAGATTTCCACTGAAAAGCGTTGCGTGTGAAATGGCATTCAGTATGCACGTACGGGGTATGCGATGATGTCTCCGATTCAAATGGAATACTGAGGCTAACCCGAAAGATAGCAGCGGCTAACAAGCGCTGACAGCGGCTAATTAAACAAACAAGCTGCTGCCGGCCCTAGACAGCGACGCCGATAAAAAAGGCCAGCATAAAAAGGCTAGAAAGACAATGGCAATGACAACTACAAGGGTCTAGGGACCACACACACACACACTTACAGACGCCGAGCCATAAACCAGGGGCTACATGGCCATAAATTATCTTTGCCGTGGTAAGTGGTGTGCATGTTTGAAGTCGGCGGCAATTGGCAATTGATTAACTTGACACTCTCGGCATGCAAAGTCAGTTTTCCAAAGCTTTTTCTTGTTCAGTTATTCAGTTTTCCCGATTGTAGTTAACCCGCAGTTGACATAAAACAAGTAGTAGTCGGCGCAAGTTCGGGGAGATCCTCGCTGGAAAATGGCGGAAAGCGGGGAAAGAGCTTGGCATGACAAGAGCAATTTGCATGGCCAATCTGTGATGACCTCGTCACGAACGAAAACGAATTGAATGAATTGAATGACTTTCGTTATTATTTTCAATTTCATTTGTTTTCCTCTCCAACATCTCTCGCCATCTTCATTGTCTTTGGGCCCCGCGGCAATTTATTTGTGTTTTCGCCGTTGACATTTCGCTGGCAGCAACTTTATTTGTGGCCACTTACAAAGGACGCCGCCATAGCCGCCGTTGCCGTGATCTCTCTCCTCCCTGCACTTGATGCCCTTTTTAGGCCAACTCCTCTCGTTTATGGCCCTGGGATTTCAATTTATATATTCCGATATTTGTACTGAATAATCAGCACATGCCTGGGACATACTTAGCCTAATGCATTATGCATAGATCGGATCCATTGAATTGCTCGGAAAACTTCTTGACATTTCGGGGCGGCCCACCGAAATTGCCGCAGCAATTGAGCGTACAGCGTAAAAGATTTGGCATTTGCCAATTTCTGGCACGCAACAGCAATATTTTTGAAGCGGAATATGTTAATTAGACCCCAGCTAGCTGCAATTGCAGATACCAAGAACCGTTCGAAAGACCTCCAAAAAAAGACCCGAAATAAAAAAAACAACACAAGCCGAATTCTTGACTCAAATTGCTTTGGCAAAACGGAAATCGCTCATTTCATAGAAATAAGCGAACGAGGAGTACCGAGCAATTATTAAAGCATTTTCACTCGCTTTTCGGCAGCGGAGTTTGTTCTTTTTTTCCCCTCCTTTACTGGGCTTTTCACATGCCACAAATTGTTTCTCCCAGTAAGGTCAGCGCGCATTTTGCAAGGTTCTCTCCTCCACTTACACGGGTCTCTTGCGTAGTGAAGTTCAGCGGGGGAATTAAATTTTAATGGGATGCCCATCAATTTGATGGGCGTTTCATTCATTGCCCATTCGAGAGCACATCAGCAGGCATTTATTATTACAGCAAAAAGCCAAGACAGACGCCGGCGAAGGTTACCAGTCGCCATTCGCAACGAAGTTGGTAATACACTTGTCAGGGGAATTACAGGCACGTTTCGGAATTATAAGGCAACATTATATCTCTTCAAATCATCTATGAAGGGTATACTCTCCACGAAATAGATTTATATGGGGTTTCTTATAAATGTAGCTTAATTTTTAATTAATTCCTTGTAAGTTCTGCAATATTGGCCAAGAAAAGTCAAATATAATCCAAGAATTCAATTTAGTTTACTCAAAATAAATATTTCCATAATTCCAACTAGCTATAACCAAATCATTCATCATTTCGCTAATACCCTCAGTGTTTTATCAACTAAGAAAGAAGACGACACAGAGTGGAGCTCCTGCTGGGGATTTTCTTTGCCAGTGGGTCAAGGGCATATAATTTTGCCAGGGCTCATAGTCGAACATACATTAATATTTATGCTTTTTTGTGTCTCATTTTGTTGTGTTTTGTTTTAGCAAAGTTCAAAGGCACTGAATTGTTTGCCCGTTTTTAATGTGTTTGGCTGGGCTTTTGCAGCTTTTTTGCTGCCTTTAGCGTCACTCTGTTTGTTTATTTGCCTTCGCTGTGCAAGTAGTGACCGTTAATTATGTATGGTAACGAGATGCTCAAGGGATGGAACAAGGTATTTGAAGTGGGACGACGACTCACCGCATGCCGTCGAAGCCATCGTCGGATCCATTAATGGTCAGCACCGGTGCACGTGCGTATGCCTTCGCCACGCGCCGATTACGCTCGAAGACGATCACTTTGGCCCAGATCTCATCGTCGATTTGGGTCCACTTGTCCAGCACTTCCTGAATGTGTTCCTGGAAGAGATACAAGAGGGTTTATATGGAGATTTATTGATGATTTTGTGTAACTTTTGTGTATTATAATGCTTGATAATTAATTTATTAAAATAAGTTGACTTAAATATGAATGATTGTTTATTAGAAGCTTTAAGAATAAGATTACAAAATTAGAATTAAATAAACAGATGAATTAAATGAAGAATCTTTAAAATATTTGTTTAAAACTAAAAGTATCTAATATTTCAATGTATATTCAAGCAAAAATCGTTTTGAAATAGAATAAAATCTGTATATTTCCAATCTTTGTATAAAAGCCAGTTTGAGTTTAAATTCTGCTAAATGAAGAATCATTGAAATAAAAGTTACAGAAAGCGAAAGTGTGACTTTAAGAAATACAGCTGAAAAGGTGTCGAAGTTTTCAATATGCTTTCAGGCTAAAAATCAATTTAAAATTGATTAACATCTTAGTGTTCCATCTCTATAAAAAATCCAGTTAATGGTAGCGTTCTTTTCCAACCGCTTTAAATGTTTACCACATCAATTAACAAGCTATGTTTTTTTTATGGAAGTTATAAGGATTCCTGATTGGTGATCCTATCATTTTCGGTTGCCTAACTAACCTAACGATCCTTTCAAAACCCATTAATTCGGGCAAAAAATGTGCAAAAATTCGCCGAAAATCAATCGATTTGATCCTATGAGATTCGTAACTTGTTTCGGGGCATCTGGAAAATAGACGCAAGAAAAACATAACGACTGAACGGGCTAATGCTAGCAATTTTCACTTTCCATCGTGATCACTCTCCGTCGTCCGTGTCGCAGTGTGTGTTTGTGCCAAAGTGAACGGCCTTGTTGGGCGCTTGCGTTTTAAGTTTTTTTTTTATTTTTTTCACTCATTTTACTTTTACTTATTTTTTGTTGTTGCTGCTTTTTGTGGCCATTACAAGCGTCAGTCTGTGTTTGCGTTTGCGCCTGTGTGTCTTGTCTGTGTCTTGCAGTTTGTTAAATAAAAGTTAAAATCAAATCGGAGCAAATGCTGACACGAACACAGAGCTTAGAGCTCACAGCCCAGAGAGACGCTAAAAGACCAGGCCTTAGCGCGCGATTCGTGGTGCAGTAAGACATATAAAATTATAGACAACGATATCGCAGTGGCTGTTGCTGTTGCTGTTGCTGTTGCAGCCCGAGCATTTGTGTGCTGCTCTGCTTGAAGTCACTTTTATGGCCAACACAATATACACTGCATAAAGCTATGTATATGCTTGGATATTTGAAGTGCTGCAAGGCTTTTGATTGCAGCTCGCCGCCCTGCTCTGCTCTCCGCTTGCGTCATGCCCAAGTGCACTCTGAAAATATTTTACATTTCTGCCTTATATAAACCGGCTTTGCACTAAGTGCAAAACATATGCAATTTCATTTGCGGAATTCCAGGGCTCAATTAATCGATTACTGAAACAGCATTTCAAAAAGGAGTTATGTTCAGGTGGGGGTAAGTAAACGAAAATTCGATTCAAGTAGCTCTTAGTAGACGGAATATCCGATCGGAAAGTAAGAAATGCAGGGCAAAATGGAAATACTTCTAAAACTATTTGAGATTTTCACTTTTACTACCTTTAAAGGGAATTAGTACACTATTTTTAATCTCTAGGATAACATTTAGCAATTTTTCTCTAATTTTGTACATTTATAAATGCGTTTATCTCTTTAAAATAAAACCTTAGGGTAATTGTATTCCCTTTATCTGTTCGTTTATTAATTTGTAGTATAAAGTAAATATAGGGACCATATAAATATACCAAAAGAACATCAAATGTGGCAATGAAGTCAGCTTAAATATATACTCATTGCTTTTATATGTATTACTGTTCGATTTAAGGGGTTTATAAATCAAAATATGATCTTCTGGCCATTGTTTTCTATTGTAACTTCAGCCACTTCACATACATATGCATATTCAAAGGAAACCCCAAAAAACCCAACAGCTGGGGCATTTTCCCTCTGCGAGCACCGTTGTGCTGGCTCAATTAACCCGAACAAAGAACGTCATAAACAAAGCCATTAGCCCAGTAACCAACATGCCCACAATTTCAGCCACTTTTTTGGGTTATAATAAAAATAAGAAATATGAAAATGAAAAAAAAATGAACTAAGAAATATGAACAACAAAGAGTGAGCACCCAGCAAACATCAAAAATGTTGGCTTGGCTCGTTTTTTGGCCACAATTCTACCAGCGATTTGGGCAAAACTCGTCTAGGCAGCAAGCAGCTCAAGTGAGTTTGGGCCGTCGAGAGCTCACTCATTCAAAATCAGCATCAAAAGGCAGCAGCTAGCAGCCAGCACAGCCTCATGATCAGGCACACACATTAAAAATGCAAATAAATCATGTAGTAAAACTTGTTAACCTTTTCAGATGCTCTGCCTTTGCGTTTGCGTTTGCGTTCGAGAGTCTGGGAGTTGGAAGCACTTTTGATTTCATTCCAACGCCGTTGCCAGCGTATTCGGATTCTTTGGGCAGATTCACTTCAGGTTTCACTTGGCCGGCAGAAGAATCTTGTAGGCTCAAGTGTCGACAAACTGGTTACAACTTGTAGTTGCTGTTGCTTGTTCCCATCTCATATTTCTAGGCCGTGCAGAGACGACCTCAAAATGCCGAAGTTCACCGAGTTTAAGTTAAGTTTTTGGTGGTTTTTATTTGCTGCTGCTGCTGGCTTTTAATTAGTCCCCGAGTTGCAACAGAAGCTGCGAGCAGCGGCAGAGTGGCAGCCACACCACAAGCGCGTGTTCTCCCCGGCGTATACGTAATCTGATTTGTGCATGGAAATTAGCTCACAATTCGAACAAGTTTCGGAACGGGTTCGGTGTATGCCCGTGTATGTGTAGTAGCCATTAGCATATGAACAACATTAAATCAGAAACATGAAATATACGGATCTGGGCTTGATTTTTTTCCTTTTTAATTTTTGGCCACAAAAATGCGACCCAGACGGTGTGACGTCAGCAAAGCAGCGAAGAAACCGCATTTCTGTGGGCGCAATTAAAGTCTATTATTCTGTTGCAAGATCCCTAATGGAGTCCCATTGGGCTTGCAACACGTGCAGCGCGCGCACCGAAGCTGTGCGGCACAGAATCATCTGCGGCTCGGCGCTTTTTTTCGTGTAAAATGTTGTTGAACTTTTGCAGTCACGACTCTGCCGGGCCGAGCTCCACTTCACTTGCAAAGGAAACCACCAGGCCGGAGCAACAGATGCTCCCAACGCTCAGAGTTGACATTTAATAAAATGATTTTTATTTGGGATCCGGCGGCAGCGGCGGCGGCGAGTCGCTTTGTGTCTGCCAAGACTAATAGATACAATCGCCGCGAATTATTACGGTCTTGATAAGTCCAACTTGTGACAGGTTGCAGCCGCCACCGCCGCCAAAGATGTCCAAAGTTCATTGATATGTTTATTTTCAATTTGTTTGGCTAACCCAGATCGAACCACAAGAAGCCCAGGTAACCGAGAGGAACCCAAACCTTTTATAATTTATGCAAATTTCATGCTCACATAGCTGGCTTTTCAATGGGCCGATGTATGATAATAATAATAGCCCAGAGCGCACAGCTCTTCCGCCAGAGGTAAATCAATCAAGATGTGAGCAGGAAATTCAATTGATCCTGGACATTGATGAAGTGGTAGCGACGCAAAATGAAGAAAAAAAGGAAAATTTCCATTGAATTTGTCGTATAATTTTTGGGCCTAACACACTGGGATCTGTGTGTGTCTGTCTCGTTTTAGTGGTTTTTCCTGCTTATTTCGCGCCAACGCCAAATCCTGTTGCTCGGGCCAGGCCAAAAGCGAAACCGAAACCAGGTGAACGGGTGCCAAAACAGCCGTCGCGAGGCACAAAGCCAGAAAAAAAGAAATAAAGACAAACCGACAAATCCCGGGGAGGAGGAAAACAAAGGAAAGAGCGAAAGAAGGCTGGAGGAAAAGCCTGTGTGCATGGAAGTGGAAAAAAAAGCGAAAACTCTGCAGACCAGCCAGAAAAACTTTCATTTTCACGAAAAACGACTGTGAAAAGTTGTCGTTTTCATTTGGCTTCGGCCGCTCTTGCGTTCGCCTTTCTGTTACGCCAATATTCTAGTTCGATGCATGCAAGTTCGTTGCCCAAGTCTTTTGTTTTGATGTCAATTTTCTTTGTTTTGTTTTTGTTTTTGTTTTTGCTGCTCTCCATTCCGTTCCCAGATAATAAATTTGTAAACAATATTGAAAATAGCACAACAGCAGCCAGGGCAACTACAGAAATTGCCCAATAAGCGCCCCCAGCAGCCAAACAAGTCCAAATCAAAAGGGCTAAGAAAAAAGAGACAATTCCCCGAACGCTGCCGCCCCCTCAACCAAACGACAAAAGGAAAATTCAGACATAATTTGTTGCCGTTTCCATCATGGGAAATACAGTTTTTCTGTGGACGCCTTTGTGTGAAGCCCAGACTAAACGGAATTATATAGATGCCACGCTCACGCTAATTGCAACATACCCCAAGACGGAAAGAGAGACTGCCTCGGCTGCCGCTGCACGCTTTTCACTTTGGGCGAGGCCTTTGAAGCGCTGAATAGCTGATTCGCTGGATGTGAACACAATTTATGCAAATCTCCATTAGAAATAAGGCATCAATTTAATGGCCAGCGTTTGATGGCTCTCTCTTGGTTTTTTTCTTTTGTCGTGGCAGCCGGAATGGGCTGCAGTTAACCCAGTTGTGTGTGTGGGCAGCTTGCCAAAAATGAATTAAAATGGTCAATAGACTTAGGCAACTGGCTTGAAAATGGTAAACAAATAACGCTAAATAAATTGTTTAACAAAAAATGGAGTAAGCAATAGTTTTATTTTTGAAATTGCGAAAGAAACAGAATACAAAAGAATAATCAAAAAGAAATTAAATCTATGTTAATAGATATATAAATAAATATCATATGCAATATTAATTTATATTATCTTTCTTTAAAGTATTTCTTTCTTTCTTTCTTTAAAGTATTTCCACAGCATACTTTTTATTTAATTTAACCTGTAAGTTTTTACTTACAGTGCCTTACTGGCACACAGAATTGTATACTTATGTCTACTTACCTACCATACCCAAAAAACTAACCGCTCCGCACAGTTCAAAGGTTAAAATTACCCTAAAACTACAGTTAAAAGAGCTGGCAGGCCAACGCAGCTGACTTGCATTATATTTTAAGGCCGACAGCTATGAAAAAAAGCTCATACACACCCAACCGAAAAAATAGAAAAACTGTTAGACGTTTGCCTCACTAGCACGCCTTTATAAAAAGGCAAAAAGCCAAAGGGTTTGCAGCATCATCAATGGCATTCCCACACATAAACAAGGCGCATATATAGACTATATAGTATAGAGAAACGTATCGTAATCGAAGATGGGCGAGCGAAATCCGATCGAGCCAGGCGGCGAGCAGCGAAGAGCTCGTGCTGGGCTTGTCCAAACATTAGGGTAACCCATAACGCTTTTATGGCCTACTGCTCACTGCCATTACTGTCTTTTGGCCATTGGCATGGCGTACGGGCGTATGGCGTATGGCGTACGGCTTACGCTTTTGGCCCTCGGTCTCAACTGTTTTTTAGTGGCTCGTAGTGGGCCCCTTAGGCAAATTAAAAATGCACAACGCAATGCGATGGCCTAACGGTAATTAATGCAATTGGTCAATACAACAAACACCAGAAACCAAAAACCTAAAACCTAAAAAAAAACAACGGAAAAACAGAGACCAAAGCCTCGGCGTTAGTGCGTCTCATGCTGACCTCAATGCGGTGGACTCCACACCGCACGTGCTGAGAATGAGCGACAGGAAAATGGCCACAAATCATAGAAGACGAGTGGCAGAGGGGCCCGAGAAGTCGAGACGCCGCAAAGCCTCAGGCCAAGCGGAAGTCAGCAGGCGATGGTCGATGGGCCAGGGCCGCCAGTTCTTGGTTCTCTCTTTTCGGCTGCAATTTAACTGCAGAGTTGCCGCCGCCGTTATCTTTGAAGTTCTTTTCGTTTAAAATCATTTATCTAATCTAATTAATCAAGTTATTAAGATATCTATTAAATAATTACATTTTAATTTGAGCAATAATATGGTTAGCGGCCCTAATGGATGTATTTTTTCAAGGGTTTGTTATTAACCGCAAAGATTATACTCGTACTTTAAGTTAAGCATTGCTAATTAAGGTATTACAATAATAAGATAGGATTTAAGATCAGTAGAAGTTACTGTTGCTGATGTAGTTTTCTTTAATTGATAAAAATTAATTAAGTCTTATATTAAGCCCTAAGACATCGGGGTTATTATTACCCAACTTATAGCCAAAATGGTATAGAATTTATCGTAATAAACACTCACCTTGTATAGCTTATCCTTCTGATACCAGACATCCTCCTCCTCCTCCTGCTGGGTAAATGTCTGGTCAAGATTAAGATCGTCGCGGGAACGTGATAGAATTTTTCGGCGCGACACCATCGTGTGTGCTGTGCTCGGGGTCTCTGTCCTCTGCAAGAAGAGTGAGATGAAGTCGTAAAGGGTTGTGTGAATATTCGCGTTAATAAACCAAATACTTAATATTACAGATACATATTCAGGGGAGATCTGAGGCCGCCGCATAACGGTAAAAGAACAGCAAACACATCAAAACTCCACACATTGTGCTGACAGGCCCAAACCCAAAAATTGCAAAGCAACACCATCATGGCATCCCTCGTCTGGAGTTCAACGCACCTTTTGCTTATTTCCCTGGGATACTTATTGTTTATGACCTGGACTCCCTTTTTCACCAGTCATCCCGCCTGCAGAGCGGCCTTTAAATTGTATAAAACCAATGCAGTCAGACTTCCTGCTACCTTGGTCTCCATGTGCCAAAAGCTAAAGAACTTGTGTACTTTAATGTGTAAAACATGCAATTTTTATTGATATTGCTTGTTATGACGATCAGGTTGTGCGAGCTACGCATCGCAGATGGGGAATTGAGATCCCGCCTTCGATATTCCGGCTGTGAATCAGACACAGCCCGTGAGATACTATCCAAGACACGTTGACAACGGGCACAATAAAAGTAAATAATGAAGAAATCACCTGTAAGTTAAAAGGGGGAAATAACAGCTAAGAGGTGGGGCAGGGAATACCCTTTTTGAAATATAACAGGGCAGGTCAGGTGGCCAATCTATCAGTGGCTCTAAATTAATTTATTAAATTTTTGTTACTAACACAATTGGGCAAACAAAGAGGAATGCATATCCTCATAAACTATGCATTTAAGCTATTTAAAAATACTAATTATATAGACAGAACTGTGTATATTTTTCCATCAACTCTGAAGCCTTTTCGTAATTACTATTTTTTATTATTTTTAGCTCGCTTTCTATTGTTTCAAACGCTTAACGCTTTTCAAACGTATTTACCCCTCAGCTGTTAGAGTATTTCGATTGAAGTCTTTGTATTTTCACGGCTCGCTTTGTCAAGTTGATGAAAAAAACGCTCGTTGCATAATAAGCATCTTGGCGGGGGATTCGGGGGCTATCGGGAGTCTTGGGGCTTTCAGGGGTTACGAAGCGTGTAGCGGCAAGAAAGTAATCGCTCTCTCTCGCTCTAAGCCCTAACGCTGTCTCTTTCTCCGGCCGTTGGGCATGCAAATGTGCGAGGTTCGCTAACCTGTTGTCACACACATTTTTAGCTGTCTTCGTTATTAGTGTCTATAATTGTGGTGTCTTTTGTTGTTGTTTCTGCTTTCTTTTTGCAGAAACTGTGCGAATGAATGACTGATCGACAGTAATATTGCCTGACTGACTGACTGACTGCCTGCCGGAATATATCTATCCATCTGGTCGGATGCTGCAAGGGCTGGCCATAAATATTCATCGCCTTTTGGCTTTTGCACAATCTTGGCTGGAAATGCCGACAATATTGTCAACGATCGACGCCATTTTTTCGCCAGCTACATACGTACGTATGTATCTTGCAGATTGCAATCGCATAACAAATGTTGTCCCTGTTGCAGCCCGATTTATGCAACAAAAGCCGTTAAATTGTACAAGTCTCTGGTGTCTCGTTGTCTCTCTGGCGTGTCTCTCTCAGTGCCATTTTCTGCCAGTTTATTGAGCTGCATTTTCTTTTGTGCACACACATGTATCGCTGTGCTACGCCAGCTCCAAGTATTGTTATTTATGGCCAACAAAGGGCCACCGTCTGCGACACAAAAACAAGCCCAGAAATCGGTGCTTCTATATAGAACATATATAGTACATATAGTCCGGACAATAGCTCTTCAGGCTGGGCACGTACATTCAACAACAGACGTGTTCTAGTTTGGCTTTCGCGTCGAGTAATTACGTGAATTGCATTCTGAGTGTCATTTATGGTCTGCGAGATTAACTGTATGATCCTCACGGATATGCCTGTCTACGATGAAGTTTTAGGTGCAACTTATTTTTAGGTACAATGTTCGGGGTTAAAAAGGGGAAGAAGATATTCAGTGGGATTTATTAAAAGGTACATTTGAGTTTTTTAGGATGTCAAGAGAGGAAGAATAATGTATACACAATAAGACAACCAAATAAATTAGATTTACGTATTAATGCGTAAAACATTATATTAATGTATTCATATTTATTAAATTAAAGATCTTACTCAGGGTTATCCAACATAAAAACACCTGACTATATTCAAACTTATAAAATCTGCACCAAAAACTGGTTTTTAAAATGCATTTAAGTTAGAGGACTTGAAAATGATTGACTTTTAAATTCAAATATTAGTTTATATTAATTATTGATTGCTCTTCTTAAGCACCCTTTATAAGATACATATAAAACAATAAAATATTATTATAAGTCTACTTAAATATTTGTTTAAAGTAAAGAAATTCCCCCTGATTTTTTAGGGGGAATTTCTTTACTTTAAACAAATAAAGAGCAACTTAATCGCTTCTTTCTGAAATTCTTCCTCATTTTACTCCTCAATAATGCATTTTTCTCTCAAAATCGCAACTCTCACATGGATAAGCTTTTATCCAATTATCACAAAAAAAAAATCGTAAAAAGAAATAAACAGAAGAAAGCAGCAATTACAAGGCATTCTTTTATGGGCCACGTCAAATTAAAACACTTAAACGGCAATCTCTCTCTCTCGGTCGGTGTGTCGGTGTTCTCGGAACAATTCTGGCCAAATAACGCTGACAGATCGGGGAACCTGAGTTAAGTTCCTTTATGCGACGGACAATTAACGGCCCACAAGCCCGGGGGAACTGCTGCAGCTGGCGGAGCGGAGTCGTCGAGTGGCGGCCAAGTGGTGCTCGAATATCCTGCATACTCATAGCGGGGATAGCCTGTTTTCGTTGCTGGACTTTTGTAAACAGAACAGAGGAGAACCCCGCCACGGAACGGTGGATGCCACTTGATGCCATAAAATAAAGTCATCATGTCTGTATTATTTTTCCCCTTTAGGGGTCCCCGTGTGTGCGTGTTGACTTTGCTGATTTGGCCGCATGATAATTTCCCTGATCTTTTACAGTTAACAATTCGGCGAGCGCGCGCTGTGCCTCAGGAATTGGGAAAATTTGAGCGTCCATTAGTCTGGCGCTGTCTGGTAAAATTTTTCAGCCATCAGCATTCACTTTTCGCTTGAAAATAATACATTTTTCCCTCATCGCACACGCAGAAATGTGCAGCAACTTTCACAAACAAAACGAAATAGGCAGCAGCCTGGACAGGACCCAAGACTATGAGCTATTTCAAATTATTTAAATACGACCAATTGCTGATTATTTCTTAATACCATCCATAATACCAGCCAAGTTCAATGCGATCGCTGATCGAACTCGGATTTAAATTTCAGATTCGTTGAACTTTCACAATTGTCCACAACGCGAAACGATATTCAATTATAAGCAGACATTTTCCGCTTATATATCCGATGGGTTCAATAACTCCGCTGCCCGATTGACATTTAGCCGGCGAATCGGATTCGAAAGCAAAATATACAATAATTTTCGGTGCAAATATTTTGGTTTTTTTGGAAAATGTGTTGAAAATAATATAAAAATAATAAATCGGTTTGTTTACTTATTGGAGAGTTCAATAATCATTATACTGCCAACTCTATTAGTGTTTTTAATTCCCACAACAAAGGTGGCTTCTTTTTGTGGCATTTTTTTGTTGTTCAACCGATGACATTGACTCTCTGCCCACACACACAGCATTATTCCAAAAAGATGACGCCATATTTGCTTAAAGTCACTGATTCTCGTAGATGGTGTGCTTGTATTTATCATGTAGGCTAAAAATATATGTGAATATTTAATTGATAAGAATGAATCATGAAAGCTGACTGACTTATGCCTTGGGTTATGTGTTTTAATTTATTTTTAAGTTTATATTAATTAAATTGCTTTTGATCATAGTAAAAGGTATTATATTCTGGTGATTTTTTACTTATTTTGTGACTAGCTATTAGTTTGTTTGATTGTTTTTATCTTTTTAAAGAAAATTAAGTCGTAGTTATTAGAAAACTGAAAAAATTAATAGTGAAATAGTACAAATATATTTAAAAATAATTGTATCACACATTTTAAGAAATATATCTTTAAAGGATATTATACTTCAATTAAAACTCTTCGAACGATAACATTTTTTAATAATTATGGAACAGCTGGTACAAAAACTAATCTATTAATCTACTAAACTAACAAGGCGGAAAGAGTTAAAGCAAAAATGTAGTAAGATACATTTTAAGGAGAATAAATAATATAATATTCATATAATTAATACCAAGCTTGTTGAAATAATATTTAAAATATAACTTACTTAAGATCAAGCTTGTTGAAATATATTTTCGAATGTTACTTTCTGTGAGAAGAACAACCTGGAATTTTCCCCACCATTAATCACCGATGGGTCGGCAGTTAAGTTTATGATTGACAAGCGGAAAACTCGTTTCACGGTAACTTTCTAAAGAACTTTCCTCCGACTGGGGCTGGGCAGGGAAATATGCATAATTTAATGACAACATTCGCTGCATATTCAACTACCGACGACGGCGCACTTTATGAATGAAAGTCAGCGTCATGAATTATTGTAGTTTTACGAGGGGAAAGAGCGACGACGAGTAGCTGCAACACGACGCGCTAGGCAATCAATAAAGAATTTTGATGATGACAATCGTGGTGAGTGAACGCCAGTTGCATATTAATGGAATCGGCGAATGTAAATGATTCTAATGCAATTGCACCTGGGGATGGGGCTAGATATGGGGATGGGTTGGGGGTCTGGCTGGGCATCACTCTCGTGTGTGTGCTTGTGCCTTGTCGTTAGCAGCTATTTTACTGTGTGTTTTGAAAAGCGTGTTCGAGACGAGACTGTGGAGTGCAAATAGTTTGCAGTTCGTTAAACTCGTCGCTGATTACTGATTGCATTGTTCGAGCAGAGTTCAAAGCTGCAAGTGCGTCACGAGAGTGCGGCAAATATTAGCCGCTGAAAAGTTAACAGCATCTGTAGTAGCTTGTTTGTGCATCATTTACTTGGCTACAAACTTGCAAATTCATTTGCCCAATTTGGCTGTTAAGGTCAGACATGATTAGTTTGTTTTTTTCTCTATTTCTTTCTTTTTTTCTCAGCTAGAAAGTATTTTTGGCACCCCTAATGGATTCATTATGTAACCAGAAACTACATGAAAGTTGGCTAAGAGCTAATGAAGCGTCGAAAAATGCCGGGGATGCTGGACAAAAAACATTTGATACTTTCGCAGGCACAGGCATGAAGAAGATGCTAGCTGGCAGTAAAGAATGTTCGTGGAGCCAGAGCCACATGATTGATTGGCCGACAAAAGAATAGCCCATAACGAAATTGCTTTCACAGGGGTCAAGCGAAGAAGTATTCCCCAAAATCCCAAAAACAAAACCCAAGCCAAAGCGATACATGTGGCCATTGATTTGTGGCCAAATTAAATTAAGCAGTCATTGACTTGTGAGGAAAGGAGTTAAGAAAATGAAAGAAAGAAAGATAGAAAGAAGTCTCCAGCCGGCCATTCGATAGTTGTTGAAATAATGGGCGACTGCTGGGAAGATTTCAACGTGTTCTGGTAATCCGTTTAATTTTTGTATTGAGAATATGAATATCGATTTGTTAGCCAAGTGATCAGCCTGATGTGGTAACATTTAACTTTAACGGAGGCTCTAATTGAGAGGTGTGAAAAATGTTGAGGTAACTTGAACTTGGGATTTTATACTGTCTACATTTTGGGGGGATTTTATAAAGATCAGATGAGAGATTGTTGTTCAGAAACTCCCAGCTGCTTTCCTTTTCTGTGGTAAGTATTTTTAAGTAAATAATTTTTAAGCTAAGCCACACGTAACTTCCTTTCTTCTGGTGCTGCTCCCTGTCACTTTCCCTTCGCCACTGCCACCCACTAACTAAATCGTGGACCCTTGAAATTAAAAAAAAAATGAAATAAGACTCCGTGTGGGCGAGAGAGGAGCGTCTGCCGGAGCTGATCATACTTTCCTAACACTTGTCTGCGGTCGGCGGCCTGCATTGTCTGCAAATGCTTCAATTTGCATAGCGTGAAAGTGGCGTGTAGTCAGTCGGCATCGTCGTTTCTTTCGCTGAATTCGGAACTCGAGTCGCTATGGTTCAGTTCCTCGTTTGGGGTTAAGGTTTTCATTATGTGCGCGCCAGCAAATTATGCAAAAATTGTTCGCATCGGGAAGCTAATAATGCGAAATCCGAGGCATTTAACATCGAATCGTATTGCGGAACTGGCATTTAACACCTGAGCGCATCGGCATCGGCAACGGCATCGGCATTGGCATCGCCACCGCATCATGATCCAATCATCAACGGTAACAGGGGAAAAAAAAAATACCCACGGACCGACAGGTTGTGCATTTCGATTTCGCAAATAAAATACGAGTAGTGTTTCCCATGGCACGCAGCAATTATTAAACCCAAAATATGTTAAATCATATATATCTGTATATATGAATATTTGTGTGTGCTGTGCTATGCGCGCGCATCTATAAGATACTTTTCAAAGTCATGTAACTGTCAGCGCTTTGCGCAATCCCCCCGAAAAACAAACGGACGAATGGATGGATGGATGAATGGATGGATGGTTGGTTGGATGAAATCGATGTGGATGTGGATGGAAAAATTAACATTTCAATTTTTTTTCTTGTTTTTTTTTGTAGATCTTCGAATGTCTCCGCGGCCGGTTTTGATTGATTTTCGTTGCTAATGCACTTTCAAAATGTAAATTTACAAATTGCTTGACACCTTTTCAAAGCCTCTTGGGGCATTAAATCAAGTGACTTGAGGCAACAAAGGAAAAACGTAACTGGGGAAAATGGCAGAGCATTAAAGGTTGCCACAAAACTGAATAAAAATCTCACTTATCAAAGTCATAAAGCTGTAACTTTGGAAAACTATAATTTAATACTATGATTTAATACTATTTCCTAATTATCTTTAGCCTAGCTATATTTATTATTAACTGTAATGTAATGCCTAAGCTATAATTTAATTTCTCAATAATAAAATAGAAAGAAAACACGTAACTTTTGAGATTGAATTTATATTTCATGTGCTCCTATAAATACTTTATATTTAATAAGTAAAGTATAAAGTATTTCCTGCTTGAATATTTAGAAATATTTCCTATTTCAAATAAATATTTTTTGAATATATCGAAAATTCCACTAAAAGCTAAAAATATTAAAGAAAAAAAAACATAAATGTGGCCATTTTAGTTTTAAATATTTAGAAAGCCACAAAAACTTGAAAAGTCATTAAATAAAATTAAATAAAAGTTTAAATTAAAAGTAAACAGCAAAACCTGATTCACAATCCAATACTTTCTTAAGTTTTAAATTATTTACAAAGTGCCATGGCGAAATACCTGTATTAATGTCATAAATCTCCATATATGAACAGAAAAATCATAAATATGAAGCTGCAGGCTTAATGGAAACCACTGCGTAAAAAAGTAGTATTTTCCGCGATTTTCAACTAACTTATTTCCAATCCCACAAATTAGTTTTGCTTTTTTGATCAACGAAAAACGAGTTGACACTTTCATTAAAACGCTGTGCATTTTTTCCGCATTTTCGCGTTACGTTCCAACTTGCCCTGACCAAAAGCGAGGTCCGTGCAACAATTTGCTGGCCAAAAAAAGTCAGAAAAAAAATACAGGCTACAACTTCAACTAGAGTGAAAAGCAGAAACAAGAAAAACACAAAAAATAAAACACGAAATTCAACAATACACGAAAAAAAAATAAGAGAGAAGACTGCAACTGGCGGCGGGCTGCTTCTGCTTTCGTTTTCGCCTGCACGCTTCAACTGCCCCAAAACGCTTCCAGGGAGCGAAGGAGGGGCCAAGCTGCGATCAGAAAGAGACAGCCAGCCTTGGCTGGGAGAGCTGTGTAAACGAAGCAATTTGAGGCTGAAGCTGAAGCTGAAGCTATGACAGCGCGCCGTTGCACTAAATTTTCCACAACCGAGTGAGTTTGAAACCGAAACCAAAAACTGTAAACGAAACTGAAACTGATTTCTTTTAGTAACAAAAAAAAACAGAAAGAAAGAAAGAGAGTAGTGCTGGCTGGGGCTACACCAAGAAAAAGTATAAAACAGTTGGTACTTGAGAGATCTCTTATAACCAAGCGGAAGTTCAACAGAAAAGCAGAACGAATTTGAGTGGCTTTGACAATTTCCTGAGTCACTTGGGGTCTTTAAGATGGTTTCTAGGCTTATCAACACATTTTCTTCTTAGAAATGTATTTTGTTTCCAAACAAAGGAATTCTTTAATCATTTTAACTTGATTTAACATTCAAATAAATCATTATAAACCTTAGAAAAGGTTAGTAAAATTAAAAAGCAGCCTACAGAAGAGTAATCCATACTTTTAAGTTCCTAACTTACCATTTTAAAGGTTATTTCTCTATAAAACTTTAATATTTAATTAATAATATCACCATTTCTCACTGTGCACTTCTGTTACGTTGACCATTAGTTGGCTCAATGAATGACAAAATTTCTCTCACTCTGCGTCTCCTGCCTTCATTTGGTGCTTATCAAATGCTTGCAATCAAAAAATCATCCAAGTTTTCACTTTCCCAGTTCGGTATAGTTCGCTGCCTGCTGCTGAGAGCATCGTAATGATATTTGATAATGATAACCGCCATAATAATGGAGCTGGGGCAGCGGAAGTTTGTGTGTAACAATCAGAAAGATCATAATATTTGTGTTGAAGCGCTTTGTTCGCCTGATTGAGTCAGCTCAGCAGCAGCCGCATCTATCGGCCCACAGAAATTGTATTTAAAATGCAATTTATACGCCAAGCCGAGCCAACAATGGGCCGAAATAATGTTTTAATAAAGATGCCTTTGTCTGGTGGCGGGGCGTTAAAGGCCATCAACGCGGCATCTGTACATCTATACATGTATCTATCTATCTATCCGCTGGTATCTTGTATCTGTGTATCGGGCTAATCGACGACCAGCAGCCGACACACGTGCCTGGGCATCAAACCTAATGTCTCTTTCACACCTTGCTGGCGCCAGTTACCACATCAGCGGTTTAATTAACTCTCCAGCCAACGGAATGCACGCACTCTTGAAAGTATTGTTTTATTTGGGGTCTTTGAAGGTGTGGCGGCCCCATAAAGAATGTATATTTGAGATTGATAGCATTAGCAGCAGTGAACTTGGGCATATTTCTTAATATTTCTAATATATTTGGCAGCTATCTAAGAGCAGAATACATTCGTTCCGAATGCTATTTGTTGTACCTCCACTGTATGCATAAGATTAACCCATTTTCCCCGCTAATGAACGGTTCCCATTTGGTGTTGGGGAATGGCTTAGAATAAAATAAAATAAAAATGGATGCCGGCTATTGATGGCTCATGAAATATGCGCGCAGCGTGAAAGGAAAAGAAATGGCCAGAAGCACAAAGAGAGTGAAAGAACGGTTAATCGGTCAAATGCAAATTATCTCTATTGGAATTTGGCCAAGACGTAAATAGTTTGGGAGGCCAAAACACGGCAGGCAGCTGGAAGAGTTACTTAACGAATTTATTGCGCGACCTTTTTTCGGGGCTCAGTCTCTTAGTCTCACAGCCGGAGCCTCACTTTAAGGCTCAGACTCGGACTCGGTCTCGAACTCATTTGTTGGGAAAATGTAAATGAAGTCAACGTTGTCTGCCAACTGACTGACATTTCCCATTAGCCCTCTTGGTCATGTTACAAGTATTGTCTGCATGTTGCAGCTTCGAAGAACCTGGCTGAACTTTTGCCCAGCACGGATTTCAGCACTTCTTCGCTTCTTTGGCGATTTTTTCTTCATTTTTCGTAGCTGCCACCGCACTTTAGAGGTCTTTTCGACGATTGTTTACATTTATGGATGCATAATTGGGTGCCATGGCAGCATCTCGTCACTTGTATTTAAATTTTGCCCACTAATTGACTCCCACAAAAAAAAAAAAAAAAGGAAAAAAAAGAGCTGAAGCCGAAGCTGCATGTGATGAGAAGCTGAAGCCGAGTCTGTATCTGAATCTCAAGCTGTAACTGAAGCTGAGGCCGAAGCCCAATGAAACTGCAAACTCATGCCGACATCGACTTCCTTCCTCTGCCGCTCGAGCTCTTCATCAGCTTCTTCATTCAGATATATACACCTCGGTGTGTACGTGTGTATATGTCGGGGCAATTGTCGCAATCGGAATCGGAATGGCAACACCTACTGCACAATCTTAACTCGGTTTGTATTTTTTATTTTGGGCCGCCTCGCTTAATTATTAAATGCATTTGTTTTCGAAGGCGTGTTGGCAGACACAAACTCATCCATCTGCTCAGACCAGGGTCATGTGGAAACTGAGAAAAATAGACTTTGAAGCTAAATTTAACTATTGCGAGTGACATGGGTATTAACAGCAATAAATTAAGTAAAATACTTTAGTTTAAATACAAGCTTATTGTTAATAAGATGAACTCAGTCTCAAAAAGATTACTTAAAGCAATCAACGTCTACTTTTAATTGAATATTTATTCATTTGGATATAGAACTCATGCTTTTTTAAATGAAAGCTGGACAGAAGTAAATAAATATCTAAAAAAATGTGAATCTTTAACAAAAGCAATTTAAAAACAGATTTTTCTGTTAAAAAAAAGAGTCTCTATTAAAACCTTGTGAGTATTTTCTTCAGTGTTTATTTAGCAAATACGTATGAGTCAAAAATATAAAGACTGAAAGACAGGTAAAGTCAAAAAGAGATGAATAACTGAAATTAGCTTGACATTCAGATAAATCTCTGTTTTGAATTCCAATTTAAATAACTCAATAGTCAAGACCAAACCAGAATATGATTCTTTTTGCTTGGAGAGGTCATCTTTTTCACAGTGTACATACATGAGAAAAAACGTTGGCAGAAAGATGTGTGTTTGTTTGAACTCAAATTAACTTGACATTGTGCTGCTAATTTAGCACTAATCGTTCGAGGAACTATTTACGAAACCAACAAAAAAAAAAAATAAGATACTGCCCAAATTGGATGATAATATTCAAATGCGAATACGCAATCCGAAAACTGAAAACTGAAATATAAAATACAAACTCCAAAATCAGAAAACAGAAACAAAAAAAAGGCCCAGCCAGCAACAAAGAGAGATGTTGTCAACCTTGAGAGTGGCTTGTAGTTGGAGCTCCGGCTCCGGCTTCAGCTCCAGCACCGTTTTCTGTTCGCATTTAAATGAAAATGAAACTGAAGTGTAGCAAAGGCAACACGCCAAACTAACAACAAACAACAAACAAACAAAACAGGCGAAGAGCTGTAGAAACTATAGAAAAAGACGCGTAAGCAGGAAGTCGGGCGGCGAAACAGTTAGAGAAAAAAGTGTGATTATGAATGGACACTCGGGGTCCGTCTTTCCAGGAAGGCAACAGGTGCTGGCTAAGGGCTAGGGTTTCTCTGGGTATTTTCTTTAATGCATTTTTTTCTTAGCTTTTTTTTCATGCTTTGCATGCGTGTCTCTTGGCCTCCCAACTCACCTTTCTGCTCAATTACTTTTGTTTTTGCTGCTGCTGCTGCTGCTGCAGTTGTTGGTGTTGTTGCCGCCGCTGTAGCTGTTGTTGTTGTGTCGAAACTGTTGCAAAATTGCTGATATTTTCCCAATGATTACGTATTCGCAGGCCCGACGACAGAGAGCTGCGTTCGAGGAAAAGTGTTTGCCCCTAACTGTTGTTATATCTCTCTCTGGCTTTACGTTTATTTCTTTTCTTTACTTTATGTTATATATATGCTGTAACAATGATTTTCTATTATTATTTATATTGATTTTGTAATTGGCTTTTGTGTTACAATTACAATTCCTTTCGCGTTTTGTTGCTCTGCCAGTTATTTTCACTTTATTAATTTCACTTTTCGGTGTTGTTGTTGCTCTGGCGGCTGGGGGAAACGAGTTTGCAATAATTTTAATATTTAATTTGGCATTTTAATTTTGACATCGAGAAGCGAACGCACGGCGAAAGCAATTTGGCAAAAAACAGTATATTTATGCGTCTATTAAACTCGCCACCACACAAATTTCTAATTCCCCACGAACAAAAATTAATTAAATCGAAATTGTTGCTATCTCGGGCATCATTTTATGAACGCACTTCGAATTGCATAACGACGACGACGAAGGCGACGACGACGACGACGACTGCGGACACAAAAATTCGTGATGATCGACGCTGAACTCTTACTCTTTTCTCCAAAAAGAGATTTTAGTTTTGTTTAGTTTTCTTTTTTGTTTTTTTGTATATTTCTTGGGGAGCCTGGGTTTTTCTTTTTTCCTTTTCTGCCGGACTGCCGACGTTCCAGCCAACCAAACGCACTCGACGACTTTCGCGACTCGACTGAAGACTCAAGAGCAGAGCTGGGCTTCGGCAGCGACAGCGCAGCTGACCGAGGCAGCGACGGCAGCAGAGCTTACCTGGCGGCCTTACCTTACCTTACTTCGCCTCGTCGTACCGTAAGTTCGGTTACGTTCGGTATTTCTTGGACGCTTTTTTTGTTGTTCGCTGTTTCGTCGCCTTGTCGCCTCATGGCTAAGTTGGCTTAATAGCATTTAGCGTGTCCAAAGCTTACCGAAGCTTTTGCTAGTCGAAGAGTTCGAGTTTCTCTTCGATTGGACTCTCTTAAGAGCGATCCCCATCCGCTGGACAAGTGCAGTGGTCGTCAAGGAAACCCATTTTCAACCACAGTTCGTTGCCTAAGTCTTTTGTTTTCCGAGCTTCTTCGATCAGAATCATTTGCATGCGGCGGCCATCAATCTTTGAGCCTCTTTCTCTACCGCTTTCTACGCCTTAATTACATCATCAGCATATTTCTTCTCGGGATTTGTATTTTTTGGTCAGCCAATTAATTTGGTTTTTATTTATCATTTCGATACTTGAAAGCTTGTGTGCCGCCGCGATGAGCTGTTACGGCCTAACGGTTCGCGATTTTTATTTGTATTTATTTTTATACGCGATGCTCTGCCTGGGTTCTAATGGCATTTTGAAGGTCAATCGAAATGTCAAACTACCTGCGGCTACGCCCGCAGATCTCTGGAATTTATGCGACAGGCAATTAAAAATCTGCATTTAAGACAGCTAAATGTAGCGTAGCTCCGCTGCAACAAGTGCATGAGCTTGTCTCCAAGAACTTGTCAGCGGGTTAACCCGTTTTGCGGGGAGAAATAACATTGTAATATCACAAGAGGCGACACGAGGCAAAGTGCACCAGTTTCTTGATACTGGAACGAGAACTTCTGGGCTTCCAGTCTCGTTTTAAATACCCTAATTTGGGCTTAGATATGAAGTATTTGATCTATAAAATATAATTAATTAAAGTACAAGTTGAGAGTGGTTTTTATTACTCCTACTCCTAAGGCATCTTTAATCTCGTTTATATAAATAAAGCTAGCCTGATCTCAAACTAATTTGTCCCCTAATAAAACCAAAAGTAATGGACAAAATGCCGCTGTTTTTACTGTTGCTTAAAGTCTTTATTTTGTGACCACTAATTCCCTGTTTATTGCATGCGAAACATATACACCTGAGATTTAACCTGCAAGTATATAGACGAAATAACGATCGCGACGGTGCGGCTGCTGCTGCTGATGATGATAGACGGCAACGGCTAACAGCAACAATGCTGGGAATGCTGTCTAGAAATTCGCAGCGCGTAAAATGATGAATTCAAGACGAAGTTCGTTGCCTAAGTCTTTTGTTTTGATTCAACTGCTCGCCTCTTCTTACGTTTGTTTATCGATAAGAGTAGCTATAGCAAGAACAAGCCACCGTCCGTTTAATTTGTCTAAGCAAACATGACTTCATTTCGGGGCAAACTAATGACACGTCTTGTACGGGGGATGTTTTGACTGCTGTCATATAAACATATCGCTTGGGTGCTAATTACGGCCAGCAGCAACAATAGAGTGGAGTAGTAGCCCGCGTAGAGATTCAGTCGGCAATCAAGTTTAATTGATGCCATTATCAAATTATGAGCATTTCCAAGTGCGTCCGAGGAGAAGTCCCATTGGATGGCATCATAAAAGCTGATGAAACTGCCAAGTGGGGGCGTATAGCTGTCGCTATATATACACATCTTAACTGGCAATGCAAAGCAGTTTTCCCCGTTATTGTTCATTTCGCCCGTGTTAATATGCAGTCCGCAAGGACTTGACTTCACTTTGCACTTGCTACACTTTGGTAATCCGTACTCAATTGGCCGGGACAGCTCTGGCATCGGAAATCGTTGGAATGTCGGGGCGGGGGCATTGCATAACATTCCGCACAGACACACACAATCACGGCACCAATCAATTGGTCGCGTTAATGAAAAGTGAAAGACCAAAGTGAAAGACACACGAAATTGTGGCCGCGCCACAAAACATTTAGACAAAAAAAAAAGGGAGAACCCACAGGTGCTGTTATCGTTATTATTTTATTGAGAGCCAATTAAAGTCAAGTTCAAATGGCGGCCGCACCTCACGGCGGGTAATTAAAAAGTGTGTGTCTGTTGGGCCTCCGAACGAGCGTTGCCAATTTGCTAACCCGAATTGAAACGCCTTAGGGTCAACACACATAGTTTAATTATTTAATTTTTTTGCCACCATATGGGGGTGCCGCCCGCCTGGTCTTCACTGCAGCGACTATTAGTTACTGGGCTAAGCTCCTCCGGAGCCTTGACAAACAAGCCCCAGACGAATTGAAAACAAAACTATGAGAAAAACGAAGCACACGCACAAAGTTCAAGTCCAACTAGTGGCAAGTGAAGAAGATGCGGAATATAAAGTCAGGGAGAAGAGAGAAGCAAACAAAGATGCCAAAGAAACAAGAAATAATTACGGGTTCAAATGATCAGTGGTATCTTTGAATGCAGCCAGAAAAAGACCAGTTTATAGGGGTTGAAGTTTTACAAAGCCTTTTGTTTGACTTAAATAACAAACTATTACATTTTAGGCTTACGATTTACACCGATTTTTGTATGGTTCCCACGTGTATTGAAATTTAGAATAAATAACACCTTTCAATTAACTTCTGCTTACAACTTTGTTTCATTTTGATTTAATTGTCATTTATTTTTCTAACAGCTTTGTAAGATTTTTTGTTAGTACGTTTTGTTGGTATATTTCTTAGAATTAACTAACGTAATAATACTTTTAGATATTTAACAATAAATATTGATTAAACCTGCAAATAAGGAGATTTATGGTTTATTATTTATATTGTTATTTTCTACCAATAGTAGACTTAAGTTTGAATAGCTGTTTGATCATGAAAACTAGTTTTTTGTGCTCTTACAATTATGTTCATCTTTTTACCAAATCACAAGGCTTTTGTTGAAATATTCAGTACTAGTTCTTGGTATTAAGCCCACAAAAAATCCATTGTAAAGTGTGTAAAGATGTACGGAAAAATGGGTATCCCCCTAGTCTTTAGAATATACTTGGGCGCCCAACAATTGTTGACTCATTCGCCGCTCATTCAAGCCCAGCTTGCCATAATCATTCAATTGGCAACAAAATTCCTTTATTCTTTTGGAGCAAAACAAACAGAAAACTTGAGAAACAAAACGGAAACAGTGGGCAATGGAAGCCATAGACCAGTTCTGCAGAATCGATACGACCGCGAGGAGGGCTCCGAACCCAAAACCAATGGAATCCAATCGAATTGAATCAAATCAAATGGAATGGAAGTGGAGCTGAGTTCTTTTACGGCCATAAGTCGCTCGGCTCCAGATCATCGCAATCAATGTCGCCCGATCAGCGCCACTTGGTCGCCTTTTGTCCAAAATCGAAGTAATATAAGTTGTGAATTGTGAATTACGAATTATGAACTTGACGCCAATGTGTCACACACTTGAACGCCACTCGAGCCAAATCAAATGTATCGAGCTGGGAGTGTTGTTCGACTGTTTAGCTTAATTAAATCATTTAACGAAATGATTGTGCGCTATTTTGTACCTTTGCCGATGTCATTGGCTCTGTGCGACAGGCGACCCCGACCCCCACTCCAACTCTGGGCTCCTCCAATGCGAAGGTTAGCCTCTAAGTGCTTTTTTATATCTCTCACTCTCGCGGCGATTGCGCAACCTGGAACTGGAACCGGGAGTCGCCGCCACCACCATCTGGCCAGGGGGGGGGCGGGGCTCGCTGTGGATGTAGGTCAGTGCGATGCGACCGCATCGAGCCTGGTGCCTTGTGTGGCCGCATCTTTTTCCCAGTGTCTTTCTCCCCGTGGCATGCCGCAGGAAACGGGTTTATGTGGCTTGCAAAAAAAAAAGTCATAAAAAAAAGAAAACCGGAAAAGAGCCAAGACACAAAGTCACTTTCGCTTGCCGCGACCTTTGACAAGTTAGTGCAACTTGTGGCACCAAGCATAACCGGTCAGCAGAACTCTCTGTGAGCTGACAGAGTTCTGGAGCATTGTGTGGCGAATTCTGGCATGGAATAAGACGGAGAACGTGTAATTATGAGTACGAAACAATGAATTGTTTTAAAATTAAACAGGCCAAACCTGCTTATTAAAAAGTTCTCATTTTAAATATCATTTTGTAGCAGTTGTCTTTCGTGATGATATTTATAACCATATACATTTTAGCTCTTATTTATTAAGAAATTCTAGTAATTTGTGGGAATCAAACTTGCTACATTTCCATATAATTTATTATAAATATATTAAATGAATTTTAAATGAATATTTTAAAAGCCATCATCAATAAATAACTAATTTATTGTTGCTTATAATCCTCTTAATAAACAAATACATTTCACTGTGCAATTAAAAGCCGCTTAATCTCTTTCCTTCCCTTTTCTTTAAACTAATTTCACTTTCTTCAATTAATTGTTGTCGTTTTCCTTCTACCATTTGATGCTTTCAGTTTCTTTTTGTTTCTTACCTTATTCACTTAACGTTTTTTCTCTAATTTCTGTAATTGCAATCGGTACTTTCTTGGCCATCTCGTGAGTTTAATTGATGTTTCTTTTTGGCCTTATCTTGATTGCATTAATCCAAAGCCGCAAATGAAAACTTTAGCTACTTCATTCAGACATTAAAGCCCAAAGAATGTCGTTGATCAGGTAGAGAAATGAATACATTAAAAAAGGTTTTAATGAAACCAGAAAAGTGTCTCAGTGTTGACTTTTGCCTAGTCACAACCGGAGATCTGGCGATCTCTGGCTACTGGCCACCGAAAAGAGTGTGTGCCAGTTCAGTTCCTGCTACTGCTACTGGATTTTGGCCGAAAACAGAAACGGTTGACCCCATATAGATCAGATCTATATATGTACATACATTCCTATCTCCGATCAAAGCCCTGTCACGTGGCTGTGTGTGGGGCACTGCGTTTGGGGAATGATATCATGTAATTTGAGACAATGTGCCGTGAACAATTCATTATGGTAACCGCTGACAGCTGCGCCTTGTTAAGTGATATTCAATAGACTTAAGCCGCAATTGGGGGGAGCTGGAGCTGAGTGTGAGCGCGTGCTTTTTTGGCCAGGATCGTTCCTGGGCCCGGGTCCGGGCCCGAATGGAATGTTTGTTTGCTTGGCCAGCCTTTCACCTGCAGTGGCTGCGGCTGCACTAATTGTTGCACAACTTCTGGAGGGGATCAGAGACCCCAGACCCGAGAGTCAAGTGCTGGCACTCACATTTTGGCAGTGGGCGGGAATTACTTTGCCTTTTTTTTTCTTTCGGGTGAACTAATTTCCATGGCATATACAAATAAATTACGGCCGAAATGACTCGCTGCCGCTGCCGCGCTGCCTTTTGTCCGGGAGTGAAAGGCGACTCTTGGCCGCGGCCATTACGAAATCCAGAGCGGGGAAATAACTCGGGCACTCGCCGCAGAAAAAAAAGAGGGGGGACTAACGGGCGCCTGCTACTACAAATTGTTATTGGAATTTAACATTTTGTGCGGGTGCCACATAGGCCACAAAAGCCTCCAATAACAACCCAAACAGACAATGGCCCAACTGCAGCTGCAGTCGGCGATCCACGATCCAATTTCTGAATTTCGAAGCCAATTAATTTGGCCATAATCGACCGAATATGGCTTTTAATAATAATTATGCAGCTCCAATTGCGCGAGAGACTCCAAGTGAAACTCATTAGATGGCCCAGCAGGTGGACGGACGAGGGGGCGGGCTGTAATTGAAGTTATATCGATGTAATTACAGTCCCAACTCGATTGAATATTTACATCCAAGGATGGGTGAGTGGCTAGCTGTTAGTACTTTATTTTTCTGGCCTTCGCTTCGATTAGATTTAACTGCCGTTCAAAGTGGAAATTAAATGTTTATTGTTCTGTTTGCGCAAGTATTTATGACAAATTAAGTGATCGTATTAAAGATGGATTCTTAGATGGATTTTAGTAACTACTTTAGGTTCTTTGTATTTATGTTTAAATGTATCCATATATTCTGAGCTGCTTTGTTCAACACATTTGATTTATTTTAAGCTGCTATTGATTGGAATGTTTATTTATTATTTAATGGCAAATAATATTGTAAAATTAAGACAGTCCGTAGGTAAATATTTAATTATATATTAACAATAACAAACAACTCAATCGACTTTATTTTTGTAAATTTCATTAGCTCTTTTAATATATCTACTTATCAGCTTAAATTCTCAGGAAGTTTATTTATTTATTAACATTTTCTTCTCCACAAATCTCCTCACTTTTGCAGTCCTCACTGTACTTGCCACTTGTGATACATTTACACAAACTAATCCGAAGACAATGGCCCCAGACCAAGTGCTGATAAATTCATTTGAATCTGTTTCTTAGCAGCCACGTATTTTTCTGTTTTTTGCTCAAGGTTATATGTTGGAAATTATATGCCCCGGCAGAAGTTGGGTTGGGCCGTGGAGAGCAGTAGTTAACCAGCAGCTATAAAAGGCTAAGAAGCAGAGGGGGGCGGCCAGCAGATCAGCGAGCAGTAGGAGCCGACAGTTTGCTGATTGTCGGACGACTGAGTGCGATGGTGCAACTCCAAGCGGCAGGCAGCGGCAGGCGGCAGGCGGCAGTTGCGGTTAATTTGCTTGTCATTGCCCAGTTGAGTGGTTGAGCAGCAGCAGCAGCAGCAGCAGCAGCCTTAGCACCACTAGGTGCTAGCATCACCAGCACCACCAGCAGCCGTCTGCAGTCTGCGGTCTATTTGAATACAAATTTAATTTGAAATTGAGCTGGGCTGTTGGGCAGCTGCCCCGACTTCTTTGGCCGTGCCGTAAATTAGCCCGCCGCGGCATAAACTCCTAACTGCGCCAGTTTTGCAGCAGTAATTAGAAAGTAAATCCACATGGTTACGGCTGACCTTAGTGTAGGGCCACAGAGTCGACGAATCCACGAGCCTTTTCCGCCTCCTCGGACAATCAATTCATATCGAATATCGAATTTAACCCGCTGACCCCTGGGTGAACCGTCGGTTCAAAGCCCCAAAGTCAAACAATTTTGTTTAATCAACTTGGTAACGCTGTGTAGGCTTTTTGGGGAGAGTATATTAGGTTTAAAGAGGAATTTGACATGCTAAAAGTATTATATTGTAAGTTGTAGGGATTAACTTACTCTTTATTTATTTTAAAGTTTGATTTTTATTGTAATTTAATCCTTATTAAACAACTAAATAGAGAATAAAGTCAACTTTGATTTAAGAAAACATCTTTATTATTCTGTATATATATCCAAGCAAGGGTATTCCCAATTCCGGTCTTCTTATCGCAAATTGTATTGTTTAATTTCGTTTTTTCGGGCTTCCACTCTATTGTGTAGCCCCCAGAAATGGTTATGGCGAATTCAATTGAATGCTGATCGGGGGTTCGGTCGCGTCCAGTTCGGTTTAGTAAGAGCGGGACTTGTGGCTGGTCTATATATACATATATATATATATAATGTGCTGGCTATCGCCTTGTTCAGTTATTTTTGCGCAATTATAGCCCCCTTAAAGAGACACAGCACAAAAGCATGTGCAAAAGTTGTCCGGCAGCTGGCAGCGGTAACAGCCCCTTGCTGCGGTTTCCGTGGCTGCTGCTGCAAAAAAAAAACTTTTGCTTTCGCTTCTAAAACTGCTAACTGCTAACTGCTGTCTTGCTTGGCTGACTGGCTGGCTGGCCGGCCGACTGTCTTTTTAGTGGTTACTGACGGTTACTGGTTAACAGCGATCGGCACTTGTGTCTGCTCCAATTTGCCACGCTTGATTTCGGCTCTGATTAGGCTTGGACCGGACGGGTTTGCTTAGATCCAAGCTAAATAGTCACCTAATTTATGTGGGGGATTGCGTAATCAGTCCCCGGGCCCGGGGCCATAGTCATGTGAAAATTTTCGCCGCACAAAAATGCGTTCGGCCGACAAATTTATTCCGTTCGTCCGTCCGTCCGTCCGGTCCAAGGTTTCGGCTCTTGGGCGGTCTGCTTTGTGACTTTCGGGTCCAAAAATGGCCATTGATGTGTTCATTTCACACAGCTTGATGGATGATTTGGATTAAATGAGAGAAGGAGAGAGATTAAGATGTGCTGCGGATGGTCAAGCATTTTGCATCGCATCAAGTTCGCCGCTTAAGTCTTTTGTTTGGCTAGCAAGTTTGCTGCGCCAAGTCTTTTGTCTGAGAGCGAGCAAATTGACTAATTAGAGCGACTTGCAGCACACTTCGCCATTTGTCGCTGCACACTTGGCCGGCCCCGGGTCCAGGGTCCTAATGAAGATAAATGGCCGCAGCGTTAGTTGCTATTTGAAATTAATCAAGTTTTAAGTGTATACAAGTTTAATTAATGCCGATAAAACGGGTCGCAGCAGCCGAAACCGAAACAAAACCGAAACTGAAACTGAAACTGAAAGCAGAATGAAGAGCTCGCAGATTGAGGAGGAGAACCTGTGGCCAGTCAGTCAGTAAACCCGTTTGCATGCTGGTGTCACTTGGCTCATAAATCACCGCAGGGCCTGACCTTGGAATAATAACAACTGAACTGCGCTCCGCAAGTCCGTAATCCGCAATCCATGGAATCTCAGCGTCTCTGAGTGTCCTGAAGAACTTCCCTGGAATTTGATTGTACCTCACCGGCCCCGTCTCCGCTTTTGATTAATCGCCCGCTAATGTCACAGCCATGTGAAGCCACCGACGTGGCCAGTTCCAGATGCATTCAGCTACCGGTGATTCCCGAGGCGGGCCAAGGGGCACGGGCCAAGGGGCATGACAGCGTGGGCTGACATCGTCATCATGACCTGCCAGCATCAATGGACGTCAATTGGATGTGGACTGTGGATGTGGCCAGCGAGTCACAACACAGTCGCTGGTTCCCCCGTCGACCTGTCAGCCCGTGTCAACCCCGTGTCCGCTGGATTTCGACATGGATCGAGCTGCATCGCGCGGTGTCTGAGAAACCGAGCTGGGGGATTGGAACTAGTTCCTTCTAATGGGGAATTGATCACTGGCCTTTAATCTTTGTTAATAATTATAGCTTTAGATAATTTCATAAACTTTATTGCTTACTTAAACTAAAGAGTATAGATTGTAACTTTTATATCGGATAAATGGTCTTTGATGTTGAACTAGAAGTAGTAAAAGCTGTGCAACATTTATTTATTTTATCATTGCTTAGAAGTATACAACTTTTAATGTAAAACCACAAAAGTGAAACAATATTTAATATTTCAAGGCAATAAGGAACTAAAAATAAACGTAGGTTGTTATAAAGTTAATATATAATATCTTAGATAACCAATTATTATTATTATTATTATTATTATTATCAGAGAACTTATTATAGCTTTAGGTAGGAATCTTTCAACGTAAAACCATAAGAGTGGAACAATCTAATGTATAGCTTTATTATTTTAAAAGCATTTATAGTTAATATATAGTTAAGACATAACAAATAATTATAATAATTATAATAAGGAAATATTAGGACTATGTCTGCTAGGGCCTTCAGCTAAGGTATTCTTTAATAATCTTGAAAATATTGCTTACATGTCTGTTATCTTATTTTTACCTAGAACCTGTAAATATAATCAAAAATTATTAATAATGAATATCTAAAAAAACATAAAATAAACCAAAATAAAATATTAATATACCATATTATTATATTATCGCAAAATCTGACATCGAAACAGATAAACCTTCGCCTGAGAAACCAGCTCGAGCGCCATAAACCATACCGCTAAGTTCAAGGCATATCAGACTGTGCCACAGCCCCAGCTATGCATAATCGGCCAAATCGGACTATAATCTGCATATCTCTGCTCGGCGGCAGCGACAGCAACTCTGTAATATAATCGCGTAAGGGGCGGCGATTAATTGCTGCACTCGCCTTTGTTTTGGCATTTAATTAGCGATCTCAGCCGGGCCAAAATTACAGCGCATACAAATTCTTAGCCGAGTTTGAGTCGCTGTCGTTGTCGCTCTTGCTGGCATGTGCATTGCAAAATAGCATAAAAAAAGCTTAAAAAAAATAATAAAAGAAAAACGACAAATTAATATCAAATCGATAATGTTAAGGCCCCAAGCTGGAAATCAGAAAACCAAAAGGCGAAACAGGTAAAACGAGCTGCGCTCCAAAGTTGCAAAGTGAATTGGACTAGCGCGAAGAGGCGGCAACGGGAACTAAAGCTCTGGCCGCTCGCCAAGTCCGCTCTGCAGATCGCATTTCTCATTCTCTTAGTATCTCATTTGCCTGCGAAAGTGAGAGTGGGAGAGAGCTTTGGCGGCAAGAGGCGCTCTCTTAGGCGCTTGAGTCGTCGCGCTCTGTTGCATAGTTCGTGTGTAATTTTTTTTTTAATTGCTGCATTCGAAAATTAACTGTTGTTGATCAGTTCCAAGCTTTGGGCACTGCATAATTTTAGGCGGGCTTTAATTTTCGTGTTGAGGGAAGAGAAGAGTTTAAATCTCTTGAGGAATTGCTTTCTTTAATTAAATAAATAATAATAGAATAAAAGTAATCAATTAATAAATAAATAGCTATTAAGTACATATTCTTAATGTTTTCTAGTCAAAATAAAGGCAAAAATCTTAGAAAAGTCAATAAAATTAGTCAAAACTAATGATTAATTAATTTTAAAATATATACAAATATATATACTAAAATATGATACAATTAAAAATATCAGTGAAAATATCAAATTTATATATTTGATAAAGAAAACTTTAATAAATTAAGATTTGTTCAAGTTTTCCTTATCAAAATATAAAAATACAAATGTTTTTTTATAAGATACAAATAGTTCAACAAAAATCGAACTTAATTAAAGAAAAATTGGGTTAATACAATAATATAAGCTCAAATATATATCTGATATCATTAATTATTTCTCAGGCTCTTACTATTCTTTTAGAATCCCTTTTAAAGCTTTATCTATCTTTTTTCCAAACAATTTTCATTAACTTATTAGACTTAACTTTAACAAATTTCAAACGTGATGAGTAACTTCCTAAATCAAGTTGTTTTTAAGCGATTAATTATGCTAAGCTTACACACAAGTTAATTGAAAGACATTACAAAATATAAAATATTAAAAAGAAAAAAAAGGAATCCGAAAACTTGATCGCTGATCCGTCACTCCACAACATCTTTGTTTTTGCCTTTAACGACAGCCACTTTATGCTGATTTCTCTCACGATAAATTCAAGATTATTTTTTTTAACGATTGGCCTGGAATCACTTCTCAGACTCAGTTTCATCCTCAGAATCTCGTGCGCAGCCCACACTCGACTGATCCGGCGCTGCCCTCCATTTCGCTTTCGATGCTCCTCATCCTCGAATCAGCGGCGGAATCGCTTTCTAAGATCCGTCCAAGAATATCGGCGTGGCGACTCAGACAGAAATCGAAAGATCAATAAAACAGGGAAGTGTGTCAGATTATATTTTTAAAAACAGAGGAGGGCATTTAGGAACGATTCAATTAGCTCATGACCCGCATTTAAGGCCCACTGGCTGTGTAAACACATGTTCTTGCAACTGATTTACAAATTTACGATTACTGTCGATTTTGTTGCTTTTGGTTAAGTTTTTTCGTGTTTTTTTTTTATTGCAACAGCGAAGTGTAGAGCTGCCACCAAGTGGAACAAAAGGAATTCAATGGCACAGCAACAAAAAAAAAAAAGAAAAAGGAAAAACCAAAAAAAGAATGGAATCTTGGAATTGCATTTGGTTAGTCATGCGCGAAATAATGGAATAGCTACAACAGCCCCATATATACACAAAGGTAGGTGTATATATACATATATATATCAGAAATAATAATAATTACTGTTCAAGTTGCTCGCTTTTGTGTTGCACCAAAGACAACAAGTTGTCCAAGTCGCAGCTTGGCCCGATATCTGCCTTTGTGCGATCTCAGTGCACTGTTTTCGCCCCTTCGTTGTTAATAATGGTTTAATTTTTCATATTTCATTGTTTAGCTGCTTTGCTGGCCGATTCTGCTGCCAGCCAAGGACGCGTCAATGCGTCAGATACACCAGAGACTTGGAGTCGTCATATCCAGATATGTTCCATGGCTGATTTGCTGCCGATTTCTGATCTGCTGACACTCGACCTTCAAAGGTTGAAACTCAGTCGAAAATTCCCGCAGGCGAACGAACACAAAAACTCCGGGGATGAATGACTGCAATAATAAAGAAGAGCATTCACAAAAGATATTTCAGGTCTAAAAATATGTCTTAAAACACAATTAAATTGCAACTAAAGTGTGTCCTTCAGTTGACAGAGATAAATAATTAAAGATGATAGTTTTCTGGTTATAGTTGTAAGATAACTATCGGGTTTTCAAGGTACCAAAAGGATAACATGTATTTTATGTTTTCATCATTTATTACGGCTTCATTTTTTAATATCATATTACCTTTAAAGAATTACCTAATTACCTTTAAAGAATTCATATTTAATAACTGGAAAACACTTAAGACTGAGGCGGGATAAATTTATTCATGATAAAGGAATACCTTGCCAATATAACTATTGTGTTATAATTTTAAAAATAGTCTACTATAACTATATAAAAGTACTTGTATTCCTTCATATTCTTAAAAGACTTATAATTTGTTAAATCTTGAATATTAAGGTTTACTACTTTTAAAGATACCCCGTACCCTTACACACAAGAACCTTCTTCTGTAATCTCCCTTTGGATAACTTCTTTTATCGCCACAGTATAAATATTTGCCAGAACTTTCACCGACACCGAGGCGAGGCGGGTGATTCAGATTCAGATTCAGAGAGCAACTCATAATTAAATGGGTATTCACGGAGCTACAGAAAAAAGAAACAAACTGTGCGGTGTGGTTAGGAGAACGCCATGATTTCATTTCGTGGACTTCCCAGGGCGGCGGCTTTGTCAGGGTCTTTGCCCAGAATCAGGTCGCATCCGAATAATGATGGCCAAAATGCTCAAAGAAGTGAACATATTTTGGCTACAATGACCCCGCATTGATCATGGACAATTTGTTCTAATTCCGCGCTGAGCCAATGCGGAACAGGAAACCCCATTGGGCTGGCTGGCGGGCTGGATGATGCAGCGCATTCCGCGTCCAATTTTCAAGCTCCACTCCCTGCTCCTCCGATCCTCTGAGCCAACCAAATCCAAACCCAATAATACCTGTTGGCTGTCTGACCTTGTTGCTATTTGCATAACGGCAAAACGGTGACTTAATTGCCGGCCGCCGTCGCCGCCGCCGCTTTGGGAGGTTCAAGCTCAAGTTTGGAGTCTCAGCTGATTTGGCCGATTAAGCCGGGGGCATGGAGTTGGAGATGGACCTGGAGGTACATGGAGTTGCGATGCGGGCGCCACGAGGAACAAGTCACTGCCAATAATTGAGCATGCCTCATAAATAACGGTGGTATGTGTCCCCTCCCGTCTTTGCCGCCTCATCTAGCCATCCCAACCCGAATCCTCCCTCGAAGCAGCCCTCGCAGTTGGCAGCAACAAGTAGGACGACGTCGTCGACGAATAAAGTTATTAACAATGCCTCAAACGTGTACGTCGTCCTCTCAAAATGGATGAACGTGACAAATACCAAAAGCCAAGCGAAGCCATCTGCATGTGCACTGCGAAAAATGTCTAAAAAACAACTAAAATGTGGGAGAAAATATGATTGAAAACCTTACTAACTATGTGGATGCTGTTCTATTGATTTCTTCCCTTATATTATTTTATTGTAATTTACTTTTACAATTTTTTAAGACTACTTTCCATTTGTTATTTCTTGATGCATCTTTTTTCTTTCCCTGCTCCGAGCCTGACCAAATGTTTGTGTTAGCAACTCGGGGAACAACATTGTCCATCATATCAGGTCTGGCCCGAGTTCGGTTCGCCGCGGCCGGGTTGAAAAAGGGCAAACCATGCCGCCGTTGCAAGTCCAAGTCCAACTCTGAGACTGCTGCCGCTGCTGCTGCTGCTCACTGTGTCCACCGTGGCCGAGACGAGACCGTTAGCATTTTATTTGGCTAAAATTGCCTTTAATTTATTGCTAACGCCGATGCCAGGCCAGCTTAGCGGATTGCAGCTCGAGGTTTGGAAGTGCGATCAGGTTCAGGGAATGTTTTCATTGTTGATTTTGCGAGCCGCCTCGAGTGGCACTTGTTCTAATTTCTCCATTTCAAGACCAATCAGCGGAGAGGAGCCCAGGATGGACCCAAGACCTTAGCCAGGCTGAAATCGAAGCCCCCAGAGCGTAGTTCACATCATAAATATGTGTCCAATGGCTGGCATTTAAATAAATCAATTAAACCCTTGGCTACTCAGGTTGCGATCGGCGTTTCCCGCGAATCTACATTACTCCCTCTGACTGTGTGTGTGTGTGCTCCAGCCAGGAAGTGTCTACATCGATGTTAAGTGCAATCTAAGGACACAACAACGTGTGTGCCCGCAGTACACGAATTGCCAACGAATCATCATCGGGCAAAGGGGAACGTTGAGTGGAGAGCGGCTTAGGGGAGCGGATCATCGGGAACACGTGTAACCTGCCTTGCTCTCAGGTGAATCTCTGGCACGTACATGAAAATATTACACAAGATAAGGGAATGCAACTGTGGCTTCCACTGCGGCTTCTACCGCTGCACTTAACAAATTTTATTGCCCAAGAACACCGGATATTTGATGGATGACTAGGTAATAGGATTCAAGAATATTAAGTTTTCACAGCCTTTAATTTGTTATCAAGGGAAATTTAAAGTATATTCGTTAAATTAAATAAAGTATCTTAGTAAAAGTGCTATAAGGAATTAACATTTCAAGGAGTTTATCTAAGGAACTTAATATTTAATTTAATAAAAGGTTCATTGGTGAATTTGACTTGGTGTTTCTGAAGGGATCTGTGTTCTCATAAACGTGAAATTAGACAGATCTTAATAACAAGCGTGCTTACAGCTAGATTCCTTTGGAAATTCTAAAGCTGTAATTACCACAATGCTACAACAAACAGACTATTAGAGAGACATTTATATTTAAACATCTTAAAATGTAATACGAAATTTAGGCAAGCAAATGCTTTAACCATAAATAATAGTTCTTTTTCACGAGTGTATTCCCGGGTCATGTTAGAAACCTGGCTGATATCCGCATTGTGCTGGCCAATGCGAATTAGAATGCCCGGTCAGCGAATTGCAGCGTAATTAATGCCGCTGCCTAGTCGCCGTTCCACCTGTCAGTCCCGCTCATAATCAAAATTGTGACAGGTCGACTGGCTACACCCACGCTTTCGGCTCACTCCCACATTTCCGCCCACTTGGTAACGCTCCAGATACCGCTGCATCCCCTCGTCATTCTCCCCACATGCCCACGTCAGCAGCCGGCATGCAATTAGCAACTACATCTCCATCTGCGACTTGACCAAACCAAAGTTCAATGTAACAGTCTCGCCCGATCGAGACTGCTCCAAATCCTTGGCGGAGAAACTTGGCCAAAGTGCTCAAGAGACTTCTTGGTTCTCGGTTTTAAGTTCTCGATTCTCGGTTTGGAAAACTGGGTCATTGCTGTCACACGTGTCAATGGTTCCGCCAGATATGTGCGAATATGCAAACAATAAAACAAATCTGTGGAGGAGGACTCCGCCACTTGACAGGCTTTGACAGCTGCCGCTGCGGCACGAGCTCCAGAGACGGATTCGGATTCAGATTCAGAAAAACAGAAGCTAAAGGCCCCATGCAGTTGGCCAAAAGGTGCGAACGAAGGTGCTAAATTATTACCGACTTGGCAACATAAAGTTAAGCGATCGGAATATGGAAGGGGAAATGCTGTAAAAGGGGTTTGTTTATTAAAAATAACTAAAAACGTCGAGACTTTTTAAACCTACTAATCGTAAGAACATTTAAGGTAGTACCTCTAAGAATTTCATCTCAAGAGGAGTCTTAAATATTTAAGAACTTTTTATATGACTTAAAGTTGCAATGTGCTAATTAACATTTGCATATTTGCCTATATAATAATCACAGCTGTTGTTAATTTGTGGTTAATTAGTAAAGAAAATTATTTAGAAATTAATGTTAGTTTTAAAACAAACTTCATATACAACTTGTATTAACTAAAAAATTATATTTAGTAGCTATTTCTTGGTAATTCAAACTCATTAACCTTCAAAAACTATTGATTGTTTTTTTCAGCTTAAGCTCTTTTTTTTTTTTTTTTGTATAAATTCATTTTTAACCTAATCTCCAGTTTTTATAGAATTAATGCCAGAGAACGTACACATTTAATTATAATCGTGAAGCATTTAACCAAAACGTTTGTAATGGCTTAAACTTCTCATACAACCAAAAATTTTGTATGTATAAAAAGCTAATAAACGAATCTTTTCTCCAAATAAAACCTCCCATGTCTTCCCTAATTCCCCCCAAACAAATTAAATAAAAGAGAGCAGCACAACACAGATATTCAATTCAAATAATATATGGTATTTACACGAGTGCGAGGCGTGCAGCGGGGCCCTAAATTACCACATTATCAAGTACAAGGCGGCGGCACGATTGGCGTGGCATGCTACATGCCCAGGCCCCAGTTCTGACCCCACAGCAGGAAAAGCCACCAAAGAAATGGATGGAAAAATCAGGGGAGGGAGGGAGTAATAGGGAAAGGGCAAAACCCAACTTGGCCGCGATTTTCCTTCTCGCTCTCGTACGATTTCGACACTTTCAAGATTTTACTATAAAAATTTGCCATAAATTTGTTAGCGCGCCGCTTTTGTTGTGTCTCCCGGACTGCATCCTCCTTCAACTCCACCAATTCCGCAGTCTCAGCCTCCTGCTCTCCAGGTTTTCTAGATTTTCTTTAAATGCATTCTAGGCAGAGATGGCAAAGAAGTCAATCGAAAATAATGCGATAATAATTCAAGGTTGATTATAGAGATAAATAAATATATAAAATTACCTTCAAGGACTTTGATAATTTTAAAATAAAATATATTAAGTAGACTTTAATATTTTTAAGTTTTCTTCTGAAGCTAGTGTATTTCCCTATTGAAAATATAACCAAAGTTACCACCACTGATCCTCGTCGCCGCGGAGGCTGGATCTTAGCTGGAAACCTACACGCATGTCCAGTGCCTCTGATGATATGTACTTTCGCAAACATAACTGACATGTTTGGCTAAGGAGCCATAAAATAAATTCCACTCTCCAGGCCAGGCCAAGACAGGAGAGGAGCGACAGGGAGTGCTGCTGCTGCTGCGAGTGGCGTTTCTGGCCAAGAAGGCAGCACGTGTCTTGTCTCGGCCAAGTCAGGCAAATGAAGTTAACTCAATCACGGAGCGGCCAAGGGCCGTGCCCGGGTGTCGGACTGGCGAATAGTAAAAATGTTAGAATAACTTGTATAAAATTTATCAAGCTGCCGTTGCTGCCGTTCGCAGTCGAAGGAGCTTGGGTTGGGTTCCGCTTCGGATTGGGGTCTTAAAAAGGGCCTGAACTTGGACGTGGGTCTCGGGCTCTCCTCCATCGTCCAACTTCCTACCTCCTGCCACACGCTCAAGGGAGCAAAGTGATATTTATGCCAATTGTTGGCCAGCGCTACATGCGTGTGTGGGTCTTAGAAGTGCCAGTAGATGTAGATGGTCATGGAAATGGAAATGGAAATGGCCCTGGCAATGGGATTGGTTGAGATTGGGTTTGCAGTGAGCAAAATATATTAGAGGTTTATATATTATATTTGTTTGATGTCTTAGAGATTATAGCCAAGAGTAAAATAAAGAAAATTTCTTGTCATCTAAGTTTAGAGATTTTATATATTAGTCTAGGTTTCTTTATACATTTTTTAAATATTCTATTACTAAGCTATCTTAAGAAGTATATGCAAATTCATTTACTGAAAATAGCAAAGCTATTCCCTTTAAATCTTTAAAAGAAAATTAATTTTCAATATGAAAATCAGAATTATACAGAAAATAATATAACAAAAGTAGCAAAGAAATAGAAAGCATTGTTTGAAGTTGAAAAATTATAGTATAGTCTCATAGAATAAGCCACAAATCCTTAAATTTCTTAACAAAATAATTAACAACTTAGCAGTATCTTTTTCTATAATCCTAATTAAGAAATTATAAGTGATTCCTTTGTTGGCGAATGTATGGCAAATAAGTTAATTAATCCTTGCTTACAAATATTGTAAAAATATCAAAACCGTTTTAAATATAGTTTTAGTTAGTACTTACTTATAACCCCCTCTTTTTCCCACCAATTTTTATAGATTAACACCCCTTATTTTCTTTTTGTGTAGAGATCAGCGAAAGGGCCTTGTTTCTGGCGTTGTTATTTTAAGGCAAACACAAACGGACACAAAAGGTGAATTCAATTTATTACGAGAGCATTTCAAACTCACAGGCAAGGTTGAAGTTGAGTTGGAGCTGCATGGGAGTTGGTCTGGGATTTAAAAACGAGGCTTATCGCCAGCAGTAATCCTTGGGAGCGGGAGCAGAGCAAATGGGAGGCAGGCGGTGGGGCCAAATGCAATTATGTGTATTTTATGCTCCGACTGGCTTCATACTTTTGCCTGATTGACAAATAAATTTGCGATCCATGCGTGACGATAGGCGGATCCGACTTGGTAACGAGTTCCACAGCGGAAAGTGTTCTGGGGGAGCCACTCCACTCCAAATCCACGCCAAGGGGAGCAGGAGCAGGAGCTGATAGCATTGATAGTTTTCCATTTCATTGTCAATGTCGACCGGGGCGGGCGGCTTTGGTTGGTTAATTAAGCCAATGCCATTGCAATCAATGTTTTCACTTAAGTGCAAGTAAATTTCGCATCCGACATCCTTCTATTTTCCCTGCCATTTTCCCCATTTTCCATTTCCACGGCCATGCAGCTGGCCGGGCAGGAAGAAGAACAACTGCATTTGTTTGATGTTAGAGACAGCGCCTTGACTTTGATTTCGTCTCTTCTGGCTTTTGACTCTGTCTCTGACTTTGGCTGTAACTCCGACTTGGACTTGGTCATTAGTAGCTGTCGTTGTCAATGTTGTTCGCTTGATTTGTTGGCCTTTTCCTGTCAACCACTAGACCTAAAGTTGGGCAGTTCTCAGCCCTAATTAGGAGCATATGGCACTGGGTTTTGCATACACTTTAGCAAATCAAAGAAATAATAATTATAAAACTTACTAATAATTATAATAAAACCACTTAAGAACTATATTAATTAACATTTAAAATATTTTAAGTTTTAAAAGGTATTTTAAAGTAAAAGATGTGACTTGAATGTATTACTATTTAAATATCTCTTAAAGACTAAAAAACTAAACGAATTTTATAGTATTTAGTAAGAGATAATATAATTATTAATCAATTAATTTAAACAGACACTTACACAGAATTTATTGCGAAACTTAAGCTCAATAATGATAGGTTTACCTTTTACAATTTAAAGATAATTATTTCAATAACAACAGTTTCAAAAATAAAAAAATAAATCTGTTACATTTTACTCCCTTAACTTATTAAATATATTGCAGTCTTTAAATAGTTATAGGTGCCTCCTCTATTTAATTTAATTTCCCCACAACTGTCGCAATGCCACACACGAATTAGAATTCCTTGTGCCGCCTTTTTTAATTACAGGCCGCATAGTTCTGCGTAAGCCAGGTCAAAAGCGACCGCTCTCGCTGTGGTGGCGGCCCACGTAGCTGGCCAGGAATTTATGGACAAAGCCACTGCTTCAATTACCAAGATAAGTCGGCATAGCCCAGCTCCCCCGCACCCCTAGATCTGCTCTCCGTGGACGTCCCACCCAAATGGCATAAAACTGTCGAATGTCGAATGTCGTGCGGCATTTGTTACTTATTACATGTAAAGAGACTGCGACTCGGACTACGACTTGTGGCCGATATCGATATGCTAAGCTTAGCCGATCAGTCACAAAAAGATACGTATATAAGCTCGATACTGAGCCAGCTACGTGCTGACCTTCAACTTACTCCGCAACCTTGTTAGTTGTAGTTGCTGCTGCTGCCCGGAGTGTGCACTATGTGTATCTCTGGTTGGTTTCTTTTTGGGCCTTTGACTTGCGGCACAATCGCGATCACTTTTGGTGATTGCGAGGCAACGCCTCCGTCTACGACGTCATCAACCCGCAACAGCAACAACCGACAAACCAGCAACACGCAACTGACAGCAGCAACAACTGCGGCAACAAAGGCGACAGCAAGAGCAACACCCCCAACAAACAAACTCGACAATCAGTGATGACGACAACAGACTGTTTTTAAAGCTGAATGGATCCTTGAGAATGAGGGTATAAATAGGGAAATATTTACAGGATAATTACGTGAAAGAAATACTAATAAGAGTTCTGGACACGTATTGGTTCTGTTTGGAAATGAGGACTGAACATAAGACTTTAATTATTCCTACACTTAGAATAGCTTTCCTTGGGCTATTGTTGCTTACAAATTAACTATTAAGTCTCTCAAAAAAGTCTCTAAAAACGATTCCCGTATAAAAACCCATTTCCTAGCATTCAAAGAACATGACACTTTGGCAGCACTGCCATCGACGACAATAGACCCAGGGAGACAGGCTCAAATTTGTTGGACGTCGTGGTCCCAATCAGACGGCGACAAGGGTTCTGGCCATCATTAAATTCGAAATAAAATAATGCGCCACGTTGTCCGAGTTGTCCCACAGACTTGCCAGACTTGCCGCCTCTGTCACGCTCGCCTTGCCTTAATAACTTTGTCCGGCTATCGTGGCCACCGCATCTTGTCCATGGGAAGAAGGACTTGGACTAGAGTGGACCCGGTGCCTTACCAACTTATTGCTCTATTTTCGCAAATAGTTTTCGATTTCAGTTTCACTTTCAGCGCTGCCCATCATGTTAACAAGGCGTCTGCGGCGAACCAACGCCAACTCGCTAAGATCCCGGCCAGAGCTCAGGCCATACCATCAACAATGTAAACGAGATTCGTGGTTCGTGGTCCAGACTTTGGCCATAAACAACTTAAACGACGTCCCAGAAGTCCAAAGAATCGCCGGGGCGTCGTCATCAGCGAGTGGGAAGTCCTTGGAAAAGCCATATCATTATTTGATGAAATTAAGATGATTTTACCAGAAATGTTACCAGCAGTTACCACAGTTCATAAATACTATGCTTTGGTTGTGGAAAAATTACCAGAGTGAATCATCTTCGAGACTGGTGCCCGCATGCCGAAGAACAGGTAATACGTAGCCAAAAACCCACACTCTTATGATTATGAAATATTGTTACCATTAATAGTGACGTCACGGAAACAGCATCATTCAACTGAGAAAAATAAGGCTAGATTTTAATAATAAATTAAATATTTTTGTTTTTAAAAAGGGAATTCTTTTGTGATATTTTTAATAAACTCTGGAATAGCTATCCCTTTACGTTCTGTTATTATAAAACATAATTTCTTATAGCTCGTACCATTCGATTTGTAGACCGAAACAAGCGACAAACCTTTCAGCGTTTCTTTATCATTTTAAGAGTTATCCCCTTTTAAGGAAAACTGTATTATTTTAAAATGTATATTAAATGTATATGACACCTTTAATATTAAAAAAATCAATTATTTAAGGCATTTGTTAAGAATATAAACCTTTTTGAATAAGAATATAAAAGATACTGCATTTTCTCGCTGTGCAGAAGCAACGGCACTGGCAAGGTCATCATTTGGCATTGCCAGTCAGTGGAAATTCCTGTAAAAAATAACACACACAGAACAGAAAGCCGCATCTCATAGGGGTTTACGATTTCGCTTAATAAAAGTATTCAATCTGGTTATATTGCACTTGCGGTTGCCAAGTCGAGATCTGGCTAAAATCAGGCTTGCTTGCTGCCTGATTTTTTCGGCTAGAGAGAGCTTTATGTGTATTTATATCGATATTAATTGACTTGTTCTGGTTTAACTTGTTTTCGATTTCAGTTGCCGCCGCCAGAATGTGCCTTTTTTGCAATTTCTCTCGTTTTGTTTAATTATGAATGCATAACGGTAAATGTTGAATACTTTATGCAAATTCACGAGCTGAACTGAACCAGTTATAAATTATATAAATAATAAAAAAAACATTTAGCCAAACTTGTGTATGAATAAATATAAATACGAACTTACAAATACTCAAAATGGAGCAGAGCAAACACTCGAACGGATCAGGCGGATGGCTAAGAGTTTGGAAACATGGTTGGTGTGTTGAGTTTAAGTGGTTTGTTGAACTTTGGAAATGCGTGTGGCCACTTTTGACCTCACACACCGAACAACAGGCGGCAGTAAAACAATGTAGAATTTTTGTTTAGATTTTTAGAGAACTTGAAAACCAATTTAAGACTGATAAAACCGCTCCCAGAAAGCCAGTTTCCCGGCGTACATTTTAGCACCTAGTAAGCTGTAGAGATTTTGTCATTTGTTTTACGCTCGTTTCATATTTCACGAAAAACTAGTTTAGCCCAGCATAAAATAAATAAAATACTAAGCACACTCTGTGCTGGCAGCTGGCATAAAACTTAATAATTATATTCGAAATCTTTACTCGAATCTTTCTGAACCGGATATGGGGGTTGGGTAGGGTAACTCACTCACTCAGAATAATAGACGATAGTGTTATGTCATGGGGTTGTGGAATAAAAATAAAAATAAACACGTTCCACACGGCATAAAAGTGAAACCAAAAAGTGAAATTGACTCGCACAGAATCGTTTAATGATAATAATGATCGATTGAGCGTTTATGCAAATTAATTTTGCTAAATGCAGCATAATACATTTGGTTAATTCAATTAACATTGACGATGCCCTGGGCAACGACGAATCCATTTAGAGACACACGTTCTTTGTTGGCTCCTTTGTTTATCTCTTTAACTTTTGTTGTTCTTGGAATTTAATATTCCAAATTATGCGTTATTTTAATCGCTTGTTTCACCGCCGCCTGGCACATTCTATAGCCAAAAATATACACTACACATAGCAGACATCAAACGCTACTTGTTCGGGCCTACGACGAGCAATTAATGTCGCCTCGAGTGCGTTGTGCAGAAATAGAAAAGACAGAAATCAATTAAACCATTCAGAAACACACACACACACACGCACATTAGATGAATATTTCTAATTTGGCGGAAGTAAAAGTTGAAGCCAGACTGCAGGAGGAGAATCGAGCCATTTTTGACAACGGTATTGGGTGGGTTAAAGCGCCATTAACATTGGATTTGCCATATAACCGCCGAAGCTCCGCCAATTCTTCAGCGCACTCGAGTTTCATTAATCTTCCGTTTTGTGATTTGTGTGTGTTTGGCTGCCATTTTGCCATTTTTGTGGTTTCTGTGCTCGATTTGGCGCAAGTCCCGCAAACAAATGTTCACAAAAACGCACACACAACTTGTTTGTGGTTTCCAAAATCAAATGCCAAACAGCCAAGCTGCCACAAGCGGCCACACAGCACACCCGTTTTAATTTTCTGCAAATTAACCAAATAGGAAATCACACTAATTGCTCAGCATCCCATATATTTTGCTATAGTTATACTTTATTCATTGGGAAATATAATAAATAACAATCATTTGGGGGAACAAAGGTTAATTAGTATTTAAGAATAGAGCATAATAGATGGTGGTGTGTATGGATCGTGCTCTACATATATGGCAAGTGGTTCGTTTTATGCCTAAAGCTGGTTATGTAAATTATTAAATTTAAAGCCTTTGAAATAGATAAATGTTTAGGTATTATTAAGAATAACATGGAACATATTTCTAAAACACTAAATGTTGGTTTTTGTATTTCTTTATAATAGATTATTTATATTTCAATGTATTTATTGTTTATAGAATAACAAATGAAAAGATTTTTTTAACATAAAATTAATGTGAATAATAAATTAAATATAAAACGTTTATCTGTAATCCCTGCTTAAGCATACTAATAATAGTTTATTAATAAATTTCACATATATCAATTGTAATATCAAGAAGCTCAATATTATCATTTGTAGAACTTCAGAGATATGTTAAAATAATAATAGTTTATATGCATTTCTTTCTGTTTTAGATAATTTCTCTCTTAGATATATTTATAGGAATTTAAAATATATATTTTGAACATCAAATTTAATATTTTTAAGTAATTTAAAATAGTTTTCCTTGAGTTTTTCAAGTTGAAAATGTATAATTCTTAATTAATAACAATTAAGATACTTTTCTACCAAGTTTCCTATTTCAAATATGAAATTACTTTGAATATATTTTTATAAACATTAAAAATAATTAATTTAAATAAATATCTTTAGTATTTTGAACTATTTATATACTTAAATATTATAACTGCCAATAAATCAACTTCGAAAATATTCCTCACAGTCTTGGACTGTCTCTGACTATTTCCAAATAGTGTATTAACATCTTCCACTCGACATGAACTGGATTTCCCAAATATATATCTTTCGCTTGAGCAAACTAGGTTCCATATGCCCACGCCCACCTCTTGGTTTCGATTTGCAGATCGATCATTGTATGTAGATTGCGCTTTTGATGGACAGTGATCATGAGCATGTCTGCGCCTCAAGTCCCTCTGAGAGCGGGAGGCGTGGGTCTGTTTTACATATTGGTGTTTTATTTTTATTTAATTATGCCATTAAAGAGTAACAGATTAATAACAATTAAAGCGGCAACAGTTGGGCATTCGTCAGGCGCCGCAAACGTGTTTATGCTGAGAAGTAAAAAACAAGTATGAAGCCACAGATACACTCGTATAGATTGAAATCGAAAACGAATCACTTTTATTTTCAGTTCCCTCCAACTACACACACGCAGCTGGGCGGCATTAAAAGAATTAATTTTAGACAAACCGATTCCTGGCTGGCTTGGTCATCCCATGAGATAATGATGATGCCGGGGATCCGTAGAAACCAAGAGTGGCGGCTTGTTGTGTTGTTAAGCCTTTCGGTTTCTTTCTGCGGGCTGACTCCATGTGTGTATGATCCATAAAGATTGATATCATGGCCCGATGTTAGATACGAGCGATTCCTCCTCTTGACGCAAGTCGAAATGTGAATAAATTCCGAAAACAGGTTACAATAGAATTTTCGGCTGCTGGATGTCATAAAATACAGCAGTTAGTCTCTCTCTCAGTCGGATCGCCAGTCTACCATTTGTATTGTATCAGTATCAGATGGCTGTAGTATATATGATGATTATTCAAGGACAGCCACGCCATTTGCATACTCATATGGCGGCTTAGTCCGACTTACACCCTACTACTACTGCTTTATACATGTATTAACTAAGTATGCCTTATAGATCGGATCTAGCACTGGCCAGTATGCAGATTAGTCGGAGGCCGAGACCATAGAAATAGAGAGTTGTGAATAGGAGGATGAGGAGGAGGCACTTTTCTCTCTGGCGACATAAATCACCTGCCTATAAATAAGTCCAACTTAATGGAATAACGAAACACGAGTGGCCCGATAACGCTCCACAATCACTCACCCGAGACTATTTTTAGAGGCTTCCGCTGAAGCAAAGGACCTCGCCGATCATAATTCTCTCAAGGATCAGGCTAATGCCAGAGTTCTTGGCCCCGTCGCTCCATATTTATCGCCTGCTACTTGTAATTGCCACAAATTGTATGACATTTTTATGCTATTTTCCATCTGGTGGGGCATGAATAATTGATTTACATGCTGTTTGTGTATTTGGCCCCGGCATTCTCATAAATTTTTATTCCCCAGTAGCCACCATGCCACTCTCTTATCGTTTTCGCTTTCTGGCCTCCAAGTGGGCCCATTAATCAGAAAGTGTTTGGTACGGAAGGCGCCCACGCTGCCACCACGGGGATGCACTCTAATGGTTATGGCTATGGCTTCCATAAATCATGCGAATCGAACTGGAAGATCGTCGCGACGCTGCCCGGGCGAGATGGCAATCGCAACACGCGTTGAAACTGCAATTAGCACAATCTCCCTCGCTTAATCTTAGAACATTAATTACTTTATTTAAAGCGACTTGATGCCGAGTGGAGCTTGCATAGACGACAACTTAATTGCGGTAATTATGCATTAGCTCACATCGGAATGATATTACGAGCTGTTCAAGAGGTGCTGATGGCCTTGTCTAGGGGCTTATCGAGCGGCAATCGTGCATCGGCAATGCATATTTGCTGGGCGGGGGTTTAATTGTCGCCAGATAAACATTTACACGCTATACTTTTGCTCAGATATCGATCTCGGTCTTGATGACACTTGACTGCATGCCATGTAATAATTTGATTGCTTTTTAAAATTATGGAAAATATTTTATAATTTGTGTCAGCTGGGGATAGGAAATCGACAAGTATTATATTGATATTATATCGAAATTCTAAATATTGAAAGTAATATAAAAAATATCATAAATATGCTTTGTTTGGACAGATTTTCTTTAATGCTTAATTTTGGCTAATGATTTATTACACAAAACGTAAATATATGATTTATATATCGGCCTTCTGGTAACATTTCATGTGATCATTCCTAATGTGATCTTTGTTCAGCATATTCTTTTGAGTTTCTATTAAATTATTCTATAAAAACAGCAGCTTCTAAATTAAAATTATGGTGTTTATAAGTGTAATAAATAATTTTTAAGTGATTCTCAGGCAGAATTTATTTGATAGCTCCTGAGAAACTTAATTTGTTTAATTTACATGTGGTGTGTCTCTCTCTCTGGCGCTGGGTCCTCACATCGAGCTCTCTTAATTAAATGCCCCCCATTCACTGTGTCAGCATTCTACATTCGCCTTAATTGCATATTTAAAGCTGACATTTATTATAATTAAACTTACATCGCCCAGTGCAGACAACATTCTGCTTGTCTGACTATTTCAGTGTTCGTTCAGCTTTCGGTTTCAGTTGCTTGTGCTAATTTCGCCAGTTTACTCTACGACTATAGTGTGGCTTCGGTTTGATTAATAAGCTGCCATAAGGCGGCTATCGCAGAACAGCAGCCACAGAGCCGAGACCATTCATCTTCCAGACAAAGAAGTAGAAGCCAGTAGTGTTGGGGAGCCCATCCTGCCACGACGAGTAGTGAGGTGCTGAAAACGAAATTCATTGGCTGCCACATGGCCTTGAGCCATGAATTATGTGCGCAATTACTCTTCGGTATGTCGTGCTGGTGTACACCAAGAACTGGAGTGGTTCTGGTTCTGGTTAAGTCTTTTATTTTCTAATGGCTGCGGGGAAGTAAAAGTGCAAGTTGCCAGTTGGGAATTGGGAATTGTGCCACTTGTTGGCTTCCTTCTAATGGCGCCCGAAGCTGCCGCATCTTGGTAGTTAATTACACCTTGTTTGGGCCGTGTTGCAAGTCAGCGTGTTGCCGATTCTTGCACAGATACAAATGTATATAGTTCGTATATAAATATATTCGTGGTGCCTGCACCTCGGCACGTTGCAGCGTGTGAAATGAATGCCTGTTGTCAGAGCGTGGCGCATGTTCCTGATATCATCGAACAAGCCAACTAGCTAGCGACTTTGTCGCATCTCTCTTTGCCTCTCTTGAGATTCGAGGGCCTGCGGATGATAGCCATCGGATTTCAGCCTCTTTGCCGGCTGACATGTGAAGCGTCTTCTTCTGAGTCATCATCACTGGCCAAGGCCGTTAAGAAATTAAGTCCGGCACAAGAACTACAAGCCCATCTGCCAGAAAATAAAAAAAGTAGAAGTAATCTTTATGAAAAACTTAAGAAATAGTAAATTATGTAACTTTCCTGAAGTGTATTCCTTGAATTTCAGATTTATAAACAAGATATTTATATTTTCCACAAGGAATTTTAATGACAAGCTTTCCTTTCAAAATGTAATACACAAAGTTTATAATGCGCCCAATCCAAGTTAATTTAAATCTAAAAATAGCCTATAACGTACCTATTCTTAGGAGGTTTATTTGACTGTATTCAAAACACATTACCACTATGGCAATTAGCATAAAATTGGCCACACTCACAGAGAGCGCAGCTATTCTCAGACACTTTCCGATTTGGACCGCGTCATCGGGCCGACAAGTTCTCAACATAATTGTTAGCGCCTCAAACGGATTGACTGCCAAATTATGACCGAAAATTGGCTTACATCAAGTGGCCAAAGTGGCTTGGCCAAGCAGTTTCCCAGGCCTCAAGGCTGCGTACGCGGAAATGGCCGGCAGTTCAATTAACACACCCAGAGCGAAACCTTTTCCCACCAAAAGAAAAAAAAAAAAATAAAATAACAGTCGACGACTCATGCTCTGCCACTGTTTTGATTTTGATTTTGATTTTAATTTTCGTTTGTTTGGCTTTTCGGTTTTTCATGTATTGAATTGGAATCGTATCTGCATGCCCGAGTGTTCGCGGGGCGTTAAAAAAGCTTTTAAATTGCACGCCGTCCCCTGCATGCCAAAAAGAGTCGCAGTCTTGTGAAATTACATTCTGAAGGTCTGAAGGCGACCTTTACTTTTGGTTTCTTGGTGTCGTTGACACTTCTGCTGCTCCTACTGCTGCTCTTGCTTTTGATTCAAGTTAATGATTTACCTTTAATTTGGGTTACGTCACAGCCTCAGCAGTAGCTGTGCTCTGCTGAATCATAGTTCCGTTCTGTGAAGGACTTTCCTTGATCGATCGATCGTTCGATGGCAAAGGGCGGCCGCCATGACGTATACTCGATCTGATAGAACAATTCGCTTATCAATCATACGCCACATTGGCCGCCGTCGGCCCACACTATTCACTTGAGACAGGCCAGATCAAGAATTCGCCATTATTTTTAGCCAGCTCGTTTTCTTTCTTTGTATGTCAGCACGAATTAACGATCGCGATTTAAATCGCACCAAGAAGCCAAAACAAACAACACGATCAACTGCTGCTCTGGCCTGGCACAGAGTATTCGAGCCATGCGGAAATTGTTTGTACAACATGGCTAAAACAAAGGCGCCCCAAACAACATCCAGCCAAACAATTCATTATTATTATTATTGTTGTTAATATATTATTATTGTTATTTTAGCAGCAGCCGCGATGAGCAGCCAAATAATTGAACATAAAACGCTAGTTAAACTCGGGTCAACTGGATACTGTGTAAAGTGTCAGAACTTAAAGCCAAGTCCCCCTGCTCGCCCAACCTTGATTTCAATTAGCAAATTTTCAAGTGGCTGCACTTAGAACAGAAGTGGCCCTGGAAATCGGATGTATTTCCTATATTTTTTTTAAATTAATACAGCAAAACTTAAGGGCTCTAAAATTATTGTTTTTACCTGTGTTTCATATTTAATTTCAAGCTAAGATTTGTGTTTGTTTTTACCTAATATCGAAATATCGGTGATGTTTTGATATTTGAAGCTGCTATGTATGTGCGATATTTTTAATTTCTTAAGGAAATCTATAAATAAAGTCTAGAAAATACTTGTAAACTATTCTATGTATTCTAATATAAATAATTAATCTAATAATTCTTAATGTAAGATAAAAAAGGTTCCTACTTTTGTACGCTTTGTCTTTTAGCCAAAAATGTAGGGCACTTTTTACGAGTGTGTTAATTTCTCAATTTGCCTTCCACTTGCTGCCAAAAAACAGCAAAAATAAAAACAAAAATTTGCTTAGCCATTTTCTCCCAACCGTCGCCGTTTTTTGTTTTTGTTTTATTTTCCGTTTTTAATGTAGCAAGGTCGTTCGTTGGTCCGCAACGCCAAAGCAATTTGTAATGATTATTAAAACAGCGACCTGCTTGGCATGCTTCCCCTTCACCTGACCCGGCCCACTAGTGCCATTGTTTACTGTACCTGTACCTGTACGCGTAGCTGTTGCCGTTTGGCGTTGGCTTTTAATTGAAATAGCAAAAAACAAAAAAAAAAAACAAAAAACAGTAACAAGTAACAAGGCAGCGGCTGAAATTATATTGGATTACAACATGGTCGGTCAGCAGAGCTGCCGCCCTCCGCGGTGGCAGCGAATATATGGCATTCTTGGGCAATTATTGCCGCACAACGCAGCCTTTCGATGATTGAATAGCCATGAACATTGATTATGACAGCCGGACACTCGAGGAGTTCTATTTAAAGCTCCAAGTTCCAAAGTCAGAATTCCAGGGGTGTTAGCTCAGCGCCAATTTGGCAGCCCGATAATTGACATGTGAAAGGGAAATCCATCACGGATGAAACCGTTTTACGTCCATTCTATGCTAAGTGTCTGCACAGCCACACCCCGTTTTTCCCCCATGATTCACTCTACTCCTATTTCGCCTTCTATTCCGTTAAGATATTTTGAATTTTAAGCAAATAAATTGCATTTAATGCTGGCCAACCGAATAAGCCAAGCCAAACTGCCATAAATGAACAAAACTCGGACGCTGCTCAGACTGAATTATGTCGCTGGCTGAGTTAATCAAAAAAACAAAATACAAAAAAAAAAACCAGAGCCAAATAAAGAAGCTTGCTGCCGAGGGAATTACCCAGGGGATCGGATAGATACAGATACATCCGCAACGGGAGCGTCAAGCCGAGCGAACAAATCAAAAGTAATTCACACGCTTGAGTGAGAGAATAAATAACAGAAAACAAAATGTTTACTCTGGATAAGAGCCTCTGATTACGAAATAAATAGATTACTGGTTTCTGGGAGGTGTTAAATGTCTATATCTTTAGTTCATAATTTCTGTATAAGAACAGGAAAAATACATTTTAAAGAGTGATAGCTATTTCTTTATATTTTATTATGCTTTTCTAGTACTGCCTTTGTTATAGAAATCCCTGAAAACATATTGTTTTTAATCCCAGTTCTTTTCTAGACTCTTAGAATCATCTTTCCTGAAGAATCTTCGCTCAGAATCTCTAAGAATTGCCCTCAACCTACTCGCTTGGCAGTTGGCAGGCGTCTGCGAGCGGTTTTTTTTTTTAGAGAGAAGCGGAACTTCGGCGTTCGTGTTTCGTGTCGCGTTTGCTTCGTTTCAGAGCCTCGGCTCCGCCGACTTCAGGTTCGGATGGCAAACTTTTTGGCCAACTGGCTGGGGCTGTCTTGCTGCTGGGCTCACCGTTAGCCGAGCAGTCGAAACACGCAGCTTGAGGCGAGCGGTTCTAGCGCGCGCTTACTCCGCCTAACTCCTTAACCAAAAACAACAGCGAGCAGCTACTAACCCACGGCAGAGACTCAGTAGAAGTCGTAATCGCGACGCGAGCGCAGAGTTCTGAGAGTGTTGTGCAAATTGAAATTGTAAATTACGCGTAAAAAAAACTAAAAATAAAATAAAACAAAAAACAAAAGAAATACAAAAAAGAATACCGAACTGTAAAACAGCAAACACTTAGCGCATAATTGAGGAGAAACCTGGCTGGTTGATTGATTGTGGGCGTTACGAGTCACACTCGGGAATAAATCCAGCAACTAAAAGGGGACTTACATCGGATACTTACGGATTGCTCTTGGAAGCAACAGTAGCAGCAAGAACAGCAGCAGCAGAAGGTAAGTTTTCTCCCGACACGACCTTGACATTTGGCAGAATTGATTTTGTCATTCGCCGCTAATTGAAATGAATGCACGCTCAAGCGGAGAAGATCGTCGTTTGATTGGCACTTAAATTGTGTTGTACAATCATCGCGCTGCAAAATTGTCCAAGACGAGATTTTAGCCGAGCGCGCAGAGTCGAGATTTTAATTAGCATTCTGTGGCATCTTATAAATAAACATGGTTTTATAGTTCGCTCAAGTGTGTGTGTGTTTCTGTGACTGCTGTGGCTGTGGATGTGCTAAACGCCAAAGGCCACTAAAACGCGCTGTCCATGAGTGTTAAATAAAAATAAAGCCAAAGCCGTGCTTAGTACTCCCATACTGGGCCTGGGCTTCGACCGTTTTGTACTCAAAGTGTGTTTGTGTGTCTTTGCATGTAAATTACAAAATCAAGTTCGTTGCTCGAGTCTTTTGTTTGGCCTGCACAAAAGGTTCTTTCGGTCGTATGGAATAGAAACCCAGTTGCAGCAAAAATATTACAGAAAACACTGTTCAACAACCTTCACTGGCCGTGGGCTGCTTTTAGTATGAGCTCTGTTTAAAAACGGGTTTTCCGAAATGCGTGCGCTTAATTTACACACCGATTAGCATTTACATTAAGATAATTTCATATTTTTATTAACCAAAAAATGTCAGAGCCGCTCAGCAGATCAGCTTGTGGTCGAAATGGTCGGTGTGTCGACTCAGCTGGCACTCCGCTTGCCTTGGCCAAAATTTATGAGCGATGTAATCTCCGGTTCACCTGAAACATTCAATGCATACGAAATACGCTTTACGAAGTTCCCGAAAAGAAAATCAAGGAAGCCAGCAGCAGCCAGGGATTCGCAAACGAATCATTGCCATCTCACGTCATGTGACTCCACCAACTATATATATATATAGGTATCTTGCTGGATCTTCCGGGGGTCTTTGGCCTATTCCCCGTTTTCTATTCTCAGCTTTTGTTATGGATTCGCCATTCCCCCGACTGACTGGAGTTCTATGTAAACAGCCAAGACTTATTTGCATGGCAAATGAAAGCCTCCTAATTAGGACAGCAACAGATGGTTCTGGCTTGGCCCACATTCGAGGGCCTCATTTATCCAAAACAACTTAAGGCGCTGCCTGCCCCTGAATTATGTCCACTGATCGCCGCTATTGATACTGATTGCCTTTCGGCTTAAATATTATATACCATTTGTTAGAATTTTACACCCAATTATCCACGCAATTGTTAATTACGCATTTGATTGTGGCGGCGACGGCGACGGCTCAATTTCAATTTGAAGCCCAAATTAATGAACTCTAATTAAGCGCGGGGGAAATATATATATATGTGTGTGTATGAGAAATAAAAAATATAAAAAATACGAGCGGAGCGGCCTTTGTTGAAGTGCTTACGAGTCTTTTCCTGCTCTTTAATTGTATTTATACACACACAGGTACCTATATCGGATGTGCATTGTAGTTGCCGCCTCTATTGATTGGCAGAAATCGGTTTGAAGAGTTTTCATATCGTTTTCATATAATTTTCGTTTTTATGATGTAATTCGGGGCTTTCATGAATCACACGGCGGTGCCTGGGACAAATGCCAACTGCCAATTACCAATTGCAGTGGCTGTCAATGGAATTAGCATAGACAGATCAAGAGCCGATGACTAATTGAAGCAAACGAAATAAAACAACAGAACAGAACATAAAACCCATAGCCAGTCAAATTTAATTAAGCGAAAAAGACAAGCCAAGTCATCTTCATTTGATTTGCGTTGTCTCCTCCAATTCTCGCACTATTATCTTTGGGAATAATTTTTTTTTCTCCTCGGCGCTCAAGAATTTTGTGTGCGCCACTTGTTGAGGCCTAAGAATAGATCCGAAGCAAAGCCAAGGCTCAAAACGTGCTTGGCCAAATAAAAACCGAATTTTTGCAAGTAATTTGAACATTAAAAACAATGTCGGGTAATAATAATCACTCAATAGCAGCAGCGCCAGCAAAAGCGGAAGTCAAAAAGCCACACGAAAGTGCTGTGCAACATTTTTTCTCGCCTCGCGCCTCTTGGATTTATATTTTTGTCTTTTCGTTTTCGGTTTTCTTTTATTATTGGGCCGGGGCCAGACCGCCTTCCTGGCACGAAATACTTTGGTGAGAATTGCATATTCTCAGCCAATGCAATGGGAGAGAAATAAGTGAAAATATTATGAAAGCCGCCGCCGCCATCGCCGCCGCCGCTGTCGAAGCAAGTGAAAATCGGAATTTATAATTTTCGTGTGCCGATTTTTTCCAACCGCAAAAATAGTGCTCCGAGCAGCTGCCACTGCCACTGCTGCAGCTGATGATGGTGCTGCTGCTGCTGCTGCTGCCAGTGATGCAATCAGCTTGACATGCACATCGAGTGACAGAGCAGACATTGCGCATACGCCGCATTGTGCCGACTGCAAATCTCTCGCCCCACAAAAAGATGAAAGCCGAGCAGATCCCAAAGCAGAGCCAAAGCGATGTGGGGAGCCGCTTCGCGTTCATCTCCAAACAAGAATTGGAGCAAGTGAACAGGCCAACCCAACCACACACACAATGGAGAAGTCCCAATGCCCTAACTTTCCAGCTATAAATTAAACGAATGGCTTGAGATGGTCAGATAGAAGCGATGGCATTTAACTTATTAAAGCCATTCGATCTAGATGCGAGCTTTGAAAGAAACCTTTGACAGATGGCTGAAGATACAATGATTACCATGAAAAATGGCAAATTTACATTCAGTTTATAATTAGTGTGTATCAGATGAAAGTGGGAAACAAAAAATATGGCAAGCCGGAGAAGAAGGCATAGATTTACATCATTGTTATCTAATGGTATAATAAATTGTTAGGTAATTAATAAGCCTTATGAACTAGAGCAAGCCAAAATTAAGAATTAAACCAGAAAAACATAAATAAGCCTTGGAAATGTATTGAAAAATATTTGGGAAATATAGTATTTTATGGTAGGACAATAAGCTGTGGTTAATAGTTATAATAATATATTTTAAAATATATAAACAAGAAATAAACATCAAATAAATTAGATCTCGATAGTTATCCTTATGTTTAAGAATGTTTATTAATTATTTGTAAATTAAGAGCTGGTCTTGAACATTTACGATGTATAAAAGAAACATTTAAATATTACTATAACAAATTCTATAAAGAATAAAACATAGAGATCTACTGCAGCTCTTGTAACTCTATAGAGGGTTTCTAAACATAGTTCCCAGTACCAAAGAGTGATCTAAGCCACAAATATAATAAATATTATAGGAAAATGAACTTTATTGAACCGAATAAGCCCATGACCAAGATATACCCTGCTCGAAACGTATTATATTATATTTATATACGTGTTATTCCTCCTCTCCAATGATTATGACACTCACACGTGCCCAGCGACTCTCGGGGCGGCCAAGTCAGACTCTTCCATCCATGAGTTCCTCACTTGGATTTTCTTGCATGTTGCGTGCCCCTCCATACAGTCTATATATATATATATTTTTTCATCATCATCTCCTTCAGTAACAATATGCGATTTAATTTTCATTTTCTTGCCACTGCCTCAGCTCGGCTCGGCTGCTGTTTTTTTTGTTTTCCGTTGTTTTTTGTCGCCTTGCTCACATGGAGACGAATTAAAGTGCCAACTCATAATAATGTAAGCCGCCGCAGAGATGCCAGGCGTTGTTTATGTTGGTAATGGTGTTTGTTGACTGACTTTTGTTGCGTTGTTACAGGCAAGTAACAAGTGCACAGCCGCCCGCGACATTGTGTAAACAATTCGTGCGGATTTCTTGTTTTGTTTTTGCATTTATTTTAATCATTATGCCATTAAATCCCGCTAAGGGGCGGTGTCGCCTTAAAAACGAAATTAAACAAGAAAAATTAAAACAAATGCTTCAATTTTGATTGGGCTCTGAGTGCTGCTTCGTAACAATTAAGCCTTAATACCTTATGGCCGTCATAATTTTTGGTGGCCCCGGTATTAAATTGAAAAATACACATTTTATGGGCCCTCCGAAAAGTAAGAGCACAAATATTGCTCTCGTTGAACGAGAAATAAAGCCCCCTCCCGAAAAAAAACTTGTTCCAGCCGGACATGGAGACATGTAAACGCATGGGGCAAATATGCGAGCGAACTCCACAGTTCAGTTCACTTTCAAGGTTGCCCGGGCGTCAAGAACTTGCAGAACCGAAACATTAACGGCAGCAGCAGCTGAAAAATGAAAATGAAAACGAAACTGGAAAGGCAAGCTGCAGTTTTCCGCTCTCTATGTGTGTGTGTATGTGGACCAGATTTGGGTGTGGGTCTCTTAAGAGTGACAAGTCACTCCACGCGCTGCCATTTGAAAGGCGACCAAGTGCATGGCACAAGCCAATTGCGCAATTGCAGTGCCCGCCAGTGATTCATACAGTGGACGCCAATTAAGCGAGTCCGAGTCCGAGTCCGAGTCCAAGAGCGAGACCAAGTGCTAAGCCGCTTAGCCAGCGGACAAAGGAGCCAGCTTGCTTCCTTCTGCGCAACGGCCTTGGGGGACTGGTACCGCCGCCGTTCTATAAACTGCGTATTCACGCACAGAACAGTTGCCGAGTTGCTAAAAATACACACGGCAGCGACCTTGTGGGGCTTACATAATTAATTGCAACCGGGTTTCGTTGGTATGCGGAAAATGTGCTAAAACGAAAGACTCAGGGCACGAACGTGACACGACGACAGAGGATCATCCTCATCGATTAGCACTTGTTGCACTCAAAGGGCTGCCGCCTCAAAACTTACTTATACATATATAGGTTTATATATTTATTTAGCTCAAAAAAAAACCAAACAAGCTTGAAAAGATTAATAAATCTGACAAACATGATAAATCATCATCGGGTTGGCCATGTAAGAAGCTTTAATAATTATTAAGTGCAGTTAAAACTTTTCATAAGCAAAGGCCAGCTAGTTAATTAAATTTCGTATTCCCATCTATACATACCTATATGATATGTATATGTTCAAGTTAGTGGGGTTCTTGTTTTTGTTGTTGCTGAATGCGATCATCGCCAAAAAATCAGCATCACGTTCGGCATACAAAAAGATTTTATATACTTATTAGCCAACAGCAACAGCCACAGCACAACAACAAAAAAAGGAGGAATGGTGAAAAGAACGAAATGTTATGCGTATATATTATACAATATAAAACAGTCAGTCAAAAGAATACGAGAGGAGCAAAAAAAAAACCGGCATGGGTATCGGTTGGCTGTTGGCATTTCGACCCATTGACGTAGGAAACCCAAAACTTAATCATATCGCTCTAAAATAGAAGATGAAACAGACAGAACTGAATGCTGTTGCTCTTGGGGTTTTGACTGGGCAGCGTGAAGAGGTCAAGTCGTGGCTGGGCAATGATATATTTGAGCATCATTAACAGCATACCTTTGAGTCATGAATGAAAGTGTAGAATCGACGGGAAACTAAGCAAATTCACAAGAATTATGCAGAAGATCAAAAGGTGAAAAGAGATTGAACTCAGAGATATGAGAAAAGATACAATACTTTTCAACAGTAACCCAATATGTACTTAAGTGTCTAGAATATTCATGCTTCTCCTGCTTCCCTCTAAGAGCCAAAAAAAAAACTGTCAAATCTTTCCCCCGTGGGCGTGTCTACATGGGGCTTACAGAATATTATTTGCCATAAATCTTGAGTTTTGCAAAAGAAAACCAGTTATAATTTGAAATTTCGCCGTGGCCAAAACGGATCTGCGAGCATGGACTTGGTTGGAGACAGAGACAGTGCGTGACATTTATCAAGTTTTATGGTTATTCTCTACGTTAATTAAAGAAGCAACGCCAACGCCAAGACTCGATCAAATAGAAAGCCCCTGTCGGCGGTGGCATCAAGGGATTGCCTTTATTTAGGAATTCTAATCGGGAAAGTCATTAAACTACGGCCTGCAGTTCTGGGTAATTTGGAAACTCATTTAAATTAGGGCGATGCAGGGCATGTCGTGCCCTTAATTTGATCACACGCTCAAATATGTCGCATTTCGTAGAGGGTGGCATGGGGGTTTTTAGATGGCTTTTAGATGGGAATTGTAATGGGAATGGTGATGGGGAATGAGAAATCGTGGACTCGGTTCGACTTGAAGCAACCAGAAGACTCACTTTCATTGCCATCGTGAGTGTGTGACACACATTTATTGGTAAACCGCATTTGGCCCACAATTAATGCCAATCACGTGTGGGGTACACCTGACTGCTACCACTACTGGATTTTGTCACAAAACGTTGACAGGGGCAGTCAGGGCAGTCAGGCTGACTTTGAAGAAAACCCCGAATGGCCAATTGAAATGCCGGGCCAGTTGGCCTGACCCGCCGACGAAAAATGCAAAATCAAGTGTGTTTGTGTTCGGACAGAGTGTTTAACACAAAACAATTGTCAAGGCATCGGCTCAATTAGAGGCGGTGACATTGGTGATTCCATCGATCAAAGGAGCGGCGGAGCAAGCTTCCCCGACACCCATTCCGTTGCCAGTTCCATTCCGCGTGCAGAGTTCATTGGCTCGCAGATTGATTGGACTGATTGCCTAATAATCTCCTCCTCTCAGTGCGTGGCTTTAATTCGGTCTGCCAGATCCAATCAGAGACATTCGCACCCGCTGGAGGGAGCCCCGAACTTAATTGTCCATAACTAGAAGCGTTGCTCATAATTATTTATAATAATTTTCGGAAAATGCTCTCTTCTCCCCTTGCAGAGAGGAAACGAATAAAGCAGGCGGACGACGAACAAGATGATTTCTCGCCGCAAGATCATATCGCGTTCCCTGGACAATTTGGATGCCATCGGGCAAGACGAGCAGGAGGAAGATGTCTGGAACGATCGCGAAAAGCTCTTCAGGGTGAGTATTTACTTAACATTATGTGAAGCCAAATTGAGGCTAATGTCTTCCTCTGCCCGCAGGATCACATCAATGAGGTTCTGGCCAAGTGGGAGCAGATCGACGACGAGATCTGGGCCAAGATAATTGTCTTTGAGAAGAATCGACGCGTGGCCAAGGCCTACGCCCGCTCCTCTGTGATAACCATAAATGGATCTAAGAATGGATTTGATGGAGTGCGGTAAGTTGGGAGTTTTAAGACTGATTAATAAGATTCCTTCAAAGACCTTATTTTAATTGCTAAAACTCAACTTACTTATTTACCTCCCCTTTGCAGTATTGGCCTAAATGGCTTCGAGAACCCCATGCGAGATGCCGAGACCAAGGTCATTAAGAAGTCCATTGGCGATGGCTTCAAGATCAAAATGGACGACATTGGCAACATATTCATCAAGCGTTACGGGAAGAGCAGCATCTATGTGAACAGCACGTCGCAGGGCAATGAGGAGACAGTCATCGGTGGCGACATCATCCAGATGCCACAGATGTCCCTAAACTCGGGAACCTCCGCTAAACTGTTCGACATGAAGAAGTTCCAGACGAACATAAACCGGGAGTTTGCCCGCACATATCCGGAGCGTGGCAGGCTGGAGCGTCAGTGCCTGTCCGCCGTTTCGCTGGTCAAGTCAAACAATAATCTAATCAACTCTCCGGTCTGGATACTCGTGGTCAATGTGGTGGCCATGGATATGCTGAGGAGTCGCCTTCAAACCATTCCCAAGTCCATGGATGCCCTGGGAATACGTGTGCCGCTGACGAATAGCAGCGAGGATCCCTACTCCACGATTGAGAGCCAGGTGGGACTGATATATCCCACGCCCGCTGCATCCGATGATTCGCAGAACTCACAGAACTCCCAGAACTCTAGCAACTCCAGCAAGGGGCGACGCAGCATCTTCAGTGCCGCCTTCCTCAACGAGGGTCCCTATGTGCCCAAGGTGGGTTCGAGTGTAATCTGTATTTATCAGAATTTATTTATTATTATTTATTTTATAGCCCGACTATGAGGCTAATGGATCTTTGACACCGATTTATGCGGAAAAAAAGCGACCGAAGAACAGCAGCTCGCAGCAGCGCAAGAAGCAGGACGATCCTTACTACTGCGGCCTCCTGGCGCGCATTCCCAACTTTATTAAGTCCTCGAAGCAGCCGTGCAGCGGCGGTGCCAGCAGCAAGCCCAAGAAGGAACCCAAGATCTCGAGGAAGATCTCGGCGCAGCACCATCACCAGCAGTTCCTGCAGCCGGCGCAACCGATTCCCATCGCCACCTTCCATCACTCGTACTTCCCCTACAAGCTGTATCCACCCCAGCATCGTCTCTCGCAGTCGCAGATGTCACTCTGGGATGCACGTAGTCTGATCAGTGCACATGGTAGGCTTTACTTAATACCCAAACACATAAATACAAATTACTAAAGAAGACAATTTAATTGCAGAATGATCAACCCGGCTGGCCGTAATTTATTCATCGTTTAGCATTAATTCTACAATTATTTAGTCAAAGCCTACGATTTAGTTTTGGTCAGAGACGGAGGAGGAGATGGGTCAATGGATCGATCGATCATGTGGAGTGCATTTCGCTCAGTTTTGTGATAAATGCAGCGAAGTGCAGCCATTTAGCGTATACCGCTTAATACGCACTAACTCTAATTAACCGCAGTTAATTTTAAGGCAAGCAGAGAGATTTAATGATTATGCAATTTGTAATGAGTAATTAAAATTTTGCCATAGTTTCTTAAATCGTTTAAGACTGAGAGAATAAATGTCCTAGAGCCCAAGGAGAGCGGACGAGAGCGAAGGAAAGTCGAGAATATTTGGGGGCCGAGAGAATGTCATAAGCAAATTAATTGCTACTTTAGGCGAGTTCAATTTATTGTTTTTCTTATTATTTTTTGCTGTACATACAATTCATATGTAAATAAGTTCGAATTAAATATGTAAACGACATTAGTATGCATTAAATGAAAGTTTTATTGTGGGATGAATGGAAATGTTTGTATTTGAGTTTCAGCTTGAAATGATTTTGATATTAAGGTTACTTTTTTGTTCAAAATTAAATAATTCTTTAATAATTCTTATTTACTTTAAAGTCGCCTAAGCGCACTAGCGCCATCTGGTGTTAAATCATTTGGATCCAAGATCAGCCCATATATCGATAACTCATTTCAATGGCGCTCAAATACCACAGAATTTTAAATTAACAATTTCATTAAGGGAAATCAGGGGTTTCCTAAGAAAGCTAGTAGCTAAAAATAATAGCTATTTGAGGGAGATTACCTATCAGATATTAATAATACTCGACTCTTTTTTAAATTATTACATTTATTTATTTATACTTAATGCCTATTTTTAAGTGCTAAGAGCGTCTTGATTCAGCTTGGTGCGCATATCTGGGGTTAACGAAAACAATGGACCATGTCCCGGCACTATAAAGTCACAGAGTCGTGCTATTTTGTTACGTTCCACGCGTTGTCTCTTCTCGTCCTCGCTTCCAGCTCCTTTCCATATGCTCTCGTCATCCACGTCTTCGCGCCGCTCGAAGAGATCCCCCGTAATGCCAACCGTGCCTCCCAGCTGGGAATTGTTTACGATAACTGAAACACAGCTAAGCGTGTGTCCTGGCGTCATTCGGACCACCACCTCGCCATTTGAGTCCAGTGCCAGCTGCTCGTCTTCTTCCTCGCTCCCAAAGTGATTCATGTATAAATCGCGATGTGACGCACACGCTCCCACCAGATGTATCCGGGCCTCTTGGAACAGGTAATTGCAACCGATGTGATCCGAGTGTCCGTGCGTACAGACCACCGCATTGACATCGCCGACGTTGAGGCCTTGAGCAGACAGAAGGGAGCGCAGGAGTTCTCCATCCCAGGCGGTCATGGTGTCCACCACGATGTTGGTGCCATCCCGGCATCGGACCAGCGTGCAGGTGCAGTTCGCCCTCATGGCTACGCTTTCCGGCCGTGAGTAACCGGTGTGAAGAACCACCACATGGTTACGAGGTCCAAGATCTTCGGAAGCCATTAAACGCAGCGAATTATTATATTTATTTCTTGGGAACACGGAGCACCGGAAAAAACTAACATCGATATCATATAGCACCGAGCATCGATGTATCGTTGTATCGATGTTCTATCGATCCTATCTATATCTCATCTCTAGTTTTCTGTAGGTTTAGTTTTGTGTTTTCATTGGCGCGTCTTTTCCAAGGTTTTTGCAAGGCTTTTCACTCCACATTTGTGCAATACAAAGCCCGCAAGCGCTGAACCCCAGCCCCCACGCACTATGGACAAGTTCCTGCAGCGCAATCCGACATGGAAGACAAAGACGTACGAGTCGATCGTTGCGAGCGCCGCCAAGAAGAAGCCGCCGGCGTCACCGCAACGCCGGCCATTGCAAGACTCAAATCTGGCGGATGCAAGGCGGCCGGGACAGTCGCCCCACTGGCCTCCCACTAAAACAAAATCTCAAAATTCGGCAGGTTGGCTGTGATTTCAATTTTAAGAGATCTAACAAAAGTTAATTTTTAGTTTCGGATGCGTTGCTAACCCAAAATTTTAAGTCAGAAAAACAAAAATTAAAAAACAAGAAGCGGACAGACAAATACGCAATGTGGAGAAGTGATCAAGAAATCGCTAATAAGTTTTGTTCTATTTGGATAGCCGACCTGATCGCCAGGATCGAGAAGGCCCAGCCCTCGACCGCTGCCGATTCTGCACTCCAGCTGGCCGCCGCCAAGGCAATCACTCAGTACCGCTCCGAATTGAAGGAAGATTTACGGACGAAGACCGCTGCAGTGCCAGAGGCAAACGCGCCAAAACAGGGTGCAGAAGCAGGCGGAACTCCAGCACCAGGCGGCACCACGCCGACTAGGCAGGACTCGCAATTTAAGCGCCTGCAGCAAGATCTCAACAGTCCCAGCGCTGCGCTAAGACTGCGCGCCCTCCGGGCCTTAAGGTGAGCTGAATAATCCTCAGATGAGGAATTCCCTGAGATACCAGAAGCCCTTGCTTAATCAAACTTCTCATAAATCATTTTGTTGTCAAACAAATCTAAAAATCTATTCGCATACGGCCTGAAAAAAAAAATCGTATATTCCTTTAGCAAATGTGTCTTCAAATCGTCTTCTAACCATTTTAGGAGCCCCACAATGAGTGCCTACAACAACTTTGATGTGTCCCATACCGAGCATAGTATAATTACCACAGAGGATCGCAATCCCGTCGAGCCACCGACCCTGCCCGAGTTGCTAAAGGATGTGGTTATCTATGTAGAGGTGCGCACGGGCAATGATAATCGTTCCGATGGTGTGAGGACCGTCATTGCCAAAATGGGAGCTCAGGTCAATGATCGCCTCAGGCGGTAAGTGATTATTAGCATTGATTGATTGGCAAGTCCAACTGAAGGCCTTTATTTCGTGTAGCAACACTACCCATGTGATCTTCAAAGATGGCCTGCTCTCAACCTACAAGAAGGCCATGGAGTGGCAGATACCTGTTGTGTCGATACTGTGGATTGAGGCCTGCAAGGTGCAGCGCAAGCTCTGTGATCCCAGCCAGTTTCCCATCAGCAATATACACAAGTACGAGTATCCAGAGCTATACGGCAAGATACCGGTGAGTAATGAATGTTAGTTATGCGTTTAGCCTTTCTATAGAGAGCTGTGGTTTTATAATTACCAAAAGATAACTCCCTTAATATAAACATAGCAATTAATAAATAATTGAAAGTATTTCTACAAAACCCTAAAACTTGGCCAGAGATATGCGTTCACAACTCAATCTATATGTATCGCAAGCTAACAACTCTTTCAACGTTATCTACACACCAACGATGGTATCATTACTGTGTACAAATTCATCAACTCCACTCGAGATATGGCTTGGAAATAGTATGTGTTCTCCGACTAGCACATTTTTCCAGACGGAAAACAGCAAGACAAGAAATACGAAGAGCCTTTAATGAGTTTAATCGGTGGCAGTATCAATTTATGACTTTGCCGGCACAGAAGCATTAACCCCACTCGAGATATGCCCCCCAACTAATGGGTCATTGGGTGGCTCAACTGTTTATTATTTTATGGGGAACATAAACTTAGAACGGGTATGGAAATTTAACAACAGATAGCCGTCAAGAGGAGTGGGTCCCTTATGCCGGAGTGGACTCTTGCCCACGGCACTTGTGTGAGCCGGAATGATTAGTTAATCCAGCAAGTGGCGAGCACGAAGCGCTGGGCCGTGGGCCGTCTGAAACTGCACGTATCTCAAACACAAAATACGCGCAATATTGGGAACTCTTTCGTGTCGGACAGATTCTTATCATCGGCTGACAGCCAGTCAACTGGCTCCGTTGGTCCGCGTTATCTAATTCAATTTGCTTGCCCGCTCTTATCATGTATCGTAGGGCCTCGACGATGGCCAGGAAGTTGCCCGGACGAGGTCGGCGTTGTCCGGGAATGAGAAATGAGTTTAGTCAAGATGCTTCGTATTTGAATGCGCTTCGTATTTATTGCTTAAACATTAGACAGTTTAAAAAGAGACGCCGGTGACAACTTAAAACCTAATTCACATGCACGTTTGTTTACAATCTGGACGAGAAGCAAGCTAATGCTCCTCTGCCCATTTACATAACTCGCTGGGAATACAGTACAGTATACGGTACACAGTCAACAGATGCACCGATGCCATCGCGGCATCGCAGTTGTCAAGCTTCTTTTGTTTTACAAACTTACTCTCTAAGTTAGATTATTTAGATTCTCGTGTGGTTGTGGGCTCCGGTTGGTGGTGCTGCCTGCTAGGCAGACGCTTCTGGTTCTGAGATTTGTACAATGCCCGCTTATATTTACAAGCCAGAAGTTTGCGTTAAGTACAATGGAATCTTTGAATTTACACTAGCTAGTGGTTTATGAGCTCTGCGAGGCGGTATAAATGGTGCCTGTGGTGGTGGTGACTCCTCACGACAGCGCCACCTCCAGGCACATCATTATCAGGAATCCCGAGACCGTGCCCCACGTGGCAATCGTTCCATTGCCGCTGGCATGAGCCTCCGGCAGAATATCGTCAGACACAATGTAAATCATGGCTCCGGCCGCAAATGACAAAGCGTAGGGCAGAATAAGGTTGGCAAAAGTCACAGCCACAGCTCCCAGCACTCCAAAGATGGGTTCCACCATGCCAGATAGTTGTCCGTACCACAAGGCCCGACCCACACTGAATCCGGCGGCATGCAGGGGCAGGCTGACGGCCAATCCCTCCGGGAAGTTCTGAATGCCAATGCCAATGGCCAGGTTGCGGGCGCTCTCAAAGGTCGAGGAGTTTGTGGTGCCAATAGCTCCAAAGCTAACGCCCACGGCCAAACCCTCGGGAATGTTGTGCACCGTAATGGCCACCACCAGCAGCATGATACGCTTCCATTGGGACAGCGCCTCAGCGGCGCGCTGCTGCTCCTCGGGCGTGGTGTACGTGCACTGTTCCATTTCGTTGATGCTGCCGCCCTTCTTGCGGCGCCGCGACTCCCCGCTGTGCTGCACGCTGAGGCAGTCTGAGAAGCTGTCCAGGCTCTTGGACGCCAGTCGGTCGGTGGCACCATTGCGCTTGAGGTCGTCAATAGCTATGTCCGCCTTGTCCTTGTTCGTCTGCGTCATCTGGATCATCATGTTGGTGCTGTTGAGGCCCAGATACGACATCAGCTTGTCGCAGCCGTATACAAAGATCGATCCCAGCAGAAATCCACCGGCCACGGGCAAGAAGGCGTAGACTCCGTACAAATGCGAGCTCTCCGCCATTTCAATGGCTGGCTTTAGCAGAGACCAAAACGAGGCCGCAATCATTACGCCCGCAGCGAATCCCAGAGCCGCGTCCAGTGACCTCCGCTGGTTGCCGCGGACGAAGATCACCAAAGCGGCGCCAGCGGCCGTGAGGCCCCAGGTGAGCAGGGTGCCCAGCAGGGCCTGGGTCACAGGTCCGTAGCCGGGAATCATCTTTCAGCTTCTCGTGCTCGTCACCGGCTGGTATCGTTTCCCAAAGAATTAGTTTCGCGTGTGCGGGGCGAGAACAAGTTTCTTAATTGTTTACTCGTCACTCCAGCAGCAGATGTGCACTCAACCGGAGGCAGGCAGCAGTGTGCAGGGCGAAATGTGCCACGTTCTTTGGCACTGATTCCGGGTAAACAAACAGAAAACAGCTTTCAGCGGAGCTCGGAGCTCGGATTCGGTTTCTGTTTTGTTCTCGTCGCCCTCAATGGAATTTCCGAGTTTAACACTTGTTGCTTATCGTCGCCTACGCCGCCCGTTGCCTCTTGCGGAATGGAAAAAGTTTTGTATGTCTAGACGGGAATATTTGGAAACGCGTAATACTGTTCGGTTGCTTAAAAGGTCTAAAAGTTGTGGTGGAGCGCGGTGGAAAATGATGAATGAGCCGCTGACTGAGCTGACAGCCCCACAAAAAGCTATTCTTATAGGGCCGCTGCCGTCGTGCCCCAGCTATCGATAGTTGTATCGTTGGCACATATCGACTAGTCGATTATAGAGATGGCAGCCGCAAAACCGATAATTAGCGGCATGCCGAGTTTGAATTTATCAACCATTTCAATAAGCTACATTTATTAACTAATTTACCTGTTTAATATTAATTAAATTTAGTGGCTATAGTAAACTATCGAATGCTGGTACCAGCAGCCATCTTAAACGTACACATACCCATAGATAACAACGTTTTTTATTTAAACAACGGGCAAGATATCACGTAGTTATAAACAAATAAAACAGTGTTTTCTAGTCAACATGACTGACAGAGTCGGGCAAAAAGTCGGCAGCATCCGCAGCAGCACAACTAACAATAACACCAAAGGGCATGAGCTGCACACCATTAATTAACGCACTGACTTGGCTCCTTTTTAATAAGTTTAAAAATCCATTTATTGCAGCGCGTTCGTTGCATGCAAACGGACTATGAGCTAAAGAAATGGCTGCCAAAGCGCCCGGGAACGCCCACATCCTCGAAGGATACTGAGCCAGGATCGGCCAATAAAAAAACTCAGTCGGAAACACCAACCTCAACCACAAAGGTGAGTACTTGGCTGGGAATCCATCTCTTAACACGCTTTCTTTTTATTATATATTTTTTATTAATATTTATGGAAACTATGCTAAATATTAACTAGATAAAGGATTTTATCATATTTATATATATTTATAAATAATGCCTTTTTGTTGATTCCTTGCAGAATGACATCAGTCGGTTTTTCCGCGCTCTCAGCCAAAAGAAAGCAGCCGACGATGATGGAACCGAGTCGCCAGCGACCAAACTACTCAACAGGTGAGTTTGTAAATGCATATTCCCTTGGGTAATTTATTTATTAACAACTAAAATGCATTTCTACCAGGATAAGCAGTGGCTCCTATACTCCTTTGCCACCACTGGCCGCTGCTGCCCAGCCAAAGGACACCAGCAATGGCAGTGGCGATGCTGTGGCCGCAAGGCAGCTGCAAGCTCAAAAGAGCCTTACATTTACGGAGAGCCCGTCGACCACTTCGAAACCACCACGAAGGAGTACGGTAGAACCGACTCCGGTTACGACGATGCCAGTGCGCACCAGTCGGCGTCGCAGCTTGGCGGCGGATATAGGCAGCCAGAAGCCTGCGCCGGAACCTCGAATGACTCGTCGGAGGAGCTCGCTCCTAATTAATTCGGTAACCGAATCGGCTGATGCTCCATTACCAACAGTCCCTGAGCCCCGAATGACTCGCCGGCGGAGTTCTTTGCAGCTAGCTTTAATACCATCTGCGGATTCAGCCCCGAGGCAAGCCATAGAAACCATTTCCGAGGAGCAGGCTCCTACTGAAGAGGATAGGAACTCGGTTGTGATGGAGGAGGAGGAGGCCATCCAGGTGAACCAAAAAACGAATTGCGTGGAGCAGTCAATAGAAATTAGTGCAGTGCCGTTAGATGTTACCCACATCCCAGACAAACGCGGCACCATTCACGCCTCCGAATCGATGGATATTACAGCTATCAGGCAACGCAGTGTAGCCACTTCAAGTACCATGCTGTGGGATGACATGTACGGAGCAAATAACAGTCCCTCGCTGAACAATGGAACTACACAGACATCAAACTCCACCATAGACGAGCCACTGACACCGATATTCAGTTCGACGCGTTTGCCCGTCGCCAAGTCCACTGGGAATCGCAGGCGTACCCTCTTCAACTTGGACATGAATGTGGTGAACGAGAATATTGAAAAGATGAACGAATCACATCGAAGATCCCTGGCCTTGGCCAATGAAGCCGAGCTTGGCCAGTGTCCTCCCTTGGCCTATGTCGAGCCAAAGTCAGTGACGGAGGCGCCATCAACCGAACCCAAAAGGCGGCGCCTGTTCAACCCCAATGAAGAGGTGCTCGCTTCGCCGCCAAAGAGCAATAGGAAGAGTCGTCTGAGCATCACTGGATCGACGGGATCAGTGCAGAAACGTCGTCGATCGCTGGCTGTGATTAAAAACACTCAAAGCGCTCCAAATATTCAAAGTACTGAAATCACACATTCGGAGCGAGTTACTCCTCACATTGCTGCCAACCAAGAAGTCACCGCCGTGCAAGAAGCGGAGGAGGAACCTACTGACAAATTTGTGACTCCCGAGTCTTCTGTTAATATAGTTCCCGATGGAGAGAAGGTTGACACAGCCTCACCCAAGCCAACCAAGAAGCGTCAAAGAATACGCACCATGGTGCACACCAACATGCATCAGGAGCAGGTCCAGGTCATCCACAAGGTTGGTAGCACGGCCCAGTGACCACGATATCTATCACCATCATCATCCCACAGTAACTGTTGTAGCCTCCAACCCTAGTTTTAGTTATAGATTAGTTAGAGTAATTCGTTTTAGTTTTCTAATTTGCATATTCGCTACTCATATTAATTATTGATTAAGCATAAACAACACTCGGTAGTTTCCTCCTTTTGTAAGGCCCCACACGGCACAAAAAACGAATAAACTTGTATATTCCCAACAATGGCGGCCATGAAACCTAATCGCAAACAAAACCGCCTTCAATCAATCCCAGGCCCTGCGCAGGTTGCGGGGAATACGGCTGGATGCGACCGTCACCCAACGCACCACCCATCTAGTTAGCCTGGAGCCGCGCCGTACGCTGAACCTTCTGCGTGGTCTGATGCGAGGCGTCTGGATTGTTAACTACCAGTGGGTGCTGGCGTCGATGCGGGCCGGCAAGTGGATCAACGAAGAACCCTACGAACTGACCAGGTTCTCGCGTGCCATCGAGGTGAGTGGTGTTGGTCTGTCGTCTCTCACATTAAACCACTTCTGATTCTTCTCCTCCTGTCCTTCCAGATATGTCGCACGGAGCGCCAGGCCTTCGGTATTCACTACCACTGCGAGCTGTTCCGCTTTATGGATCCCTTCTATGTGTCATCCCTGTGCCGGCCCATTCAGTTCAATAATATGAAGGAACTGCTCCTTCTGGGCGGTGCGAAGCTGACGGAAAATCGCTTCAAGGCCAAGTACGTCATAGGGGACAAGCGTCGGGCCGAGGACGAGCGCATCTACCTGTCGCCCTATTGGGTGCTGGACAGCATCACCCACATGCAGATCCAGCGATTCGGAAAATACCTGATGAAGAGTGCCATCATTACACCGCAGGGCATCCACTACGAATCTGCTCGAGATCGTGCGATGGAGATGGCAGAAAGGGTGCACAAACACGACTTCATTGATCCACCGTTGGTTATTGATCGATAAATGGAGGAACCACTTTTTTGGTGTTTACAAATTTAACTATTAGCGCAAAAAGCTGGCAAAAATCTTTATTTCAAATATTATATACAAACTGTTAATTTTATTTGTTCAGGTCCGCAACATATGTAAATATATGTGGTTTAAAACATAAGCCCGACTAAAACGATTTAAGTTTTTAGCAACTGTATAACACGCTCATTTTATAATTTACTGATTTTACTTCTTTTTTAATTAGTTTATTAATTAAGAAATGTAGGAATTCGTTATAATTGGAATATATTAGATAGCGTTTTGTATTTAATATATTTTCTTTTGTCAACTCTTGTAGATGACTAAGTAAATAAATAATTATAAATAATTACTATTCGCACTTGACGATTAATTATAAAAGAATGATGCAATAAAAGAAGACTACAAAATAATACAAAATCGCTGCTTTTACTACACATTCAATTTACCCTTTAAATCAGGAATGGGCAGCAAATATAATATACTGTGCAGCGAAAATTTAAACTTTGACAAACACAGTTTTGTACTTATTATTATTTAAACATTTTTCAAATTTTGATAAGATAAAGCGTTTCTCAATATTTGCATTTTGTTTTTGTGTTTGTATTGGCCTACAACGTGATAGATCGGGCCGTGTTCCTAGCTACTTTTAGTGGTCTGTACAGTTTCTCAGTAGATGCTTACAGAGTTATTCCACGGAATATAATGTGGAAAAACTGAAAAAAGAACGCTGTAGGGCGACTAACGGTAAATTTTTTCCTTCCTTTCTCATGTGTGTTCGCGTTGAACAAACACACAATTTATGTACATACTTGTCTGCAGGCCAAAGGAAACTAAACTAACTAAAACTTATTAACTATCTACATCACAATTGTTAATAATTTATTGGAAAAAAATGGGAGCTTGTTGAAAAGTCCTTTTCTTAATATTGAATTCTGCGGGTTTATGTTTGCGATAGTAAGCTTACAAACATATGTATGTACATGTATGTACTTATACATATGTATGTATATATGTATGTACTTATCTACATATGTATATATGGAACGGATAAGAATGACATATGTATGCATATACATACAGTACATACATGTGTTTATGTACATATGTTTAAGAATTACCGCAAGAAAGTAACTGATCATTTGCGCTTGCTGCGTGAAAAATACTTATCAATAAGCAATGTCTCACGGAAAAAAAGAAAATATAAGGTTTATTATAGACCTACTGCGCTTCGAGCGAACCAAAAATTCAACTCACACAGCCGCGACATTTCCCAGGCATGAGGCAGATAGAATTGCGCCCAAAGGTAATACACTGCCAAAAATTAAAAACTATTACGTTTAGAATTCTGAACTTCAGTTATTTTTCTATTCTTTTGTGCCCGCCTAAGAGAAAAGACTAAAAAACAAATCACAACCCAAAAAATTCAACCCGCTATATACTGGGAGGCCAAATAATTCTTCCACTTCTCCGGACAGGAAGTCCCACAAAATATCCTTCAAAATTATAATCCCTATTCCCCCCCAAGTCAAACACATCTGCAAGTGCCTTCTCAGTTGCATAAAGATCGCTTTATTCAGACGATTGAGGTATTTGTTGTCAGTTTTCAAAGGTTCAAAGGTACTCTTCAACTTGCTCTCTTTGTACTCTGTGGCATCTCGACAAGGCGACAAGGTGCGTAAATGCAGTTGGTACGTGGACTGGATGTGATCAAGCGCTGAAAATCAAAAGGGCAAAAAAACAACCAAAGAAATGGTGCTTAAGTGGCTTTTGGCAAAACAGAATACAAATACAAAAATAGGGTTTTTATTTTTTTGTAAATAAAGTTATCGCATCTATTCTGGTTCTTTTTCTTGTGTACAAAGTAGTGTGTGTGTGCAAAATAGGGTAAGATAAATGATACATATCAAAGTAAAAAGGTTAATTTAAACGATACAATAAATGCTACAAGGATATCTAGACATGATACCATAAGGAAGTCAACTTCTCATAATATCATATATAGTAAACTAAAGATCGACGGGGGAGGTGGAGGAGGAGTGGTTGTGTTTGTTTCTCAGTGTGCACTCATTCCGGGGCATCCACCTATCCCACCGCCTTGTTAGGCGGCCTCGACTGCATTTAATATTCGTATCCGCCGGAACTCTTTTCGATGGAAGAAATTAAACTTTTGCTTTTGCTGGAACATCATCTTATCGGTCATCTTGCGCAGGACAGGTGTTGTTGTTGCTGTTGTGGGACTACTATTGTGTTGGCTGCTGTTGCTGTTGCTGCTATTCTTGAGTGGTGGTGGCTGCATTAGGATGTTGATTACTTGCTTGCTGCTGCTGCTGCGTATTGTGTCTGAGTTAAAGCAAACTTGCTACTTCTTGCCCTTGGTGGCCTTCTCGGCGGCCTTGGTGACCTTGCCACCGGAAGCGTCCTTGAAGTTGACAGACTTGATGACACCGACAGCAACGGTCTGCCTCATGTCACGCACAGCGAAACGTCCCAGAGGGGGGAACTCCTGGAAGGACTCCACGCACAGGGGCTTGGAGGGCACCAGGTTGACGATGGCAGCATCGCCAGACTTGATGAACTTGGGGTTCTCCTCGGTGGTCTTGCCGGAACGACGGTCGACCTTCTCCTTGATCTCAGCGAACTTGCAAGCAATGTGAGCGGTGTGGCAATCCAGCACGGGGGTGTAGCCGTTGGCGATCTGGCCAGGGTGGTTCAGCACGATGACCTGGGCGTTGAAGTCGGCGGCTCCCTTGGGGGGGTTGGCCTTGGAGTCACCAGCGACGTAGCCACGACGCAGCTCCTTGACGGACACGTTCTTGACGTTGAAGCCAACGTTGTCTCCGGGAACGGCCTCGGTGAGGGCCTCGTGGTGCATCTCCACGGACTTGACCTCAGTGGTGATGTTAGCCGGAGCGAAGACAACAACGGTGCCGGGCTTCAGCACACCGGTCTCCACACGACCGACGGGTACTGTTCCAATACCGCCAATTTTGTACACATCCTGAAGGGGCAGACGCAGGGCCTTGTCGGTAGGACGGGAGGGGGGCAGGATAGCGTCGAGGGCATCGATCAGGGTCTTGCCATCGGCGTTACCCTCCTTGCGCTCCACCTTCCATCCCTTGAACCAGTTCATGTTGGTAGAGGGTTCCAACATGTTGTCGCCGTTCCAGCCGGAGATGGGCACGAAGGCGACGGCGGCGGGGTTGTAGCCGATCTTCTTGATGTACGACGACACCTCCTTCTTGATTTCCTCGTAACGGGCCTCGCTGTACGGGGGCTCGGACGAATCCATCTTGTTCACGCCGACAATCAGCTGCTTCACACCCAGGGTGAAGGCGAGCAGGGCGTGCTCGCGGGTCTGGCCGTTCTTGGAGATGCCAGCCTCGAACTCACCGGTACCGGCGGCAACGATCAGCACAGCGCAATCGGCCTGGGAGGTGCCAGTGATCATGTTCTTGATGAAATCTCTGTGGCCGGGGGCATCGATGATGGTCACGTAGTACTTGGCCGTCTCGAACTTCCACAGGGCGATATCGATGGTGATACCACGCTCACGCTCGGCCTTCAACTTATCCAAAACCCATGCGTACTTGAAGGAGCCCTTGCCCATCTCCTGAGCCTCCTTCTCGAACTTCTCGATGGTACGCTTGTCGATACCACCGCACTTGTAGATCAAGTGGCCGGTGGTGGTCGACTTGCCGGAATCGACGTGTCCGATGACGACAATGTTAATGTGAATCTTTTCCTTGCCCATGTTGGATTACACGATGGCTGCACAGGTGTGTGTGTGTTCGTTTCGTTTCAATTGGGGTGTGTTGGTACAGGTGTAGGTTGGGCAGCGTGCGAGAGAGGGGGAGAGAACAAAGGGGTAAAACAATTCGTTAGCATTTGGTTAGGGTAACAACGCATTATTAATTACTATCAGTTAGCTGGAATACATTTTTTTTATTGCTTTGCGTATCTATATTCGTACTTTCGACTTTTGTTTGCGTGCACTAAACCTAACCTCAAACCCTGCCTCGCCGCACAAAACGTGTTTTCGCTCTGTCGCTGTGTCGGCGGTTTGAGGTTATGTCGAGAACCGCTGCAAGTGTTGGTGGTGGAAAAGAAAGAGAGGGGAACAACTAATTGTTGGACCATGGCAACTAAATAAAAGAAACGTGCAAAAAAAAAAATATCTATGAAAACTTGATTTTCTCAGCGATTTTGGTATTTGTGCTGTCGTCAAAATTCTTCAGTAGCAGAACTGTAAAATCATCATCATGAAAAATCAAGAATTCAAACCGACTGGTGAAAGGAAAATTCCAGCAAATTTTATAATCTCTTTTTCGCTAATTCATGTGCATATCGGCGCGTGGTTGTGTGTGTCTGTGTGTATGACGCTGTTGCCGGCCGGAGGGAGAAAGATAGAGAGCAAAATGGCGGCGGCCTGTAGAAATGCGTGCATGTGTGTGTATGTGAACGATCTCGCCGCGGTGGCACAATTGGAAATAAGAGAACAAGATTTGAAGAAGAATGAAAAGTGCATTTGGTAGCCATTTTGACAAAGTCAATTAGGAAATTTATGAAATTAGTGAAATATGTAAATGTAATTTCACAAGTCAAGGCAATAGGCAGAGTCAGCCCGCAAGGAAGGCATTTTCGCGTGTTACTAAGGCAGATTTTTTCGCACACTTGAGTCACACCACCGGTACGGGGGCAGCCATTTTGAAATTCTACGCCACATACAGAGATGCAAATCAGAAATTTTATATGCAAGTAAAAGATGAAACCACGTTTTTCGAACAGCTGCAAGGTGGCTGAAAACCTTTCCAGACGTTCTCATTCACGTGTTAATTAGCACAACTGGAGGATGACCCCTGCCTGGCATGGGCGTGGCAAATATAATTACACTAATTGCACCATATTGCGGTGCGAAAATGCGGCTCATTAAGCCGGAAAATTACTAATAAACTGCGCGATGGATGAATAAGAAGCACGAGACTTGATATTTCGCATGTGCAGACTGCCACGTGTTTGCTTTTGACTTCTGCTGAATGGCCACCGCAGCACCTTTCACTTTGAGACCTCGTTGGAGGTTATCTCGAAGATGCACACACACAAAACACGGCGAAATATGCACCGCTTTAGCGTTTAAACTGCATATTTGTTATTAATTGTTTGATGACTGTATTTTGATGCACTGATTCACTATGGTTTTACATATATTTTCACTACTTGCAGAAACTTACTCTCAAATAAGTTGAATGAGAAATCACGAAGTCTATGCGCCGACGATTTCGAACAAAGTGAACGAGAAATCGGAAAGAGCGAACGCAGGAAGTCTCGGTAGCGGAGCTGTCAAAGTAGCGATGGCACTATCGGTAAAATCGTTATCGACGCTATCGATTGACTTAGACTTGCGATGGCTAGAACCTAGTTTTATTTTAAGCTATTTTTAATAAATTCCAAGCACAAAAAATAGTTGTCTTCTTGATCAGAATGACTTTAGATTAGTCACGAATATTTCGGAAAAGGTGAAAAAGAAATCAGACACTGAGCGAGTAATCAAACACCTATTGTACTATCGGTATAATTAAAATCGACACCGTCGATTGCTTTAGTCTACTTTAAAATCATTTTTTTAATGAATTTCGAAGCAAAAGAAGAAAATATAACCATATATAGACTAATCAAGGCGATTCCTAAACATCGGGAAGAAGAAACGCGGGAAATATTGAAAACAGAGCTGTCAAAGTAGCGATAGTATCATCGTCAAGATGGATATTGACACTATCGGCTTTAGAAAATTGCGATTATTAAGGAAACATTACACATTTTCTATTCTAATTTATTTTCCCAAATATATCCACAAATGACTATCCAGAATATGTTCCTAATTTTAAAAACAAATGAATAGCTATGCGTTGAAAAAGGGGTGGGAAACTTTGCTAAACTAAAAGGTATAGAAAAAGCGAAGTGCTCAAATATCGATAGTACGAATTCTAGAAATGAGTTCATTCCCAATAATACTGGGATATCGTAAAAGCATAATTTAATTTCAATTAAAAGTATCAACACACAATATTTATAAACATTATCTTATAGTAATATGGTCGAAAATACACAGTTTTTGTAGTCATAAAATGTTATATATCCAATAAATAACTTAATTCACTGTGTTTATTCAAATAAAGTAAATCTGTATTTTCTCATGACAATTTTTTTCATTATTCTCTTATTTAAATTAATATTTTTTATGATTTTTTCGTGATTAAAATTAATTAACACAACACCACAACTCACGTTTATGTTCTATACTAATAAAAAATTACTCACCAGTTTCCCCTTTTTATAAGCTGGCAATTGAAAGCTTTCGTCTGTATTTTATAATTTTGTGAAATGCACTCAGTAACTCTTACGATATTAAATATTTTTGGAATCAATAAAAATGTTGATAAGATCATTTATAAGATTAGATTATATTGTTATTTTTATTGTTATGGATTGAATTTGTGAAATTAAATTATGTCGAACTTATTTTACTTAAAAGGCCTAAAAGTAAAAGCTCGAGATAAGATGACTAAATTGGAAATAACATAATCATTGAAATTGGTGAAATAAAAATAAAAGTAAAAATATAAGAATACATTTCAAATGTACAACCCAAAAGCTTTATTAAAATCATTTAAAATGTAAATAAAAGCTTTCGCATTCCGTACATTTTTTCGTACAGCCTGGCAACGCCTAATGTATGGGATGTTGTTTAGCTATTTTAGTGGGACCACTTCCTGCGCATGGGAAAATCCGTTCTTTTTTGTGCGATTTCAACGAGTTTTGGCATTATGAACGGAAAATCTGTTGGGCCAATTGCCGCAAAATAACGAATAGAAAGCGACGTGGCGAAAGGAATCGAACATCACAGTCAATCGTTGAAAAAAGCTTAACCGGTACGGTTCGCAATTTTTGTTATAGTATTAGTAGTCGGTCGGCAGCCGACATAAATTTTAAAATTATACTTATTTGAGATTCGTCTAAAGCGATCCCAAGCAATATCAATATGTGGCGCCTGACAGCAGCTTTGCTTTTCGTCAGCTTCATTGCCGCCTCCACCGGCGCGGAGCAGGATGTGTTGGACTTGGGAGACGATGACTTCGTCAGCACCCTGAAGCAGCATGAAACCACCTTGGTTATGTTCTATGCCCCCTGGTAAGTGGATGGATGCCTCGAAATGGTCGGGAGGGGTGGGGCGTGGCCAGGGCAAGCCGGCTTTGGTATTTGCATTGCGTGTGCAATTCGGCCGTAATCAGCTTGTTGCGTCCGCAAATTAATTTAATTCCCGGTGAGCTGTTGCCTTGCAACCCAAACGTAAAGTACACGTCAGCGTTAGGCCGTGAAGAAAGGGGGAAAAAGAGAGGAAGAGAATCACAAAGATGACTTGTCAGTTGTTGTTGTTGTTGTCGTTGGCGTCGGCCATTTTAAAGAGCGGGTTGTTAAGTTCATACGATTGTACATCTATACAGTTATGGGGGCGAAGAGATAATGATAGGTATCTATGTATGCATGTGTGTATCCTGCCTTGTAATCTGTCGAGTGTTTTATTAATTCCGTCACTACTTAACCCCTCTACGATATTTGCATGTAGTTGTGCTCAAAACGAGTTAGATTTATTATTTGTATTTATTCAACCGAACAATATGCTTGTCGTTTATCATGTCTGAAAACTAACAACTCACACTTGAGCAATGAACTTGCCAAGTAAATAATCTTGTTTTTATGCCGGCCGGCGAGGGAGCTCTCGAGTTTTTATGGAATTATATTACGCCTTATCGGTATTTTGAATATAAAAGTACTCGGGTGGAACAAGGAATTATTAGAATTGAGGAATAGCTCACAATTTCATCCCTTAAAAGACTTAAGATTGTTAATTTTTCTCGTTTTTCAAAAGTGCCTACGTCATTAATAATTCATGCCTACGTTTCATTAATATATAATAATATATTATAATTTGTTTTTGTTTCTATTTTTAAACGCAACGTTTCTCAGTCCACGATTACAATAAAGAGCGCTCTTTCCCCCGTACGTAGGCTTAATGGTATATTGTTCTTAATGTTAGAATGGGCCACAGATAAGGCTACTAGCTGCTGATAAGTCCCGCACCCAAACTTTAATTGCCAGCTAGTTATTTTTTTGTCGGGGATGTTGTCTCCCGCCAAATTGTGTCGTCTTGATAAAGTATGATGTATTAGAAAGTGGGTTTCTCTCCAAACACCATCAAAAAATATGATGTGACGTGTCTTTCACTTATTTTAAGGTGCGGCCATTGCAAGCGATTGAAGCCCGAGTACGCCAAGGCGGCGGAGATTGTCAAGGACGATGATCCGCCAATCAAGCTGGCCAAGGTCGACTGTACGGAGGCTGGCAAGGAGATTTGCAGCAAATACTCCGTCAGCGGCTATCCCACACTGAAGATCTTCCGGCAGGACGAGGTGTCGCAGGACTACAATGGACCGCGCGAGGCTGCTGGCATTGCCAAGTACATGCGCGCCCAGGTGGGACCTGCCTCCAAGAATGTGCGCACCGTTGCCGAGCTGACCAAGTTCCTGGACACCAAGGACACGACGCTGGTTGGCTATTTCAGCGACATTGACTCCAAGTTGGCCAAGGTCTTCCTGAAGTTTGCCGACAAGAATCGCGAGAAGTACCGCTTCGGACACTCCAGCGATGCCGATGTGCTGAAGAAGCAGGGCGAAACGTAAGTGGCGAGGACATGCCTCCCTTCCAGATTGCTCTTTTAATTTAAGAAGAAGTAGCTGACGTTTTGTCCCTTTCCTTTGCAGCGATGCCATTGTCCTGATCCGTGCCCCCCACTTGAGCAACAAGTTCGAGTCCTCTACCATCAAGTTTGAGGGCAGCTCCGACTCCGATCTGACCACCTTCATCAAGGAGAACTTGTAAGGCCTTAGCAGCCACCCCATTCAGTTGGAGCAAGCACTAATTTTCGTTCTCACTTCCTTAGCCATGGCCTGGTGGGACACCGCACTCAGGATTCGGTTCGCGACTTCCAGAACCCTCTGATCACTGCTTACTTTAGCGTTGACTACCAGAAGAACCCCAAGGGTACCAACTACTGGCGCAACCGCGTGCTCAAGGTGGCCAAGGAGTTTGTGGGGCAGATTAACTTTGCGATCGCCTCCAAGGATGACTTCCAGCACGAGTTGAACGAGTACGGCTACGATTTCGTTGGCGACAAGCCCGTAGTTTTGGCCCGTGACGAAAAGAATCTCAAGTACGCCCTGAAGGACGAGTTCTCTGTGGAGAATCTGCAGGACTTTGTGGAGAAGCTGCTGGCAAACGAGTTGGAGCCGTACATCAAGAGCGAGGCCGTGCCTGAGTCGAACGACGCCCCCGTCAAGGTGGCCGTGGCCAAGAACTTTGACGAGCTGGTGATCAACAACGGCAAGGACACACTGATCGAGTTCTACGCCCCCTGGTGCGGTCACTGCAAGAAGCTGACCCCCATCTATGAGGAGCTGGCCGAGAAGCTGCAGGACGAGGAGGTTGCCATCGTCAAGATGGACGCCACTGCCAACGATGTGCCGCCGGAGTTCAATGTGCGCGGCTTCCCCACCCTCTTCTGGCTGCCCAAGGACGCCAAGAACAAGCCGGTGAGCTACAACGGCGGCCGGGAGGTCGATGACTTCCTCAAGTACATCGCCAAGGAGGCGAGCACAGAACTGAAGGGCTACGACCGCAGCGGCAAGCCCAAGAAGACCGAGCTGTAAGCTGCACGCACGCCGAGGCCACACTGGCCGGCCGCCAACTATAGCATTTCCATATTTTTGTAAAATCGAATGCATTCTCTTCACACCTACTTGAGCGGAAAATTGTATTAAATTATTTGATAGTGATGAACGCGTATGAACACAAATTGATGATTATGTCGCAATAAACTTAAATCTTCATTTAACAATTAGCATCACGGTGTTGTGTCAGGTCACTCCTAGAACACGTCCTCAATGCGCCTGTCCAGCATCATGTGGAACCAGTCCGGCAAGAAGGTGTGATCGTTCCAGCCCTCAAAGACCTCGTAGGCCACCTCGCCTCGCTTGGCATCGAACTCGATGAGGTACACACTGCTGGGACAATCGAGCTGGGCCGTGATTTGGGTGATGCAGCTGAGCAGGCGCACCATGAAGTTGGCGCAAACACCGGTGTTCCAATCGTTCTCCTGCAAGCATTAATTGGGGATTAATAATGAGGCAAAAGTGATCTTTCTTGGTATTGGCGGGCAATACGTACGCAATCCTTCCACAAATCCCGCACAGACGTCTTCTTTATGAAGTGCACATAGGCATCGTCGTTCTGACAGCCCACAAACAAGTTCTTGATGTTCAGCAGGAAGCACTTGCACCACCACTTAAGGGCTTCGGTGCGGTTGTGTTCCTTCCACTCTGAGCGGTTCATATTATCCTGGCGCACCTGCAGCTCCGCCCAGTTATAGCCCGGCGCCTGGCTGAGGAAAATGAAAGTGTGGTTTGGATTTAAAAGGGAGAATCTTGCTAAGAATTCCTTCTTAGGACACTCACAATTGGTCTGTGGCAGCCTCAGCAAGCACGGGTGAATCGAACACAATACGCCGGCTGTTTAACTCGAAGGAGAAGACGCCCATAAAGCGATCGTTTTCTCCACATGCCTCAGGTCCGTCGGGCAGCACGAGTCCATTTGCTGAAAAGGCAACAAAAATATAGATATCGATATATATAGTATAGATATATTGACCTACAAGAGAGGCAGTACTTTCGCAGCATTTTTTGGCGCGACTCCTGCAACATCCGCCTAAGATTATGACTCTCAAAGGCGTCATCGGGCATCGAATTGACCACGCGGTGAATGTACATGGTGTTCCGGTATTTGGACACCGCTAGAGTCCATCCCTCACTGTGCTCGTAGGGAGCGCACATCATTAGCTCCAAAACTTCGCTGGTACACACAATGTCGGCATTCACTCGTATCTGCTGCGTGTTGGTCACTGTGAGGAAGCTTGATCGAGCCGAGGGCATCATATAGTGTAATAAGTTATCTAGCTGCCTTTCCGGTAACATATTGAATGGCTTGGTATTTTCGTTGTCACGCATGTAAAGTGGAAACTTCTGTGGTGGCGGAATCACAATGTAGCGCATTCCCCGCATATGATTCTCAAAGGCGCCCAACGGCGACAGACTGTATCCACCGAGCGACTGGGGCGTTGAAATGTTCGGGAACTGTGTCTTGTCCTCTTCGGGAATGGAGTGAGCGTTAATGCTGAGTACGTATCGTTTGATCGTAAACATTTTAATTCTATTATTTACACAAATTAAGTCAAAATATCAACAAGAACCGTTGGTTTACTGGCATATGTTGTGTGTGCATATGAGCACACTTTCAGGGCACACTTTCGAATTCGAAAAGCGTCGGTGATCATGTTTCGCAGCAAAGCGAAGCAAAACATTAAAAACAATAAACCCAAATAGCTGTTATAAACATAAAACTAATGGTTGAACAACAACTTATGAATACACACAAAAAGAAAAAGATACGGAATTACCTAAAGGAATTGATTATTTTTTATTATATCTTAAGTAGTTATAGTACTTAGTTTTCAGTGTACTACAAAGAACTATGCGAAACAACAACAAAATATAGCAAAACCGGCCGGCAAAAACATAAACAAACCGCCAGTGATGCCGGACCAGCGAAACCAGATGATCCCACCAACTAGCTGGCAACGTCGTCGTGAGTTCTGCACGTGTTTTAAATTCGGGCTCTTCATTTCGGGACGTTGTGCTGCTTATTTTTGGCGAGAAACAGGAGAAATCTGATCGAAATATCATTTCAATTGCGTGCGACTGGTGTCTGGTGAGATGGAGGTAAACGCCAGCAAGCTGCGATTTGGCGCACAGCGCCTGCTGCAGCTGACGGCGAAGGAGCCTCACGACAACGTGTTTTCCGAAAGTTTACAGAAGTTTATCAAAAAACAGGTGGGTGTCTCTTAACTATTATTAGTTAACTTCTTCACAACTTCTTACTCGTGTTGTGTGCGTTGCAGAAATATGTGCCGCAAGATGTGGAGCGCCTGTTCCGCGGACTCAGTGAGCACCTGCCTCTGGCCGCCTACACGGTGCCTGTTGCTGTGTGCTTTGAGGAGCAGCTGCTGCTGCTGCTCTCCATGGCGCTGCGCTGGGAAGCGGCGGCTGGCCAAAGTTTCCGCCAGTATCAGCAGGAGTGTGCCGCTCTGGCCAAGCTCATGGACTTCTCCGTGGCTGCGCAAAGGTAAAGCTTTCGCCTCAGCTCTTCTACTTAAGTTTCTTAACTGAAATCACTATTTGCGCAGATTTGCCAAGAGCTATTTCCGTGGCAAGCCAGCTCCCTTTGAGGCAAGCCACAGTCCCGACAGTTTGTCCAGCAAAAAGCTAAAGAATGGCACCACTTATGACTATCCAGAGGATCTGGAGCTTATCGCCTGTTGCTATCATTTGCTGAAAACCGATACGCCCTACTTCCGCGAGCTGTGGGACTGGTCCAGCTTCATTGCCACCTACGCACACTCCGATTCGAATCGATCATGTCCGAAGACGCAGCTCTACTGCAACCACATCATGGCACTGCTCACCAACATGACTGCTCCCCAGCTGAACGCCCTGAATGACAAGGTGCCCACCGAAACGCGTTTGGAGTTCGACGGGGAAAGGGAGCAGGCATGGACGGCAGCTAGGAACACTGGCAGCTCCAGCTTTACTCCAGATGCTGCCGATCAGCAGCTCAACCTGAAGCTGGAGGGTATTAATCAGGCTGTGACCAACATCGAGGGTGTTCTACTGCCCACGTTTAACAAGGAGAATCTGGAGTTCTATGCCACCACCGACGGCCTCTACGATCGCATTGTGAGGGTGGACTCCACGGTGGTTAACCTGCGAAGCATTGCCCTGGGCGTGGCAGCTGCCAAGCCCATTTGCCTGTCCGGACCCGTGGGCTCTGGCAAGACCACGCTCATCGAGTATCTGGCCCGCAAAACTGGACGCATTTGTCCCAAGCCCAAGGAGATTGAGATTAGGGAGAAGGCGCTGCAGAAAGCGGAGGAAGAGGACCAACTACTGATACCGAAAAAGAAGAAGTCAAAGGCAGGAGCCAAGCGCAAATTGGAGGAGGACTTGCCCCTCGAAGAGCTCCTCGATTTGGGCAACGAAGCAACGCAGAGGAATGGCTTTCTACGTATCCAGCTGGGGGATCAGACCGACAGTAAGATGTTGCTGGGTCAATATCGATGCACCGATGTGCCCGGTGAATTCGTCTGGCTGCCGGGAGTTCTGACCCAAGTCCGTACTTTACTTGCTTAAGCTATGAACTGATTTAATTAACTAGATTTCCCCTGCAGGCTGTCATGCATGGTTACTGGCTGCTGCTGGAGGACTTGGATGCCGCTGCCCAGGACACGTACACTATACTCAGCAGTCTCCTGGAGCGTCAGTGCCTCAGTGTGCCGGGCTTCCGTGATTCCGTGAAAATAGAGCCTGGCTTTCAGCTATTTGTCACAGTGCGGTGAGTGAATTCTATCTTACGGCAGAGCCACAGATTAACTTGAACACAGATTATTCGTGTTTCCTTAGCACCAACAAATCGGCGAGCAACTCTAGCAGCAAGTCGCTGTACTCCCTGCTGGACAAGTACTTGTACACCATCAACATACTGCCTCTGTCGCGCAACGAACTCTGCAAGGTGGTGAGCACCAACTATCCTCGACTGGCCACGGTGGCCAATCGTATAGTGGATGTGTTTCTTACCTTCTCTAGCGGCGATCACACATCCGCTGACAATTTGCGAAAGCAGGAGTCCGGCGACAAGGCTGATAACACGGAAAAGTATGTGGCCCTGCCCTTTGAGCAGGTCTCCCTTGCCACGTCCAGTCCCAACTCGGGTCGATTGGTGTCCACGCGGGATCTGGTGAAGCTGTGCCATCGTTCCGATGCCCAGTTCTCCGTGACCAGCGCCGAGTGCGCCTACTTTGTCTTCCAAAACGCCGTGGATGTGTTTTGCTCGTATCTGCCGCAGAGCAAGGAGAAGATCACCCTGATTACCAGTATCGGGGCCAAGCTGGGCATCATCCGATCCCGCTGCGAGCACTTTGCGAGTGAGTACAAGCCGGATGTAGACCTTGGGCTGGAGCACATCCGGATCGGCAGGGCCGTCCTGCAGGCCAAATCGGAGCTGGAAGGCAGCGATGAGAACAAGTCCGAGTCCGAGCAGGACCTGAAGCGACAGAAGCTAACGCAGCAGACGAGGCGAGCCATTGGCAAGGTGGAAGGCAGCAAGAAGTCCACCTTCTCGTTCACCCGCCTGGCCAGCTGCATCCTAGAGCGAATTGCCGTGTGCGTGAGCCACTCGGAGCCGGTGCTGCTCGTGGGCGAAACCGGCGTGGGCAAGACCTCATCCGTCCAGTATCTGGCCGAGCGAACGGAGCACAAGTTGGTGGTGGTCAACATGAACAACCAGTCGGATGTCTCCGATCTGGTCGGTGGCTTCAAGCCCGTGGAGCTCAACTACGTGCTGGAGCCGCTGCGTCACGAATTCGAGCACCTGCTGTGCGGCACCTTCAATGCGGAGAAGAACACACAGTTTCTGCGCATCTTCGCCACCCACTACGACAGCGGTCGCCACACTGTGATCATCCGGACGATGATCAATATCTGCCGGCAGGTGGACAAGAATCCGGAGTTGAAGCGACACGAGCTGCTGCCCCGCTGGCAGACGCTGGCCGAGAAGCTGCAGAAGCTGCAGATGCAGCTGGACAAGAGCATCAATATCTCGTTCGCCTTCATACCCGGCTCCCTGGTGAACTGCATCAGCAACGGCGATTGGGTGCTGCTTGACGAGATCAATTTGGCCTCGGCGGAGACACTGGAGTGCCTGTCCACCATCCTCGAACCGGAGGGCTCTGTGGTGCTACTCGAACGGGGTGATTTCACGCCCGTGAAGCGGCATCCCGATTTCCGCATCTTTGCCTGCATGAACCCGAACACGGACATTGGCAAGAAGGATCTGCCCGTGGGCATACGCAATCGATTCACCGAGTTCTTTGTGGACGAACTGACAACGGATGCGGATTTGAGTCTGCTGGTGAGCGACTACCTGGCCAATACGGGCATCCAGCGGAAGTCCGTACACAGCATCGTCCAGCTGTACAAATCCCTGCGTCGGCTGTCGGAGCTCCAACTGAACGATGGCCTCGGCAATCGTCCTGTCTACTCGCTGCGCACCCTGTGCCGCAGCTTGCGGATCTGTGCGCGGAATCTGTGCGGCTCCATCGAGCGGAATCTGTACGAGAGCTTCTGTCTGAGTTTCCTCACCCAATTGGATCCGGAGTCGCACCACGTCGTCCTGCTGCTCATCCAGAAAGCGCTGCTGTCGAATGCCAAGGCTGTGCTGAGCAAACAACTGCCGCAGCTGGGCGAGAACTATCTGGACTTTGAGGGCTACTGGATCCAACCGGGCAGCTTGGAACTACAGCCGTGCTCGCATTACATTCTCACGGAGAGCGTGAAGAAGAACCTGAAGGATCTGGCGCGTATTATCTCGATTGGAAAGCTGCCGGTCCTGCTGCAGGGTCCCACGAGTGCGGGCAAGACCAGCCTGATCGATTACGTGGCCCGGCGGAGTGGCAATAGGTGCCTGAGGATCAACAATCACGAGCACACGGATCTCCAGGAGTACATAGGTACGTATGCGGCCGATTTGGAGGGCAAGCTGACCTTCCGCGAGGGAGTTCTGGTGCAGGCCATGCGCCACGGCTTCTGGATAATACTGGATGAGCTCAATCTGGCCTCCACGGACATTCTGGAGGCTCTGAATCGAGTGCTGGACGACAACCGGGAACTGTACATTGCGGAGACCCAGACGCTGGTCAAGGCCCATCCCAACTTTATGCTGTTCGCAACGCAAAATCCGCCGGGTCTGTATGGCGGCCGAAAGACCTTGTCGCGCGCCTTCAAGAATCGATTCATTGAGCTGCATTTCGCGGACATACCGCGCGTGGAACTGGAGACCATTCTGGAGAAGCGTTGCCTGATCCCGCCGTCATATGCCCGCAAGATGGTGCAGTGCATGACCCAATTGCAGCAGCATCGCCAGAATACCGCCAAGCAGGTGTTCACCCTGCGCGACCTCTTCCGCTGGGGCAATCGGTATACGCATGCGGACAAGTCCCTGCACGAGGACACCAAATACGACTGGAATCAGCATCTCGTGGAGGAGGGCTACCTGGTGCTGTCCTCCAAGGTGCGGTCGCAGGACGAACACGAGCTGATTGAGAGGACACTGCACGCCAACTTCCGCAAGAAGCTGGATCTGCAGCTGTTGTTTGACATCCAGACGGAGAGGGAAAGCTCCTCCATGGTAAGCCGGAAGATTCTGGATGCCATAAGGAACTTCAAGCTGCGCGGCGACATTGTTTGGACGCGGAACATGACACGCATGGCTGTGCTCACGGCCAAGGCCTTGGAGTTCGACGAACCTGTGCTTTTGGTGGGCCCAACGGGCTGTGGCAAGACCACTGTCTGTCAGCTGCTCGCCAGCATTGCGGATGTCCAGCTGCGCATCCTCAACTGTCACATGCACACCGAGGGAGCGGACTTCCTCGGCGGTTTGCGTCCTTGCCGCGGCCAGGAGTCTACGTCTAACCAGCTGTTCGAATGGGCCGACGGGCCTCTCATCTACTCCATGCAAGAGGGCTCCTACTTTATGGCCGACGAGATATCCCTGGCGGAGGACTCTGTGCTGGAGCGGCTAAATTGCATTCTGGAGCCGGAGCGAACGGTGCTCCTGGCGGAGAAGGGCGGCGTGGCCGAGGTGGATGTTAATCCGGACTTTGTGGTGCAGGCCAAGGCGGGATTCCAGTTTCTGGCCACCATGAATCCAGGTGGGGATTTCGGAAAGAAGGAACTCTCGCCCGCCCTGAGGAATCGCTTCACCGAAGTCTGGTGCCTGCCCTCCGACAACAAGGAGGATCTCATTGAAATCGCCTACAACTGCATGCAGCAGCAGGGAGATCAGAAGGGGATCAATACGCGCCAAGTGGCCCAATACCTGGTGGAGATAGTGCTGCATATCCGGGAGTCCAACGAGAAATTCAAGTTCTCGGTACGCGACATCCTGGCCTGGGCCAACTACATGGTCAGCAATAGCAGGCTCAGCTTTGCCGAACAGGCCATCTTCGGACTGGAAACCATTTTCCTGGACGCCCTGGAAATGCTGCCCCACGAATCGCAGCAGCAGGTGGAGCAGCTCAAGGCCAGCGTCACCAAGGAGGCTGTCAAGCAGGCCGGTCTCATACTGAACCAGAAGTTTTCCCTGGAGGAAGTTAGGCAGAAGCGGGGCGTGGCTGTCCAGGTGGATGAGTCGCGTTTCGGAATTCGTCCGTTTTTCATCGAAGTGAATCCGGAGCGCCTGTCGCCAGCCAAGGCAGAGTTCCTCTTCGATGCCCCCACCACCAAGCAGAATCTGTTCCGCTTATTATCCGCCCTATCCCTGCACAAGCCCGTGCTCCTGGAGGGACCGCCTGGCGTGGGCAAGACGTCCATTGTGGAGAGCATTGCTGCCGCCATAGGCTACCAGATCGTTCGCATCAATCTCTGCGAGCACACGGACTTGGCTGATCTATTTGGCACCGATCTGCCGGCTGAGGACAATCTACTGGAGTCCGAGGCGACGCCCTCAGGTCTGCGTCAGATGGGCAGCTTTGTGTGGCGCGATGGTCCCCTGTTGGCCGCCCTGAAGGCAAAGAACACCTGGATCCTGCTGGACGAACTGAATCTGGCGCCCCAGTCCGTGCTTGAGGGTCTCAATGCGGTGCTGGATCATCGTGGCGAGGTCTACATTCCGGAATTAAACAAGAGCTTCCATTTGGCTGGCTCAACGCGAATCTTTGCCTGCCAGAATCCCCTCAAGCAGGGCGGCGGACGCAAAGGATTGCCGCAGTCCTTCCTCAATCGCTTCACCAAAGTGTACCTTCGCAAGCTGACCACAGATGATCTGCTCCATGTGGTGAATGCCAAGTATGGCATCTACTTTGAGCAGTTGAAGGGGCATTTCCTGGAGCTGTTGGACAAAGACACCCAAGGGAATCTCTTTGATATTTACGAGGGAAAGGGAACCAAGGCTCCGACAAATCGCTTCGATTTAGCCGCCCGCCTGGTGCTGTTTTCGGAGCAACTCGATCGAGGAGTGGCCTCCATGGAATTCGGTTATAAGGGCGGACCCTACGAGTTCAATCTGCGAGATATACTCCGCTGGTGCGATCTGCTGCACAACCCGCAGACTGGTTACATCATGGCCTCCAAGTCGTCCGTATTCCGGCCTGCCTTCCACGACTTCCTGCTGATCCTGTACGAGAGAATGCAGTTGGTCTACTACCAAAGAATGCGCTGTGACCAGGACAAGCTGTACATACGCAATGTCTTCTCCGCTGTCTTTCAATGCGATGCCGAGCAGCTCAATGCTGTTTCCGAGGATGTGGCTCTATATTGGACAGCGGACAAGGTGTATCTCAATGATGTGGTGCTGCAGCGAGAGCAGGGCGATGTTCAGGACATTGACACAGGGCGACAGGAGCAGGCGCCGCCCATGCTGCTGGACAGCCAGAGGAAGCTGCTCAAGCAAATCGTCGAGGCCGTGCACATGGAGAAGCCGCTGCTGCTCTGCGGTGCCACGGACAGTGGCAAGACCAAGCTGATCGACGCCCTCTGTGTGCTCTCCAATCGGGTGTGCAACACGGACATCATTGATGACTCGGTGACGGGTAGTTTCCAGCAGGTGAGCAATGTCCTTGTGATAGTTCCTTAGCATGCTTACCATCCCTTCCTTTTCCCTTTCAGATCGATCTGAATCGACACCTGGAGGTGATTTACAAGAAGGTGGAGACTCTGGTCTTTGCCTGCGTCCAACGTGCCTTTGTCCAACAAAACCATTCGGAGTTTGTGGAGCAGCTGTGGAATCTGTGGAGCAGATACAATGCCCTGGCCAAGGTGACTACAGGTGAGTGGGAAATGCCATCTCTATCCCCAAAGCCAAGACATATAGTCCCCCCTTTTTAGACTCCCAGCAACACAGCGTGATGGATGAACTCAAGCTGTTCAGCGAGCGGTTGGGCGCCCTCAGCGGTCTCATCGAGAAGCTGGAGGCTACCCCGCCGGCTTGCCAGGTTGCTGCCTTCCAGCAACTGAGAGATACCAAATCGCAGCTCCTCCTACTCCAGGCCTACATCAAGTCAGCGGATTCCCTCAACACGGGCGGCTCCTTTGAGTGGGTGGACTCCCGGATCGTAACCTCGCTGAAGTGCGGCCAATTTATACTGCTCGAGCACGTTAACCTCTGCTCATCCGCCGTCCTGGATCGTCTGAATCCTGTTTTTGAGCCCAACGGCAGTCTGCTGATTGCCGAGAAGGGTATTAGTGGCCAGGACAGTGCTGAAGTGGTCGCCAAGTCCCCCGGCTTCCGGGCCTTCCTCACCGTCGATCCCAAGAATGGAGAACTCTCACGAGCCATGCGCAACCGTTGCATTGAGTTATCCCTGTCCAGAGATAGCTACTCGGTGGATGACATGCGTGCCTTTGTCCACGAACAGGGTGTTCAGCAAACGGAAGCCATAGACTGCATCCTGGGCATCCACAGGGGCATCAGTCAGCTCACAGAGTTCAATGGCTACACCGTCTCGCACCTGACCCAGTTGGCATTCCTGAGCGCGGCCTACAAGCGAATCGGTTACCAACTGAAGCGGGCCATCTATGTGGCCGCCATGGAGGTGTATGTTTACTCGGCCAGCACGGATTTGATGGGCTTTGGCCTGTCCTACTATCAGAATAAGCTGCGCGAAGTGGTGCTGGCACACACAGAGGTCTTTGAGGAGGATAGTGCGGGCCAGGAGGATCACTTAAGCCATGTCATACTCAGCACGGGAAATCTCAACTCTCTCGCTTTGATCAAACTGCAGGCTGTGGCCCTGAAGGTGCTACTGGATGGGGTCAGTCCAACTGTGCCCGCCAAGCAGTTGGGTGCACTGTTTTGGGAAATGAAGGACCTAAAACTGGATCTGATAAACGCCCAGGAACTGATTCGACACTTCCTCTACATACTGTACGAGTCATCTGCCTTTGGGGACTTGGAGTTGAGACATCTCTATCTGGAGCCCTGGCTAAAGGAACACAAATCCCTTCAAGACCTATCCAAACATCTTTACACCTGCCTGCAGAAGAGGAGTAAGGGTTCTCTGGTGAATCTGCCCTGGAATCGTCGACTCTTTCCCAGACTCCGGGACTACGCCTCAGCCGCAAGCAGCAACTTGGATGTAAAGCCCTTGAATCTGAGTGCTCTCCTACTGGCCCGCCTCTTGGTGGCTGAAATTCCCCCGAACGCAGCCACAGCAGTCAAGGATATGGATGCCCTGCAGTACTCTCAGGCTCTGCAGAAGCGAAACATCACCGAGAAGTTTGCCAATGACTTCCTTTCCCACCTAGCCAGCTTCCTCGAGGGACTGCAAGGCTTTCTGTTGGAGAACTTGGAAGCAGCTGAGTTGGACCTGCAGCAGTACGCTGAACTGGTGACCCGCTTCCATTGGTTCAATCGGTTGTTGGTCACGGCCCAGCAAAAGTTGCTGTACAACAACGTTGTGCATGTGCCGCTGATGCACAAGCTGGTGCTCCATTTCCAATGGCTGGAGAAGCACTTACTACAGCCCCTGCTGGCGTTGAATCCCTCTGGTGAGTTGCCCACTCTCCGTAACAGTGTGATGAAGATAAGGGAGTACATTGAGGAGACAAAGCGACCCCTGAACGTGTCGTGCAAGATCTACTCCAAGCAATTTACCCAGTTCCAGCCCTACTATCAGGATCAGCAGGTGAGTTCAAGCGATCTGTCCACGTAATGCGTATATTTGTTGTTGTCTGTTAGGATTTTTATTTTTTATACAATAATACAACAAATAATAATCCCCGATTGTTATTTCCTTCATCCCCAGATCCAACTTCACAGCGATTTGCAGCAACTCCAGGCCTTGCTCACTGTGGTGCCCATCTATGCCAACTTGGAGCTGAACGAATGGCTTAAGAGATGGACTCTGCTGCAGTCGGACGAGGCGAACAAGTGGCGCTCCTTCCTGCGCAGCCACACTCATGGTTTCCAGTTGAAACCCTTTGAACTAAGTGGAATCCTGGCTAATGAGACTCTGCAATCCTGCTTGCAGCGACTGCAAACCAAGTTAAAAGAAGTCCACGAGGCCAGTACCCAAAATGGACTCGATTTAGAGTTGGATCTTGATGGTATAAAGGCTCTTTTGGAGGCTGATAAGGAGGAGAACCCATCCTATATCCACCCAGATGTTGTGGCTACCAACTCGCCGCCACTGCTGCTCGCCGCCTTGAGAGAGTTCTTCGTGGAGCGGCTGCTAATGGGAACCCTAAGCGAGGATTTCGACGAGGAAGTGAATCCCATCTACACTGACCAGTTGCTCACCCTGAACAGCCACCTGTGGAATTGCCTAAAAACGCTTGACAGTGCCTCCCATTCAGAGATCACAAGGGTGTGGATTGAGCTGAGGAAGGAACTGACTCACCTGCAGAGCCAGGAGGAGTTCTCAGCATTGCTGAAGCAGGTGAGCAGCAGTTACAAGGGATTGCGCACCTATCAAAGGCAGTATCGCAACTCCATCCAATGCTACCAGCTGGAGAATCTCTCAACGCGTCTGGACTGCGCGAAAGGACCCGCTGGTGAGGATTCCACTGACATCTCCAGTCGCTACAGCTACCAGGGCCCACCCTTGTCGGGTGTCTTTCTCTCCCTAATCTGTCAACCAAACGGACAGCTTCGATCGGTACCGCTCAGCGAGTTGCAGGAATGGCGCGCCTCCTTGCAGCAAACTCGTCAGCTGCTCTGGGAGAACTCCCAGCTCCTGGGCACCAGATACAGTGCCCGAGTCAACCGTCTAGCAGAGGCCCAGGAAAATGCCAGCCAACTGCTGCAGGAAGTGGAATATGTGGGCCAGTTGAGTCGACGCGAACAGAAGCCAAACGAAGGCTTTGAAAGCTGCGCCAAGGAACTAACAATGGTGCTTAAGGAGCTAAAGGAGTCCCTCAATGCGGACTCCTTGGCAACCGCCTTTAGTGTCTCACTATCCAACGCCTTGGTGGGAGCCCTCGAGCTGTGCCTGCTCACCCATGCGCCTCTGATCGATCCTGTGGAAAAGAACCGACTGAAGAACCAATATATAGCCGAGGACATAGGCTGCCTGGGCACTCTGACCACTGCCTATGACTTCATGAAGATCGTCATGAAGTACAGGCACTTTGGAGCCGAGATCTATGACCAGCTGGAGGTGAGGTTGAAGGCGGCGCTTCAGCGGCAGCAGCAGCTCTCCCAGAAGCTGGCCCTGCGTCCAGAGCAGTGTCTGTACGCCGCTCTAGTGCAGGATCTCACCCATTTCCTGCACTCGAACGGCGACTGCGAGGCACTCTATAAGCTCTTCCTGCTCATACGCTCCGAGTGGGCTAACTTCAATGGCTCCCAGCCGGCGACCAGTGCGCAACTGAAGAGCAGCACTGAGGCGCTGGGAAAACTGGAGCTTTGGCTGGCCAATGCCCAGAGGTTCCTGCATCACACACTCGCCAAGTACTCCGCCTACTACCAGGACTTTGTGGAGCCCATCAAGTGCGCGGTGAACCAGTTGCGCTTCGGATTTGAGTCTCTCAAGGTGATCTTTGCGCGGGTCCAGCAGGCGGGCAGCGTTTCGCAGGCGGAGCAACTACAAGAGACCATTGGCGACATCGTTCAGTTCCCATCCCAGCGGCCGCTGGTGATCCGGAACAGCAGGCTGTACGCCCTGCTCTCCGAGCTGCCACACAGCGAGCACGAGTACTTCCGCCTGCTGAAGGCCAAGCTGAGCGAGCTGAGCAACTTCATCTCGCTGGGGAACGGAATTGATGAGAGCACCTTTGCGGCCTACGACGATGCGTTGAGCATCTGCAACCAGACCTGGCAGCAGGAGGAGCAGCGTCGCTGCCAGCTCAAGGCCGAGGCGGAGAGTCTGTATGTGACGCGAACCAAGGGAGGCGTGGAGAGCGAGGAGCTGCAGGAGCTACACGAGATCGAGCAGAACTTCCCCACCAGCCTGGACGAAGACTTTGCCGAGTTTGTGGCGCAGCCCACCTTGGAGCAGGTCCTGAAGCTGGACAAGAAGGCGAGTGCCAAGGCCAAGCAGGCCCAGATAGTGGTCGAGGAGGATTACGCCTTCCTTGCCCGCAACTTTATCGCTGTGATGGGCCAGCACACGCCCGTTTATTACCGAGAGCAGCTCAAGTCCTCCTCCGCGAGGGAATCGGAGCTCCAGTTGCTCTTTCCCTACCAGGCACGCTTCCAGGTGTTTGCCCACCTGCATGGCCACTACAAGGCGGCCCTGGGCACGAGTCTAGATGAGAGGGCCTGCAATGGACTGGCCTTTGGACTCGCCCTGCAGCAAAGGCAGCTGAAGGATATCGAGCTGGAGGATGGAGTGGCCAGTGCTACCCCCTACGACTTCTACAAGGACTCCAATATAGGGGAGATCCAGAGCTGCCTCGGCATAATGGAACGCATTGAGAAACGCGTGATGGAACAGCTGGAACTGTATCCGGAGCATGCTGGCCTGGCGGATATCAAGCTGGTGATTGGCCGCATCCGTCGACTGCCCGCTCACGCCTCCGTGGTGCGCTTCAACACGGGTTTCCAGCTGCTGCGACAGAAGCTGGCCCTCTGGAACGAGGTGGCGCACAGCAAAAACAACCTGGTGTCGGAGGAGACCGAGGTGGCCGAGTTCGTTCAGCGTTGGACGCGACTAGAGCTGCAGCACTGGCGCAATTGTCTAAGCCAGACGGCGGCCCAGGTGGAGCTGCAGGCCTATCGCTATTGGTTCTTCATCTACAACCTGCTGCAGCAGTTCCTGCACCAACAGCAGCTGGATCAGTCCTATACGGACATCAAGTTTGCCGAACAGCGCTTCGCCCAAGAGCAGCTGCTGGATGCCCAGGATCTGGGACAGGCCCAGCGCCTGGAACTGCCTCAGGTGGTGCGCATCCTGCGTCAGTTTGTGGAGGCCTCCTGCTACGGCGACTTCCACATTCGCCTTCAGCTGCTCCACGGCTTTGAGATGTATCTGCACAATGTGGAGCGGGCGGGAAAGCTGGAGGGATTGCCGCCACTAATCGCCGCCCTGCACAATCTTCAGCTGTACTTCTCGCAGTTCGCCGGCGATGTGGCGGACGCGGTGAAATCCCGTCGGGCGCCCATCGAAAAGAAGCTTAAGGAGTTCGTGAAGATTCAGAGCTACAGCAAGGACCTGAGCTACTTCAGCATGCGCAACAGCGTGGCCAGCGTGCATCGCAACCTGAACAAGTTCCTCAAGGAGTATCGGCTGGCGCTGCAGGCGAAGATCAGCGAAGTGTTCCAGCCCAAGGATTCCACGGCCAGGGACTACACCTTTGGCAGCGACAAGGGCAAGGGTCTCAGGAACTACAACAAGATGAAGTATCTGAATACGGAGCGGCAGCTGTTTGTGGCCTGCGAGAAGCTGCTGGACAAGTACGCCATTGAGCCGCAGTTTGTGGCGGACAACGTCCTGCTTCAGCGGCTGGATAAGCACTTCCGAACGGCTCGTCACGTGGTGAAAGAGACACTGGGACAGGTGCCCTATGGCGAGCTAATCACCGACTTGGACGACCTACTGGCCAGCCAGTTGGAGCGTTGCGAACATTTGCGTTCCCTCAACGTGGATCGGTCGAAGGAGCGGCCGCAGCAGAAGCAGGAGGCCAAGCAGATCCTGCAGCAGAAGCGCAAGGCGCTAACGGATCTCTTCAAGACACTGCATCGACTGGGTGCCAGCTACAAGGCTGGCCTTCTTGAGCTGTCACTGCGCCAGGAGTTCGAGGATTTCCAGCTGCCACCGTATTCCATTCGGGCCATGCTGCCGCGTCTGCATCCCAGTGCCCAGGAGTTGAACGAGCACTTGGACCTGTACTACATGAAGAGCGTGTTCAAGCTGAAGCTGCTCCAGAACATTATGCTGACGCCCCTGTCGGAGCTGGGACCGCCCAATATTGAACGCATCAGGGGCTTTGCCGTGGATGTCTTCCTCCTTGTCCAGCAGCAGCGGGAGCAGCTATCTGGCTCCACCAAGGAGCTACATGAGCTACGGAACTCCCTGGAGAGCTTACGAAAGCTGGCTGAGATTGTGCCGCAGGCGGAGAGTGATCCTCATTGTCTGAGCTTTGCTAGAACTGCCGATGCGGCAGCTCTGCTCAAGCGCAATCTCTGCCAGATTCATTATGTGGTTAGGCAATGGCAACTGCTGCTCAGCTGCGCCCCCAGTTCCATTAAGGAAAACAGTGGCAACAGCCTGCTAGTTAGGAGTGTTCCTCTGGCCCAAATCGAACTACAGGATCTTAGTCGGCAGATCCTGGGAAGCAGTAAGAAGCTGCTAAGCGAACTCAACGCCGGCAGTCTGGAGTTCCTCTCCACCGACAAGTTGGACTCATACACGAAGAGCTATCAGCAGATTTTGCAGACAATTGAGAAGGTTTTGCAAACACTTCGAGCAGGCCATCATCCTGGTGATGATCTTCCAGTGGCGCAACCACTCCTTGAACTCCTCGCTAACCTGCGTGCCGAGAAGCCTGTGGAGCTTATGCCAGAGAGCATAGATCTGGCCAATGCCGACACCGAATTGGCCAACATAGCACACAGTGTGCTGATATCGGTGCAGAAGATATACAAGCAGCACGCCGCCAAGCCAGAGGATCCACAGAATGGTGGGGAACAGCAGGAGTCGCAGGAGGCATTGCAAGAACAGCACCTGAAGAAGTGCCTCACTGGCTCACTGACCGCCGATTGGGAACTGCTCAGCCTGCCGCGTGTCCTCGGCAAGCTCTCCAATGTGCTGCTAGTGCTCAAGCACTTCGATTCCCAAGGCCCGGACAAGCTACTCTGCGTGCGGCGGGCGATCGCCCTGCTGCCCATTCTGGAGCAGTACCAACTGCTGGCCGACTACCTGCTCCTGCAGCAGCTGGCCACCCACAAGGTCTCCGCTAAGATGCTGTCCATCGTGCTGACTGTTTTCGTGGAGATCGCCAGCAAGGGCTTCTGTGTGCCGCCCGATCTCATGCAGGACGAGGAGGGACAGTCCAAGCAGGACTCAAAGAACGGCGAGGGCTTCGGGCTGGAGGATGGCACCGGGGAGAACGATGCCTCCGACAAGATCGAGTCCGAGGATCAGTTGGACGATGCCAAGCGGCCGGAGGACCGCAAGGACGACGGCGACAAGCAGGAGCCCGACTGCAAGGAGGAGAAGGGCATCGAGATGAGCGACGACTTCGATGCCAAGATGCAGGATGTGGACAAGCCCGAGGAAGATGACAGTGGCGAGTCCGAGGACGAGGAGGATCTCAATAAGGAGATGGGCGAGACGGAGGAGGGTGCCGAGAAGCTTGACGACCAGATCTGGGGCGATGACGAGGAGGAGAAGCCCGAGGAGGAAGAGAAGGAGCCCGAGATGAACGAGGAGGATCAGGGCAAGGGCAGCAAGGACGAGAAGGATGCGCACAACGACTTGGACACCAAGAATGATGCGGCCAAGGAGGACGGCAAGGACGAGCATGAGAAGGACGGCCTGGATGCCACCAACGAGCCGAGCGGCGAAGACAAGCGCAAGGAGCAGGCCAAGGACATTGACGACATGAAGGACCCCGAAATGGATGAGGAACAAACGAATGCCATGCACAACGAGCTGGAGGAGCCGCCCGAGCCCGAGGAAATGGATCTGGGCGATATGAACAACGTAGACGAGGGCCACGACGACGCGGAGGAGCAACCGCCCACCGACGAGAATCCCTTCGACATTGATGCCATGAAGGAGAACATGCAGCCGGCTGAGGAGCCCGAGGCAGATGGCGAGGAGGAACCTGCCGCTGAAGAGGAAGGCAAAGATCCTCAGAGCGATGGCAGCGACTCTGAAGAAGATGAGGCCGGCACCGAAGCCAAGCCAGGTCCAGAGGAAGGACAAGACGAGGGCGACGATGCTACGCCCGAAGACGCGAAGGAAGAGCCCGAGACGCAGACACGTGGCGAACTCGAGGAGGAGGAGGAACCAAAGCCAGAGGATGGCGCTGAAGACTCCAAAGAAGAGGAAAAGCGCGAGGAGAAGCCCGAACAGCATACACAGTCCAAGGACAAGGCCAGCAAGGAGGAGAATGTGCAGTCCATGCCGGAGACCGAGCAGAGCAGCTCAGCGGATCAGGTGCAGCCGCAGGACCAGGATATCAAGCAAGACCAAAAGATGGACGAACAGGAGACGGGCGAGGAGAAGGACGGCGTCGGTCAGGCCGAGAACGATGTAAGTTTGTGTTGGAAAACCATTTTTCCTTTTACAAGATTCAGCTCCAAATTAAATCGATTTACAGACCAACGATGGCGGTCATCAGGGCGTGGCTGAGACCCAGGAAACGGTGTCCCAGGAGGAGCGCAAGAACGAAAGGCAAACGCAGGAGAAGCGCAAGCAGGGACAAACCAACGAAGAACGTTCCCTGGGTGAGCCACAACTTAAATTCCAACTTTAATTTTCATTAATTAATCTGTGAATTTAATTTTAATTCTGAATTCCAGGTGAAGCGGAAAAGAATAAACTGAAGCAGCTGAAGACTATTGACAAGCTGAACGAGTCCAAGGACACGGACGAGGCCGATCAACCGCAGCAGCCGGAAGCCGCGGATCAGGCCGAGGCCGAGGAGTACCAGCATGTTAAGGAGCCCAAGAACAGTGACAAAACCACCCTGGACAATGCCACCGAAGAGCAGTCAAAGAAGATCCAGCACCAAGAGGACGAGCCAGCCAACGAAGAGGAAGCCGAGGCGGAGAGCGCGGAAGATCTGATGGAAACTGATGAGCCCGCAGCCGAGCCAGAGGAAGAGGCTCAGCTGGAGAAGCTGGGCGCCGAAAAGACGGAGCAAAAATCGGATAAGCCCTCCAAAACGGAGCAGTCTAAGGAACGCCTGGAGACGCCAGAGGGCATGGAGATCGAGGGTGAGGTAGTGCCCACCATGACAGTTCCTCGCAGTGCAGAAACCACAGCGCACAGCAAGTGAGTCGCAGCTTGTTTCTTTAAGTAATTCCAAAATAAACTAATTCATATTTATCCCAGCACCGAAATCCTGCTGGACAAGAGCTCGCATGCGGAAGAGCTGAGTACAGCGGAGCAGATCGAGCTCAGGCAACAGTATCACCAGCAATTGACGACATTCCAGGGGGTAAGCGAAGGCCAAAAGAGAATTTGTTGGCAGATTATTAATGTGGTTCCATTTCAGGCACAGCCGCTGCACGAGGACTACGAGAGCTGGGCGAGTATCTCGAACCGAATGACTCAGAATGCCCGCGAGCTCTGCGAGCAGCTGCGCCTCATCCTGGAGCCCACAAAGTGTACGCGCCTGAAGGGCGACTACCGAACCGGGCGACGCATCAACATGAAGAAGATTATTCCGTACATCGCCTCGCAGTATCGCAAGGACAAAATCTGGCTGCGACGCACGAAGCCAGCGCAGCGCGACTACAAGATCACAATCGCCATCGACGACTCCAAGTCGATGCACCACAACAACTCCAAGACGCTCACATTGGAGGCCATTTCGCTGGTCTCCCAGGCGCTGACTCTGCTGGAAAGCGGACGCTTGAGCATTGTGTCCTTTGGCGAGGCGCCAAAGATTATCCTCAAGCATACAGAGCAGTTCGATGGACCGCGCCTGGTGAACGCCCTGAACTTTGAGCAGGACAAAACAAAGATTGCCGGCCTCCTGGACTTCATACGCACGGCCAATGCGGAGGAGAGCGGCCTCGGCGGCGACAATGGCCTGTTTGAGAACCTATTGCTGGTGCTCAGCGATGGGCGGAATATATTCAGCGAGGGCGCCCAGAAGGTCAAGAACGCCATCAAGCTGGCACGCCTGCAGCGCATCTTCTTGGTCTACATTATCATCGACAATCCGGACAACAAGGTAATGAATTCGATACGATATCCCTTAGGTCAGTGCTAATCCCTCAGTGCTGCTTTCAGAACTCCATTCTGGACATACAGCATGTGGCGGTCAATGCGGATGGCACAGTGAACATCAGCTCCTACCTGGATAGCTTCCCATTCCCCTACTATGTGATCGTCCGAGACCTCAATCAGCTGCCGCTGGTGCTCAGCGAGGCAATGCGGCAGTGGTTCGAGCTGGTGAACAGCGAATAATAGTGAATCAATTTTCAATTACGGACAAGATAAGACACCAATCTAATTTAAGTAGTAGAACGTTAAAAGCTGATAAGGTCAATAAAATCGACTTGTATTCCTTTGTTATTTTTACCGAGGGGGCGTTGACCCGCAATCGGAACGCATTTTAGAATTAGTGAAAATGTTACTTGAAATATACTTATTTTTTACAATTACAAATTGTCTGCGAATTTCTCTGCTGGAGCTCTGCCGACTCACGCCCCCTATCAACGTTCGTGCGACTTCGGAAAAGGTCGGTTTTGACACGATTGTCGAACTACAGGGCTGCTTGGATCACGTAAATTTGTTTTCACCTGGATACCCACCATTTCCCCTACTTTATTACAGTTCCAGAAATCAACCATTTGCCTCTAAATAAGCTTTGAGACAATTGTATCGCTGGTCAATGGCGAGTAACTGGACAGATTGATTAGTTGCCAATAACTTGCCAAGCAGGTAAGATCGATAAAGCTGTAAGCACAGAATAGGAGGAGGCTTTTCTTTTAAATACTGTTAAGAGATAAGATAAAGTAATTATTACATACAATTATAAATAGAATTGTTTGGTATTATTTTCTCTTGGAGTCTTGACCGGCAATTAAATAAAGCAAAGTGGTAATCGTTTTTCATCAATTCAAAGGTCTTTTTTATTGAGGTACTTATTTTGCGTTATCTTATCTCAGCAATCGATCAATTGTAAAATTAATATGATTCATGGGACTTCAGTTTTCAGTTCGGAAATGCTGTTCTTCCTGTAATAATCAGATTCCGCATTCGACAAGCTTAAACCCCTTTCCTTAAATTCATTATCAACATTGAATATATACTGAAAAATATTAGAATAACCGACAGTTGGGTGTTGAATCGCGTTCAAGCACTATGGAACACTGCCAGGCTTCAAGAACTCAGGGAAACAATCACCAGCAGGTAAATATTTTAAGGATTTACAAAATGATCGCATATCTAAGTGCCGCTGTAAAACTTCAGGTTATTTTAAAGCGCAATGATGGACCGGGCCCAACCACGGCAACATTTTCGCTACCGGCAGGACCAAATCACCAGCGTGTAGTTATAATTGCCACAAAAGCTTTAATAAATAATGCTTATATTTGATTTCCAATTTTCTCAGGTCACATTAACGCGCAAGATACAATCTGACCGAACAATAGGACCTGACCACCAGCATGTGAGTAAGCCTTAAGCCTTAAGTCCTTGGTGTACATTTAATGGGTTGGAAATTCTTAGGTTGTTTTGAGGAGGAGTAAAGGATCAGGCCAGACGGTTCCCAACGAACAAGTATGTATCAATACATTGATTGACTGATCTTAGCTGAAGTAACCTTAAAAGAACTATTAAATTACATAGATTCTAGAGCCCTCGCAAGGAAATAATGACCAGACTGCTTACATTCCACAAGTAGGTATCAGAAATACCAGCAATAATCCTATCTTATCATCTCTGTGACATTTAAAGATCGATGCCCAAGGTGTGCTTAGCTCTCCGTCCCAGAACCCCACGACATCTGAAACCGTGGATCATCTAAATGGAAAACCTAAGCCCGCAGAAGTATATATTTTTAATCATGAGGACTTCAAATCTATTGATAAAAACCGAAGGGGTAGTTCGGAGGACGTCAAGGCCCTGCGAACAACTTTTGAAAAACTTGAATGCAACGTTTATGAAATTAAAAATCCTACATCGTCTATGGTTAAGAAGGAAGTGCAGGAGTGTGCGTATTTAAATAGTCTAATATATTCAATTGAATTATTTACTTAGAATTACTTGCAGTGTCAACCAAAAATTTCGAGCATCATTCAGCCCTGGTCGTCGTCATCCTGAGCCATGGCCAGCGGATGGAACAAATCGAGACGTGCGACCATAAAATGTACAGCTTGGATGACGACGTTTTGTTTCCACTTTTTAAAAACCAAACCCTCCGAGACAAGCCCATTATCCTGATAGTCCAAGCCTGCAAGGGAACAATGAAGGCCGATGCAATTCCAAATACGGATTTCTGTGCTCCTAGACACTACATCAAGTGCTACAGCACCACTGAGGGCTTCTTCAGCTACCGCGATGAGGAGACTGGAAGTATTTACATACAAACACTGTGCAAGGTCATGGATCAAGATGGCCTCACAAAGGATTTCCGCAGAATCATTGAAGATGTGAATGCAAGGGTCGCTGAGGAGTCTAGCAGGTAAAAGATGCAGCACCTAAGATCTGAGTATTGTCTAAATTTCTCATTGCAGCGGAAGCTATAAGCAAGTTCCAGCCACGACCAATACAATGTATCAACCCTATTGCTTTGGAGACTATGTGTCAAAAAAGTAACCATAGAACATATAGACTAGTCATTCCATTCAACAGAAACACACACTTTTTTCAGCAACAAGCCCCAGAGAGCTTATTGAAAAATGAGATATATAAAATTTTAGGATAAGAAATAAGAAGCAGTGATACAAGTAAAATGTATTTTTATTATGTATTTATCCGAATGAATAAAAATCGATATTCTGATATGAAGATATGAACAGGGCATATTGCATTCAGTGTCACTTAAAACACCAACTACTTTTAAGTAGTTCAGCGAGCGGACCCTATTGATGATTCAGAAACTAAAACAGCTGATTTATATATGTGTTCCTCGTTTTGTTTTGTTTACATTACGTAAGGCGTTTAAGCATACCAGGCGCACATAAGCTGTTAGCAAACAAATGTCACCTAGAGCTCGATTCAAAATAACGGCCGCTACTCGGAGTCTCAAATCAAAGTAAACAGCTGATCGTCAGACACTGGCTGCTCGCTGCTGTTCGCCAGGTATTTCGGTTGGCCTATAATTGAAAATTGCAACAACAAGACGACATCAATTTCGTGAATGCCCCAAACAAATTGTGTCGTAATGCGATTATACATACCAGGAGCACATGAGCTGCTAGCAAGAAAATGACACTCAGATTCCGATTATCTATGCGGTGACGTCAGTCGATCGTTCGCTCTCTTTCTATGTGGCGTAGGATTGGGTAAAATAATTGAAGAGAGCAGCTCTAGCGAGAGCAAACACTTTTGTAAATGATGGTCACACTGAGCTAATCATCCGCCTGCTGCATTCTGAGCGCCTGGTACATGGACACCTACATTTGATAAATTTGTACTTTGAAAACTCCTGATTGGGATATTGTTCTTGCCAAAACAACAACAACAATTGCCCGCTTTTCACATTTCGCGTAACAGGCGACGACATCAGTCGATCGTTTGCTCTTTGAGCAGCTCTTGCGAGAGCACTAAGCTGTTGTAAATTATGGTCACATCAGTGGACCAATATGGTCAGATCAGTGTGAACAATATGCCCTGTTTCTATTTCAGTAGATCGATTTTTATTCATTCTGATAAATACGTACATGTCAATTTCATCCATTTTCGTTGTATCAGTATGTTCTTCCCCTGGTTAATGGTTAATCACAGAATAACGTTGACTGTCTTCAAAATACCAAACTGATAATACCATTCAAAGCTTTCTGATAAGGCGAACTTTTGCTAAGAGACCGTGAAAACAGCAAAGCAGTTAAGATAGTCTGAAAAATAAACTCAATGGAAACGGATCGGGTGAAAGCTGAGCCGGATGATATGTCGGCGGACGCCGCATGTGTTTCAGGTCCAATCGTAACCGTAAGTATGACTATCCAAATGAAACGCTAAGCACTACCCTGATATATTGCAAATTTAAGCAGGAACACGAAAGCGGAAATGGGGCAAATGAAGGTGAGGATACTTCCGGATTTCAAACAATTTCTATGGTCTTCAAATGGGTGAGTAATAATAAAGTTACCGCTGTCAGCAATGACTAAAGTGTAGCCTATTTTTTTGTTCGTATTCATTTTTACATACGCGTATATTCTTATCAGTTATTGATAGCTGTTATAAATTCTGGAAAGTCCCCTTTTTATTTTATTTTAAATGTTCACTACTTGAAGTGCTTAGGTTTATTTTAATCTAAGCCCTATCTAAATCGGTTTGTGATATTGTTTGTCTATCTAATGGTAGGACAGCGAGTCGGCTTGTGAAGTAAGGAACGAACCTGGTCACTTCGAACCCATTAGTATGGTCTTTAAACTAGTGAGTATTTATCGGTCGATACCACTTGAGACAGTCTTAATATAAACTCAACTTTAAACAATTTTCAGGGAGATAATGAGTTGCCCACCGATCCGGAGCAGAAACTGCAGCCTCCATTGGTCTACATATTAAACCATGAGAAATTCAAAGAAACCTATGAACATCGAATGGGAAGCGCGATGGATGTCAAAGCCCTGACCAGGACTTTTGAAAGACTAAAGTGCCGGGTGAATTTAGTTCAGGATCCTACCACGGCAATGGTGAATGAAACAATTAGGGAACGTACGTATTACAAAGTTCTCTTTATTGCTCTTTCGATTTTATAGAATTTCTTTTAGTGGGAAAAAAGGATTTCGCTCCCCTGGCTGGTTTGGTAGTCATCATCCTGAGCCATGGCGGTGAAAACGATACGATAGTGGCATGTGACAATACGCCTTACAACCTTAAGCAGCACATTCGTGATAAGATCTGCAAAATTGAGACCCTGCAAGGCAAGCCCAAGATCCTGATAGTCCAGGCCTGTAGGGTAAAATACCAGGCGGATGCATGCCCGGAGGAGCACGGGCACTACATCACGTGCTACAGCACCTCCGAGGGGCACGAGGCATATCGCAATATAGATCAGGGAACTATTTTCATACAACAGCTATGCAAGACGATGGACCAGGATGCCCTCACAAAGGATTTCACAGATATCATTAAGGATGTGAATGTGAAGACCGAAGAAGAGGCTATAGGGCTGGGGTATGTGTTTAGAAATAATTAAATTTATAGAACTACAATTTCCCCCTTTCACAGAAAGACGCAAAAACCATCAATCGACGGGATATTGCAACCATTTTGCTTTGGAGATTATGTGAATATATAAGCAATAAAAAGAAAGAGACAATGTCTACTGACAGCAATTTGTGATATTAAATATTTTTGAATTTACTACGGGTCGCATCGGGGAGTGGCAAATGGATTTCCCAAAGATAAACACATTCGAATTTGAACCAATTGAGAGGCTTCTAAGTGGGCTCATCAATTAATTCAAATACCCCTGTCCTAGTCTTTGGGAAACGAGTATTACTTAGTACTCAAACGTCGACGGTCTCTTCAGGTGTCCGCACTTGAACATAGAACGAGTAGACGACGACCCAGAAGTATATATCGAGGCCTGCAGGGCACGTCAATTGGATGAATTCTGCATATTCGTTATGCATCGAAAACAACTCACATACATACAAGGCGCAGCATGGAACGATGGTCTCCCGGTATTTCTCCTCGTTCACCAGCAGGATGACACAGTAAGTGGTCAGGATAATGCAGTTCGTCAGGCTGGTGATGAGGAAGAACATCAGCAGGACGGTCGATTTCTGCAATTCATAGAATCAGCATCGAGTTACGCCACTCCCACCAAACTCACTATTAGAGCTCCGCTCAGCAGAAAACAGCATCCGATGCAGTGACAGATGGCCACCGCCTGCTCGATGTGAGCCTTGAACACGGCTGATGGATGGAGTGGTCATTACTGATTACCTCCAGATGGACACTTACCATTTACAAAGAGTACCGCCATATTGATGCAGAAGTCCAAAATGGCGATCATTACGCAGGCCTTGCGTAATCCAATGCAGAAACAGCATTTCCGGAGCATTTTAAAATTTCGATATAAAAAAAAAAACGAAGAAAAACTGAGTGAAAAGGCGCGGCCTGATTACCTGATAGCTTTATTTCTACAAGAAACGTACAATTTATTGGAAAGTAAATCAATGCCAGTACAGGATATCGCTCAGATGAACAGGGCACCGCCAAGGGCGGCGTAAAAGGAGTAGGCCACCAGCCAGAAGTATCCAATAATTGCTGAAAATTAACCAGGAGGTTGAATGCGAACGGATCTGGGATTCGGCAGGCATCGAGTGAACTTACGTAGCATTAGGCCATAGGTGACCATCACCGGGAACCAAATATCAAGTATTACATCGGAGATAATCAGTATGATCAAGGCCAGGAATTGGATTATGGTCATTATGATGTAGAAGAGCATCCAGCTGCTCCTTAACTGCGTAAAATTATATATATTATATATATTTGTGACATTAAGCGGGGAACTGTGGTCTTACACGAAAACTGCCGATGATCAAGAACACGCAGCTCAGAATGTGAATCATTATGAATATGAGGAACAGATGGTGGCAGGCATCGGGATGGTCTACGGTTATAATCGTAATTAGTTCTATATATTATCCACATATTATATACATATATGTTTAAGCCCCTTACCCGACTCTCCGAATATGGCAACAAAAATACCCGAGATTATGTCCATCAAGATGTGCAAGATCCCAATTACAATGGTGCCGATGCGCAGATCGACGCAGCAGCAGCATCGCTGTAGATAAATCATGTTGGCTTAGGGTAGGTCCTTTCTTCCTTCACTTTCAGAGTTCCAGACTTTCGAACGAGTTCGTGTGGGTTAAGTTCTTTTGTGTAGAAGATACTAAGTTTAGTGTTCTGACACTAAAAGGAAAGCTTAAGGCAACTTGATCTCACAATTTGTCGCATATAGTTGGATTTAAAGTCTACTATGTGTACAAAATTAGAGACCAAAGACGCTACCTAAGGGTTTAAGTTCAGATGGGATTTAATTGGGATTACTTTTCATAAAAACTGGATAAAGAAATCCTAGCAGATACGCCAAGCAGTCTGCCCTCAATTGGTTCCCTAAAGAAAGTGTAGGTCACCGGTCGCAATGACCGTCCCTGGCCGATCGTGTCAATCGTGTTATATAATAAATTACAACGCGAGCAACGCAATCGGCAATTAAGGCATATGCTTTTGGCAAATACTTGCCGGCCAGAAAGGGGCCGGGAAGACCCAGTGGACAGAACGTGACGTCGGTCGTGCCCCTCCCTTGCGATCTGTTTGCCTTTGCAGTTTTTGTTTTCATCACCCGAATCCGAATCGGAATCCGAATCCGACGTTGGTATCGAAAACGAAACCGAAATGGGCACAATGCGCTGTCTGCCGGACTGGCTAATTGGTATGCATCGCGGAGTGCAGGCGCGGATTGAAGAGCTCCGCGTAACGCTATTGGGATCCATCGGAAATATTATGCAAAGCTGCCCAGGGCCCAGGGGGTTATACAAACGTCTGCCGGCGGATCCATATAAAACGGCAGATTGACCTGCAGCAGTAGCTTCATTCGCAGTCCAGCCATCATCGAAGAAACCAGCATGCAGACGCCGTTTGTCCTACTCCTTTTGGCCGCCAGCCTGGCCATATGCTTGGCACGCCCAGAGCCACCGAAATCCCGATATGGACCACCACCGCCGCCAGCGCCCCAAAAGGAATACGGTCCACCGGCTCCCGCACAGCCTTTGCCCGCCTATGGACCACCAGCCGCCTTCTATGGACCACCGGCTGCCTCGGAGGCCCTGGTCACCAAGAATGTGTACGTGCATGTGCCGCCAGAGGAGCCAGAGTACTACCCGGCCTCGGCTCCCATCCAGACCACGGTGCCCAAGAAGCACTATAAGATCATCTTCATTAAGGCACCCAACCCACCGGCTCCAGTACGTCAGGTGCTGCCACCGCCGGTGCAGGATGAGCACAAGACTCTGGTCTACGTGCTGGTGAAGAAGCCCGAGGAGCAGCTGCCAGTCATTCTGCCTGCTGCCGAGCCAACGGAGCCCACCAAGCCGGAGGTGTACTTCATCAAGTACAAGCAACAGCAGGCGAAGCCGGCCACCCAGTACGGACCACCATCGGCCCCCTCGGAGGAGTACGGAGCACCGCCGGCCCCACGCACCCTTGAGCAGTTCTAGTTTGTATTGTCGGTTAAGTCCACACAGCCCATGAATGTAAATATTATTTATGATCGCTGCCATTAAAGAGAGTTTTAGAGAATGCGAAATCAGGCTGAAAGCCGGATCTTGACTGGTTGGGGCAAGTCCAGGCTGCATAATTACATATTCACGAGGGGATTATGGATCTTAAAGGAATTATCATTATTCCTTATGATGATTCAGACTGCAGTTGACACAACGAGGTTTATAATGGGTTTAAATTTATAAAAGCGAAGCTTGGTAAACAGCTTAAGTACAATTGGATGATTAACAAGGCAGTTCTAAAATATTTAAGTAACAACCTCATTATACCTTGGAGCGGAGGAATTTCCTTCCTGTTCGTTTAAATATATTAAATATATAATAGCTGCAAGGCATTATATAAAAGAGAACTTACTGAATACATATGAGAGTATATTCTCATTGCCACCAAGAGCTTATCTACATAATGAAAAATTTAATCACTGGCCATATATGATATTGGGGTAATAATAATTAAAAGGGGTTCATAAAAAATAAGGGAAAGAGAAATACAAACTTAACTGAAGTGTGTATCAATTATTAGTTTTATTTAACAAATTAACTTCAAACACAACAAATCTATCTGTCCTTTAAGAAATCATAGTAGGAGAAAACAATCAGCCAGAAGTACAAACCAAGAACTGGAGAAGTCAGTTATAAACTCAATAGTTCCATTAAATAATAAAATCTTACTTGATTGTATTATGTCGAAGATGAGATAATCGTTGACAATGCCTTCCGTGGCCACAAACACTCCCTCGGCGACCAAAATGAAGAAACGGAGGCAGGACACCGAGAGGTAGGGCAACAGGAAGCCGCGCAGTCCCTTAACATAAATACTTATTAGATGAAAAGCTACCACGAAAAGGACTCACCAACAAGGCTCCAAGGAAAAGGAGAATGCAGCAGATTACGTAGGCACCGCTCACGATGAGGGAAATAAATCCCAGCACATTGTCGCCTTGGGAAAAGTTGTGAGGAAGTTTGAATCACTTTAAGCCGACTTACGCACTTACGATCCACAAAGAATCGGTCCACGCCGCGGATGAGCACCTCAACGATGGCTATCAGAATGCAGCCGCATCTCAGCTGCACAAAGCAACAGCAATTATCCGAGTAGATCATTTTCGTTTCTTTGGAATATTTCGAGACCTGTTTTAGATATTTCCAGCCTGGCCAACCAAGTGTAACATAATTATGCTGAGCTGCTATTCTGACCACGTTTCACCTGCTGTGTTTAGCATAATTAAACAGCGGATTGCGCCTAGGGCCAATTAAGGTCATTGCCACGATATTTGGTTCAAATATTGTTATTATTTGGTGGCCCATATACTTTACTCTACAATTTAAGCCCTGGAAAGTCAGGGAAGTCCGAGACGCTCTCTATCAGTGATCAGTGAGACTTTACATAAACAATGCCACTGAAATTTGGCTTCAAAGAGGCAGACAAATATAAACTTCAAAATAAGTAACAGACGCTTAAGGAGATCATTTACTGTCATATTCTGTCGAGCTCATGACTGCTCTCCCCGTTACATCTCATGCCCACCACACGCCCCACTTAAAATATCAATTTTAGAATTTCTGTATTCTTTTATTTTGGAATCTATGGTTAGGTTAATGTACAAGAACCGAAGCTCTTTGCGTCTTGGCAACTGCTGAATAATGAACGTTGATTGGGAGTGTATAATAAATGCAGTTGGGGTGACGCTGCCTTCGAAGACTAATGGTAGTTAAATGCGAGCAGCTTTCCTTTTAGCTCAGTAAACACAATTAGTTGAGTCAGCTTACAGAGGACTTTCGTCTACGGTTCCGACCTAAGGAAAGCGTCCGCCGTTGTTAAAGTTATTCGGCGACGGGCGACGAATGGGACGTCGACTGCGGGCCCGTGGTGAAAAGGAGCGGTTGCTGGATAGCGGCTGGTCTCTTTGCACATTGCCCGGCGACGTCTCACGCTGCCAGACGATACGCTGCGGGCGGTTGGGGTTGTTGGAGCTGCTGCCGCCGCGCATTAGTGTGCGATTTCCGCGACGGGTTGGCATCGCACTGCGCAGAGTGCGGAATCTGGTGTTTTCCGACGGCGAGGTGGCCTCCGCCTCGCGACCCTCCTCCTTTTAAACAGAACAGAGGTAACAGAGATAACTTTCAAGTTACAGCCAGATTAAGTCTGGTTACTCACCTCTACACCCACCGCCTGCTTTTCACCCTCTGAGGAGACACCGTCGGCGCCCTCGCTGTCCTCGGTTGCATTGCCCTCGGCCGGATTGGCCTGGTTATCGGACACCTCCGACTGGCTGGTGCCCACATTTGGATCTATAATGGAAGCCACTGATTAGATTTTAAGCCCAGATTTCAGATATTGCTGGGATCTTACTGTCACTGCCCAGTGGCTGGGAGTCCTCGCCTTGGCCAGAAGCCATCGTTTCCTCGGCGAAAGCTTCATCCGCCTCTCTGGCATCCTCGATGCCTTCAGCTTGAACACTCTCATCCGCCGCCTTGCTGGCAGCATCGTTGCCACAGTCACTGCTCTCACCGGCCTCGCCTTGCTTCTGCGGCGAACTGGCTGCGGCAGCGCTGTTATCGCTGGGTCCGGCACTCTCATCCGGAGCACCCTCCTCCATGGATACCGCGGTGCCATCGACCTCGGCAGTATCCGAGCGAGCTGGCTGCTCGCTGAAGTTGGACACTTGCGGCGAGCTGACAATCTCCATGGAGCTGCTGTCGGTGCGGCGTGCCGCTGCCGAGGATGTGGAGGCGGCTGCCTGCTTCCAGTTGGAGGCGGAGCCTGTGTCAGCCTGTGGCAGAGTCACGGGATTGGAGGACTCGCCACTGCCACTGCTGATGGCTTGACTCTGGTTGTTCTCTTGGCCAGAGGCGGAGGCCGCTGCCGAGGTCGGCACAGCCGCCACAGCCTGGCTATCATCGAGCAACTGGCTCTCTTCCTGCGCCTGGAGCTGCTGCTCCGGCACCTCCTCGATGTCGACCTCGTTGTTGTCCTGAGCATCCGCAGCCATCTCGTTGTCATCATCGGCGCCCTCATTGTCGTCCATCTCCGTGTCCTGCTCGTAAGAATCCTCGTAGCCCTCCTGCTCTCCGCCAATGGGACCATCGTCCGCATCGGCAAGGACATCCTCTTCCTCGTCGTCCGAGTCCACCACCTGGATGTCATCTTCTTGGTCGCGTTGCGAGGAAGTCGGCATCTGATCGGCGTCCATGCCGGAGTCGCCAATGTGTCCAGCGGATAGCTCGCCACTGTGCATGGGTCCGCGTAGTCTCTTCGTCATCTTGGGCATCTTCTCGGGCACGCCCTCCTCGTTGGTGGTGGAGGAATCACCCTCAACGTCGCGCGGACGCTTGATTCCCACCGAGGAGCAGCCAGCCTGTGTGGTAGTCACATTGCTGCTGGACGGGGTGTGTCGGCTGTGGCTACTGACCACCGTCGAGGAGCTGCTGCTGCTGCCCGATGTGCTGGGCTGCTGGCTCTGATTGCCGCCATCCTGCACGCTCGGCGCTGTGGCATTCGGTGCGGATGTGGAGGAGCTGGATGACGAGGAGGATCCCTCGACGCGTGGGGAGACCAGAGCCACAACTTGCTGCTGGGCTCCGCCCACAAACAGCTGGGCATCGTTCTGTTGCGGATGCTGAATGCTTTCCGCTTCCTGAGAACTCTCCGCGGCGGAGGAGGCGCCCATGGGTGGTATAGCAGCCACTGCAACGGCTGCCGAACTGGTGGATGGCATGTAATCGGTGTGTGAGGATGTGGGCGAAGAGGAAGCCATCGATTCCAAAGCGGCACTGCCGGTGGTGTGCACCTGCTGCTGCGGTGGCACCAAAGCAGTTTGAGCCGCCGCTGAGCTGCCGCCACTGGCTGCCGCGGATGTGGTGGAAGTCGACGACGATGACGACGATGAAGAGGAGGATGAGGAGGATGTGGATGCACTGGAGCCAGCCGAGGGCTGTTGGCTGGTGGGCAGAATGGCGGCCGTGCGGCTATTCTGTACCGAAATGGGACGTATGCTGGCCAGCGGAGTCTCGCCGCCGCGCCAGGGAGTCACGGTGGCCGATTGCTGGACGGTGGCCGATCCCGACATGGGCTTCACATTAGCGGTGCGTGGCGAGCTCTCGGAGATGTTGCCCTTCTCGGCCACGGAACTGGTCGACGGCTTGGTGGATTGCTGTGAGCCCAGCTGGCGGGTGAGCTGATTAATCCGCATGTGCAGGGATTCGTTTTCGCGTGTGAGTCGCTGGTTAATCTCCTTGTTGGAGGCTATATTCTCCTGCAGCTCCTTCTCCAAACGGGCAATGCTTTCTTCGTAGGCGGACTTGCTGCCCGCAAATGTGGTCTCCTGGTTGGCCAAGTCAGTTCGGGCCACGGTAAGGTCCACAACCAGTTTATCCAGCTTGGCCTTGTACTCTTGGCGCACGGCACTGCTCGTATCCGTATCGGGTTCGGCCGTAGTGCGCTTCTTCAGCTCGGCGTTTTCTTTGGCAAGCTTATCGTGCTCCTCTTTGAGGGCTCTCAGTTGGTTGCTTACCTCATCCAACTCGCTGCGAAGCCTCTCCTGCTCGGCAACTGTCTCCGATCCGCCCGCTTGGGCCTGCAGACTCATGTAAAAGTCCTTGTAGCGCTTGGCTAGCTTGCGCAGCTGCAGCTCCTTGGTGTCCTTGTCCGCAATGGCCTTGTCCTTGGTCTCCAGATCCTCATTGGCCTTCAGGAGCTCCTCCTCCTTTTGCAGCAGGCGGTTCTTCAGCTCCATGATGTCCTGGCCCTGCCGAGTGTTGTTCTGCCTGAGGCTGGTGGACTCGTCGTTTAGCTTCCTTCGCGCCTCGTCCGTCAGCTGCAGGTTCTTGGTCAGCGATGGAATTTCGGTGTCCAGGCGTTGCTTTAGCGCAGCCAATTCCTCTGTTTTCTTCGCGCTCTGCTCCTTCTCGGCGGTGAGCAACTTGGCCAGGTGCTCGCGCTCGGCCTGCAGCCGCTTGAACTCCTCCGGATTGCGGTTGCTCTTCTCCACCAAAGCATTGGCGCGCTGCCTCCACCTGATGGCCTCGGTGCGCAGCGAGTTGGTCTCCAAATTGAGCTCTTCGATCTTCGAGGACAACTCCTTGTTTTTGGACTGCAGCGGGAACATCTCCTTCTCCACGCTGCTGATGCGCGCCGTGAGCTCGGTAACGCGCAAGTTCAATGCATTGCGCTCTTCGCGCAAAATGCGATTGCTGTCGGTGATGGCGTCCAGGGTCTCGATCTTGCGCAGCACCTCCTCATGTTTAGTGGCCGACACAACCTCCGTCTGACTCTTGGTACGCTCCTGGTTCAGATAGCCATTCAGTTCGTCCAGTTTCTTCTGCTGAATAGTGTGCTCGGTGCTCAGACGTGCATTTTCCGCCTTAAAGATGTCCAACTTGGCGGCGAACAGATCCTTCTCCTTGCGCAAGAACTTGATAATCAGCAGCAACTGCTGGTTGTTCTTCACCTCCTCGCCACTGTCGAGGGCAGAGGCATTCAGGCTCTGATCCGCATCGCCCGTTGACTCATTCTGACTGGCGAGGGCCGTCATCTTGGAGGTCAAGGCTTCGATTTGATCGTGCAGGCTGTCATTGAGGGCGCGAAGATCCAATACGCGCTGCTCTGACTGCTCCTTTTCGATCTGCAGCAGCCTCTGGGCCTCGGCATTCGAACGCAGGAGGTCGTCGTGGGCGGCCTGCAGGGATTCGCGACCGGACTTGAGCTGATTCAGCTCGTCGTTGATCTTAAAGAAGTCCGCCTTGATGCGGGTCAGCTCCTGGATGTCCGTCGAGTGGAGAACCATCTCGTTGGCGTACTTCATCTCCACAGCATTGAGGGACTCGGCCAGAGTGGAGTTTTCGGCACGCAGCGTGCGATTAATGCTGCTTGACTCCGTCAGCCTTTCGAGGGCACTCTTCAGATCCATTTGAGCCGATTTCAGCTGATCCGACTGGTTCGTCGACATGCTCTGCTCTGTTACATTGGACAGCATCGTCTCAGCCTCCAGGTCCATGATGCGGGTCTTTAGTTCCTCCTCGGAGCTCTTCAGCCGCTTGATCTCCTCCTCCTGGCTGGCCACCAGTTCGGTATGGAGTTCATGCAGTCGCTTTATCTCGCTCTCGGCGGTCTGTGACATCTTGAAGAACTGTTCGCCATGCTCGCGAGCCTTGGCCAGCTCCTTCTTAAGCGATTCTATCTCTACGTTGGCCTGGTCGAACTTGAGCTCGATATCCCTCATCCGCTTGGTGGCCGATTCGATGGGATTTTCATCGATGGATGGCGTGAGGATCTCCTGTAGCTTCTTGCTCAACTGCGTCAGCTGGCTATCCTTCTTGGCGAGCTCCTCGCGAACGCCCAGCAACTCGGCCTGCCATTTTTCGGCCTGCTGCTTCTCCTCCTCCTTCAGCTTGATGGCCGTCTCCGCCTGTCGCTTGAAATCGTTAACAGATTCGCGGAACTTCTCCTCCTTCTCCTGGAAGTGGCGACGCTGAGCAGCCAACTCCCTAACACTGTCATCCAGACGCTGCTCCATCCGCTGGCGTCCCTCCATCTCGGAACGTTCCAGATTGGCCTTGATGTACTCGAGATTGTTGAGGAGCAGCGATTGGTTCTGATGGTCGCGATGGTAGGCCTCCTTTTCGATTTGCAGCCGGGAGGAGGAGTCCTTCAGGATGCGGTTCTCCTGCCGAAGACTATGGACCTCGGACTCAGCAGCGGCGTTCTTGCGATGGGCAGCCATCACCTCGTCCTTGAGCATAAGCACCGTCTGCTCGTGCTTGATAATGGTCTTCTCGTAGCTCTTGGTGCGCTCCTCCAGAGCGGCCACCTGCTGCTTGTATGTGGTAATGTTTTTGAACAGCATCTCGATCTGCTCCTTCTGGAATTCGTTGGCATTCATGAGCTTGCAATTGGCACTGGTTTGCTCGCGGACCTCCTTGCGCATCGCATCGAACTGCTCCTGGGCCAAGGCGTCGTTCTTGCGCTTCTCGCTGGTGTAGTAGTCGTAGTTCTCCTTCAGCGATGCATACTTCTTGGCTTCGTCCTCCAGCTGTTGCTCCAAGGAGCGCACACGCCGCTCTAGCTCGCCATGCTCCTGCGATTGGACGGGGGACTTTGTTGATTTGTCTAGCGTTACGGACTCCTCCAGCTCTTGGTTGGAGTTGTCCAGGTCCACCACGGGCTTCGTTCCCAGCTTCTTCTGGGCCGCAAAGTAGAACTCTTTGTAGCGCTCACATTTGGCGAGCAGCGTGGTTATTGAATTGTTCTTCTGGCCCAGAACCTCCTCCAACTCGGCAAAGCGCTCGTTGGCCCTCTTCAGCTTCTCCTCACACTTCTCCAGCCTCTGCTTGTCGTTGCTCTTCTCGTATTCCTCCAGCACTGTGCTCAGTTCCCGCGTAAGGGCCAACATTCGAATATTGTTCTCCTGCAGCTCCTGGATGGAGTCAAAGGTGACCAGCTGGTTGTTTATCAGGCCCTCGCTGGACACCTCCATGCTGGCTTCGCGGTCGGATTTGTTGCGATTACGCGACACTCCGGACCGCAGGCAGTTCAGTTCGTCCAGCAGCAGACACACCTGACGGCTGAGATCGCTGTGCGTCTGCTTCAGCTTCTTGGCCTCCTTCTGGCATTGGGTCAGGTCAAAGGTGCACCTCTGCAGCTCGTGTTCGAGGGAGAGAGTCCGCTCGGCCAATTGGTCACGCTGCTCAATGAGCAGGGCATGCACTTCGGTCAGCTTTTGGTGGTCGTCGGCCTGTTTCTGCATAAAGGGAGCCTTCTCACTGATCTCCTCCAAAATGGCCTTCATCTGCAGCGTCAATTGGGCTTTGTCCCGCCTTTCGATCTCCACCTCTTCGGTGGCCTTGGCATACATCGAGTACAGTTCGGTCAGCGACAGATCGTGGCGCATGAGGCGACTGGCCACGGCAGCACTGGGTGCCAGCTGGCAAATGGCACTCTCCAGACTGCGATCCTGGGCCTCCTTCAGCAGCTCTTGGGCTCCGGCAATCTCCCTATTCAAATCGTCATTCTTCTTGTTCAGCTCCTCCACCTCGACGGCATGCTCCTGCTTGACGGTCGCCAGGTGCGCCTCAAGCTGAGCGTAATCAGCGTGGGCGGATTTTATCATTTCCCTCAATTCCGTAATGCCCTTTATAAGTTCCTCGCGCTCGGCATTGATGTTGGTCTCAGTGGACCTGCAGACTTCGATAAACTTCTCCTTCGCCTCGACTTCCTTCATTAGGTTCTGCACGTGGAGCTCCAAGGTCTGGTTGTGGTTGTAGATGGATTCAGTCTGCGCTTGGACCTTTCGATTCAATTCCTCGATGGTCTGCACATCCTGTGCGCTTTTGCTCTCCAGAAGCTGTAGGGCGTCGTTCTTCTCCTTCAGGCGCATCTCCAGCTGCATTGTGGTCAGCGAGTGCTCGCGGCGGATGTTCTGGAGCTCGGCGTTGCTGCGGTTGAGATCGTTGCTGAGTAGCTGGATCTCCTGCTGCTGGATTTGGCGTTCGCTCTCGTGCCGACGCTCCTTGATCTCCAGGGCCACCTCCTTGCTCTGGATCTCGTCGACGCGAACAATGGCCTCGCACTTGGCCAGAATGGCGGTGTTCAGCTGCTGCTGGTAGTTGTGCAGGTCCTGCTTCAAGCGATCCAACTCTGCCTGCTGGCGCTCGATCACCCGCATCAGCGAGTCGCGCTCCTCGACCGCCGTCGTCTTCTCCATTCGCAGACTGGCCACACCCTGTTCGCAACTGTTGACGTGCTCCTGGAGCTGGGTCCGTTCCGCGCTCACTTGGTCCAGCTGCGTGCGCAGCTCCGACACGATTTGTTCAAAGTTTTTGAATTTGATCAAATAGTCCTCTATCTTTCCCTTGAGTTCTTCGCTCCTCTGCTCAGCTTCCTCTGTCGAATAGTTGATAATTTAATTAGTTACTTTTATATTCAAATTATTTGCTCAGCTATGGTTTTAGCAGAAAGTATAAAGTCAAGAAAAATATAAAATTCAAAGACATAGTTTGGCGGCTTAAGAAATTACACTTTCAGTGTGACCACACCCGGCGACGGGCATTTGCGAAAATTTGCAGCGGCCATTGCTGAAATGTGCAACAAGCCGAGTACAAAGAAAATGCATTGCAGCAAGCCGGGCTAAATAAATAAATGTTGGTGTGCCAGTTTTATTGCGCATACTGCGAACTGCAGCTTAGACATGAATACTCTTGTTTGGGCAGGGTCTAAAGCATCGAAAACTCAGACTCCAGCGGGCCCGGCAACTAAAGAAAATTGTACCACGAACTACTCTAGGCTTTAATGCGAAAATTGTACCACGAACTACTCTAGGCTTCAATGCGAATAATCAATATGTAACTTCTTGCTTTGTACTTATTTTACTATTACTTACCCAGCCGGCTGGCGGCCGCCCTCTCCTTGCAATACTCATCTGAAAAATTTTCTATGTACGCCGATAGCTTCTTTTGGATGTCTTCCGGCACGAGTTTCAGCTCGTCGGGCTGCAGTATGCTGCCCAGGGATTGCGGACCGCTGAGATCCATGTTAGTGGTTAACTTAGTCCTTGTCGATCAGTGGTTGAAGTGAAGGTGTGCGACGTTTAATATGATTAAAAGTTAAATTTTTGGGAAACTCGCCGACATTAAGACGCGAAAAAATGTTGGATTGCAGAGATGTGAGTTCGTCCGTCGTTAGAGGTGGAGAAACATGACAATATCGATTAATTGCCGACGCTGCCAGACATCGCGTGATATTATCCATAGAATATGCGATTATCTGGCAACTCTGGACATTTGTTATTTTTTGTGCACGTGCGTGGTGTCAGAAATCCGAACGAGGTGTTTTAGCAGTTGTACGTTGAAACAATGCCGGCTCCCCACACCGCCAGCAGCAATGGCAGGCCCACAGAGCCGCACAAGTCCTGGAAGAAGGTAAACGAGGAGCGCAAGGCTCTAAAGCGCCAACGTAAGCAGGATAAGTTGCTTAAGGAGCTGCAGCAGGCCAAGGAGGCAGAAGAACGCACCGCGGCAGACGCCAGCAAGCAGCAATCGAAGGCGCGACTGAATCCGTCCACGGTGAGCATTGCGGTCCCGGGCTCCGTACTGGAGAATACCCAATCCAACGAACTGCGCGCCTACGTCGCCGGCCAAATAGCCCGTGCTGCCTGCATCTTTCGGGTCAACGAGGTGATCGTCTTTGACGATGTGGGCATCGCCACAGCTCGCGAGACAAAGCGCAGCTACGAACAGGAGGCAGAGGGCAATGAGACAGCCACGGTGCGCAGCAGCTCCCTGCAGTTAGCCCGCATCCTGCAGTATTTGGAGTGCCCGCAGTACCTGCGAAAGTACTTCTTTCCCCTGCACAAGGACCTCCAGTGCGCCGGGCTGCTGAATCCGCTGGACACGCCCCACCACCTTCGCATGCAGAGCAAGTTTCGCTACCGCGAGGGCGTCATCTGCGACAAGAACGCGAAGGTGGACCAGAGCTATGCAAACGTGGGACTGCTCAACGACGTGCTGGTGGACAAGGCCCTCGAGCCGGGTGTAAGGGTGACCGTGAAAATGGATCCCGCCAGTGGTATGCAACCCAAAAGAGATCAAATATAATCTCTCGATGTACTAACAAATCCCTTAACTTGCAGAATCCAGAAGGAAGAAGCGCGGTAGCCTCGTCAGCCCGGATGAGCCGCGTAGGGAGACGGGCGTCTACTGGGGCTACCAGGTGCGCATTGCCCACTCACTGTCCGAGATCTTCACCAAGTCTCCCTACGATACTGGTTACGATGTGACGCTTGGTACGTCGGATCGTGGAACCAACGTTCACGAAGTGCCCAGCCGATCCTACAGCTACAAGCACATGCTTATCGTCTTTGGTGGCCTGCAAGGCCTGGAGGCTGCGCTAGCCAGCGATGAGAAATTGACTGTCGACGATCCGGAGATGCTGTTCGACCACTATGTCAATGTCCTGCCGCGCCAAGGATCGCGAACTATTCGCACAGAGGAAGCCCTGCTGATAGCTCTAGCAGCGCTGCAGGAGAAACTGCAGCCGATCGTGGCCGACGTTGAGACTGATCTGAGTGATCTGCTGCCCAAGAGCGAGGACACCGGCCTAACTGTGCGCCGAGACGCTTTGGTCAGCAAAAAGCAAAAGAAAAGAAAGCTGGTAGAGGAGGAAACTCCTCCTGAAACTCCTCCAGTAGTTGCTACTGAGCCGAAGCCCGCTCCCAAGTTGGGTCGGACAACGGTTAACCCCTTCTACGATCCATCGAATGGATCGAATCCATATAATCAGGCAAACCCCGTAGATGATGACGATGATGGTGATGATGGCTTTGAGGTGGTTTCCTGCAGCACAGTTCCTGGAACAAATGGATCGCAACAAACGGGTTCAAAAATTGACTTGAGTCGCTTCGATTAATTGGAATAGTTTGACTTTAATTTTTGTAAATATACAGATCCATATGTGTGTTTGCCTAAAGTTGCTTTTCTTCTTCTGTTTTGATTTCATTATTGTTTTCCCCCACTAGACTTTGATCTATAACAGTGGTCCGCACGCGGATCATCGAATTTCTCTGCTGGCGCTCTGCCCACACGAGCTCGCTATCAACACTTGTGAGACTTCGGCAAATTAAAGCACTGCACTAGAGATAACCCATTGTCATGTTTAAGCTAAGACAAGCCATTTTTAGCGTTAAAAAAATCTATTTTTATAGTTATTAATTGTGGCTATTTTTTGTTCTCATCTCTAAGCACTTTATTCAATTTCTCACACACACAAATGCAATGTCAGCTTGCGTTTGTATGCTGCGGACCACTGAACTATAACTATATAATGTAACTAGGCTGAATTCCGGATATTGAAACAAACCTCTTGTTCTAATAACTATACAACTTTATATAGTTCCTTTAACTATATAACAGTGGTGCCCACACGCATACATGGGCACGTTAGACTAGCATTTGTGTGAGTAAGACTGACAGCCTACGAGCGCTAACACTGTAGGTGTGAGCAGAGCTCGGGCAGCGAAACTCGCGAGTCTTATCTTCAGGGCATCACTGCTATATAAGGTAGCTAGCTTTATTCCGGATTTCGACATCAACTTTTGTTCGACACCGCTTGTTCTAATAACTGTCTACTTACGCACTAAATTAATACGTTTTAAAATTTTCAACGCGAATGTCAAAGCAAGTTGCAATATTTATACTCTAATCCCAACGACAGACAGCTTTGTTCCTCCGCTATATCTTACATGTACATTTTCTTTGATTGCTTAAACATAATGACCTACATATGTAGTTGTCCGCCTATTTACACCCCGAACTATGAAGAATGTCGAAAGAAAAGATATCCTCGAGCGGTATCCCTAAATGTAGTATGTGACCACATTGTCGCTGGTCATGATTAGCTATGGAATCGAGTCCTGGAATCGCGGCTCGGGCAGGAAGTCCTCCTCCAGCTCGATGCGCGTGTCGCTGTGATAGCCCAGCAGTGATTCGGTGTCCTCCTCCAGGTGGCGAATGGGATAGCTGATGCCGTCGCCGAAGCTAAGAGATGGTCGTGCATTATGTTCGGATCAGGATAAGTATTATATATGCAGGTTATATCGGAGTGTGGAAACAATGATTGGATTATGAGTGTGCGATTGACTCAGTGCATTGCAAAAGCAGTTGAAGTTCTTCTTGATTTATTTTTGGTTTTGGCAAATTAAAAACAAACCTCCTCCGTCGAAAAACATTATCGCATCCACCTTAAGTTCGGTCAAAGTGATATATATATATTTAGGTATAAGTGGGTGTACAAAAGAATCAAAACATCATATCAAAAAGTATAAAAAATCAAATAGCAAACAGTAACTAACTAGACTACATATTAATTAAAAGCAATTGGAGAAATGCCTACATTTCCTGTGTGATTTGTGTACTGAAATCTGCTAACTTATCCTCGAGGATGGTTGGCTATCTACAGGCGAGTGTGATTGGTCCAATGAATGAGTTAACAAGTTACAAAATCTCTCAAACGGGTTAACTATATTGCCAAGTTGTATTCGCTTTCATTTAATTTCATTTACAAAATTCGATCGATTGAAACAGCGATAAATGCTTGAATATACATAAAATAACCTACGGCTAAACTTAGTCGAATGTGGGCTATTGTTTTGGGTGCGTGTGGTGTGTGTTGTGTATTGTTGGTCCCAGCCATTAAAAATAGCCTACGTTGTACAGGTAATGAATCGCTTTTGGAGGTAACACTTAGCATACTAACTGCTCCAATCTCTCACAAATCTCTCTGGCAGTTTACTCGGATATATGGTACAGTACACATCTACGTCTAAGGAAACAGGATATACTCGTCTTTAGCGTTACTCAAACTGGCAGATCACCGTTGGGCGGGCGCGTTGAATTCTTGACAGGAGCAGTTGCTCCTGGCAGTGGCTGATCTCCCACCATTTCGATAAAGACGTCTCCCTCCGCCGGCTGACTAGACCTGGCTGCTGCCATGCTGCAGCTTGATGTTAACTGGCCGTTTGCCTCGTCCTGGGCCAACTGCAACGGTTGTGGCTGCTGGTCGCTGATGCTGATGCTGTTGCTTCTTACTTGATGAGGCGATTGGTGGTGGTTGTGGTGGTGGTTAGTGGATTCGGGGGGAATAGCGTCAATCAACTTATCTGTCGGATCGCCATCTAACCTGCTGGAGGCGGTCTCCCCCATGGCATCGTACCGCTGGACGGGAGCAGCGGCGACTGTGACGGTAACGGGTGTGGTGATGTTGGGTCCTCGACTCTGGTCGCTGGTTGTTGGATAGCTGTAGCCATCACCGCGACTAGTTCCATGGTTGTGAATAAGCAGAAGGTGGGGAGGGGTATTTGCGTTAAACAGAGAGTTTTCAACAGAAATATTTGTTTTGGTTTTGTTTGCTTTGTTTATTTGTTGTTAAGTTTCGTTTATCGATTTAAGCTCTTTTTACAGTCTAGCTTGTTGTAATTGTAGCTGTTGTTTGTTTGTTTGTTTGCTTGTTATATAATTTTGCACAAAATAAGTGGAGACAGATCGTGTGTGGCAGTGTTTAGGTTTTTAGTAAGCTCCAGCGAACATTCTGGCATTTAAATTAGTCACTTAAGCCCGGCAACAAGTGGAAACTGAGCTGGGGCTATGGCCTCTCTTTTTATTCATTTTATTTACAAACAGAAACGATTAAAGTACGGGAAATGAAGTGAGAATTTGGATTTGGCTTACAGCTAAGTTACACAAGGAGATCGGCAACTTCGAGTCGTTGCTTTACGTTCTCCATTCTTCAATTGGGACATACATACATCATAATTATATAAGAGTTAATTAAACTAAATTTGGTGTTGCTTTTTCAGCTGATTTCACACAGAGCACACATTAAGATTCGGATAGGTGAATAAAACCCTTCAAAACATGCCTTTAATTTGCCAAATTCAACATAAAAAAAAGCCAAAATCATAAATCATAAAACAAAAGCGCACAAGAACAACAACTAAAAAGTGAGCGAGAGTGCGGGGATTAGTAATTGTGATGGGAGGCGAGTGAGAATGCCAAAGATTTACGAGAGTGTGGAGTGACATGATCGCTACATACCTGGAGAACACTGGCAGTAACCAGTACTGCCAGTCGTCGCCGAACACCTCGCAGAAGTTGGCAAAGCGTCCCAGGTTGTAGCCATTCTTATCGGGGCCGCCGACGCGGAAGATGGGAGCCCGAAACGACTCTAAATGGAAGAAACATATTCAAGTATTTACTTGATTTATTTAGCTTTCATTAACTCACCCAACGTTGTGCGATTGACCAGCACCAGGTAGATGTGGTAGCCAAACAGACTCACCAAACTAATGGCAAACATAATGGCGATGAAGAACAGGAACAGGATGTGAAAGCGCCCCATTCCGCCGGCGTTCAACTGGCCCTGTGCATTATTTTCGTACTTTTGATATCAGTAAGTACAATAACAATTTGGGACAAAACAATACAGCGGAACGAGAGAAACATTCGGTATTAACTACAGGTCAACGCATGCATCGGTTATATATATATATTTGTGTGTGCATAGAGAGTATAGAAAGTAGAACGATCGGAAACTTACGGCACCTACCTTCCAGAACTGCACAAAGTCGTGCAGCGTGGTGAAGGCCACGTACAGGCAATAGACGAGGGCATAGCCCAAGAATAGCACGAAGAACTTGTAATTGTAAAAGTTAACGCAGTTGTTCACCCAGGGGCAGTGGTGGTCCATTTTCAGCACACAGCAGCTGCAAACGCTGCAGTGGTGAGCCCTGTCCGGCTTGACGATCTTGCATTTCTCACAGAACCTCACCGAGCCGTTCATGGTGCTGGAAAGAGAAGCAGTCGAGGAAGTTCATTACCTATCTGATTCAATATTGAAGTTGTGGAAGTTATCAGGCTACAAAGATAAGATTTTAGAGTCTTATCGTGTTATAGCACTTCTTTTTTCAAAGAAAAAGATAACTGAGCTAAAAAGTATTGGAAATATTTACAGGATTTAACTAAAAATAGTTAGTTTTAAGATAACAAGGCCTTTTAAGGAATACTTCTCCATTTAATCGTGTTATTTTCTTTAAAACTTATCAAAGAATTGAAGTATGCATTGTCACGAATTTCCCGATTAATAATATTCGTAGAACTTCACACTAAATAAAGAAAATATGCAAAATAAATAACTTATCCGCTAACTTCTTTCTTAATAACATTTAAATGGACTTTCTGAGACATCATTCGACTATGTTTTTGATACCTTATCATCAGGTTTATTGTTTACGACTCTTACCGATTTGTGACTGGAAGATTGCGTGCAAAATTGTTTAGAATGCGTTTCTGGGTTTCGGGGCTGTCGGCCCTAAAGAGTCGCGCCACTTCCTCGTCCGGTATACGCCACTGGCAATAAATAAACAAAGATATTAAATGGGGTTTCCTCCAACACGATCAGTGACTCACTCACCTGCTCTGGTATTCGGCCCACGGAGGTCATGATGGTGCGCCAGTAGGACCACATGAACAGGGTCAGGGAAATGTGATAGAAGAGCAGCATGAAGATCATGGCAATGCCGTTCTCCGAGTTTCCTATGAAGAGATTATCAATTTCAGAGTTCTACAAAAAAGAGAAAGATGCGCTCTTACGGATGCACAGCTCCACCACGTAGGCGTAGTAGGACCAGGCTATCACCGCGGTGATGAACAGCACCGGGATCCACTTGAAGACCGCCATGCAGAAGCCGCAGGGAGTCTTCCTCCGTCGGTGGTCGTCGTTGCCCATACTATCTATATAGCCCACTCGATCGCGGCTGGCCCCACCGTCTCTGGACGTGGGTATGACCTCCAGCAGCTGGAGCGGACTGGTGCTGCGAGCGCTAGGTGTTGCTGCTATGGTGGCTAACCTCCTACCCCTCTTCTTCCACCAACGAACGAAATATGATCCGTAAGGGATTTCTTTATCTGCAAGTGATTCACTGACTCCCCGCTGCTGGCTATATTGCCGAGCCCTGTTCGCTGACGCTCTCCGCGGACTGCTTCCCCTGGTTGGACGGGAACAGGTGCACGGTCTACTCCTTAGCACTGGGACATTTTTGTCATTGTTTTAGTTACTTTTTGGGCCCTTCGTCTATTTTGCAAAGCCTGCTTAGCAGTGTTGCCAACTCTACGGGGGACAAAAAATACCAGAAATTGTTGATGGTTTAAAAAATCTAAATATCTTGGTATTTCGGGTGCTCACAGCAAATTATTTTGATATTTTTTAAATTTACTCCTAAAATATTCAGTTTTACAATGAAAATTGTGAGCTGGTTACACTGTTTCGAAATAGAGCGCGAGTTTCAGTTTGAGACTCACAAAATCCTAAATCCAAAATTGAAATCCATGGGACCTTCGTCTATTTTACAAAGCCTGCTACGATATAGAGGTGTAAAAACATAGATACTAACGTTATTGCGCGTACAAGCATCATCGCGTAAGACCTAGAGAAATTATAGTAATAATTCGATGATGGAAAACGTGGCAACGCTGGTACATGAAGTCGATCTGGCAACGCCCATGAAATAAGCTCAAATGTTCGCAAAATCTGGCAGCGCTAATGACATTAGCGCCACAATTGCCCACATTTGGTATTTTTTCTTGGTATGTTTTCAAGACCCCATCGCTTCGGCGCTCTCATTAGCAAGAGCTTTCCGCCAAAAAGAGCGAAAGCGCGACGCGGGCAGAGGCCATTCGGCTAAAGAGCGCAAGCTTCGGCTCGGTTCGGCCAACGGACAGCCTATAAATACGAGTGCGAGCCACAAATTTCGAAATCGAAAAAAAAGTTCGGGCAGCACAGACGACGGAATCGGAATATATAGTGTCACTATATTTTCGATTTTTCACCGTTCACACTTGTTTACGTTTGCCATTAAAAATTTTCAAAAAATATTATCAGCTAAAGCGCAGCGGTAAATCGCCGGGTGGAAATTGGATACGTGTGCCGTTGTGCGTCGGATCGGCGGATTATGTGCGTTCTTTGAGCTATTCTACACAAAAAATGTAATTGCAGCGAAAAGAAAAACCGAAAAAAGCGTGCTCGCCAATTAACTCCAGCACACACCCGCCCCCGCCATCCCTCCCATTGCTCCCAACACGATTGTGCAAGTGTATGTAAAAATGTGAGAGAGCAAGCAAGCAAAAAAAAAACAACAAAAAAGCTTCACTACGTGCGCGTAATAAAAAAAAACGAGGCCGAAATGCACGAGGAGGCGGTGGGCGGCGGCGGGTGCTTGTCGGCGGGGGGAGGTGTGGGTGGAGGTGCCACCCCCCACTGCCCCGAAAATACTATATACACATACATACATTCGAAAATCTACCTATCTGCTGGCGGCCGTGTGGTTGTTGCTGTTACTTGTGGCTGTTACTGTTGTTGTTGTTGGCCAGGTTTACTTTTTTTTCGGTGGGGGACAATCAATAAACACGAAAGCTGCGTGCGAAAAGAGAGCGGTGCCAAGAGACAGAAATACAGGGAGAGCGAGCGGGATCTCGAAAGAGAGACTTAATAACTTGTGCGCATATGATTCAAATGCCGGTTTTGAGCGCAGCCTTTTCGAGCCAAATACTCAATGAACAAGTGCAGGCGATCACCTTGCTCTAATCACTTTCCCTAATCAGTTGTATTTACTTAATTAGCCCGATCAAATCTCAATTGAAATCAAGTGTAATTAACACCTGCTGGCTGCAGCTGCAACCGTGCGTTCGTGTGTGGGTGTGCTTGAGTTATCGACATCTATCGATATCGAATGGCCAATTGGTAATTGGGTCAGCGGCGCCGAGATGCCAATCAGAACTTGGATTTATTATTGCAAACAAGCCGAAACCGAGCCCAAAACAATTTCTGTTGCAGTGTAGGAGTTGCCATAAAAGCAAATAAATACGGCACATGCATATGTAAATACATACCTCAATGAATTGCGCTGGCTGAAAAAGAAAATATACAAATATCCAACGATATGTTTATTTAAGCGAAAAATTATTTCGTGCAAACACACACACACACACACAGGCAGAGGCAGAGGCGGACAATTAATTAAACAATTAAATTGGGGTGAAATTTAGAGTTTAAACAAAACCGAAACAGATAGAGAAACATGCATAAATCATTGATAAACATGCGCTGTGCTCAATTCCAATTAGCTTAATTACAGACTTGCCAACTTTGCTCTCTATTTTTCCTTTCCTTTTCTTATTGGAGTGTGTATAATAGTATAGGAGTCAAAAAAAGGGATTCAATTAGTTGAATATTCAAGATTTATTTCATTTGGGAGTTCATTTTTAGTCAAACCCGTTTTAAGGGAAATTTTCGAAGAGTTCTTTAAGGTATTCTTTTCTTACAGAAAAACCAAAAGTAGATTATGAAATACAAGAAAAACCTTATTTAACTACAAATAAAATACCATCAAGCTCTAAGGCTTTAACAATCTAACAATAAAAAATCAAAGCCTTTGGAAAAATCATTAAAATCCCAGTAAATACGTTTTTTTCAATCAAAATTTAATAAAGACCTTCCGCTGTCGAAACATCAAAGTCAAATGCTCGACATACACACCCGCACACCCAACAGCTACAAGAGCAACGGCCACCCACAAGCCGTCGTTCCCCAAAGAATAAAGACGAATTAAAAGCTAAAAGAAACAACACATCAGCGAAAGTAACAAATTAAATTTGGTTTTTAGCCATAAAAAGCAAACAAGAAGTGGAGAAAGGAACCCAGCTAAGAGCAGCGGAGAGACGAAGGAGGCCAAAGAGGAGCAGGTGAAACCAGGTGGACGCAGGAGATTCACCCGCCTAGAAAGCATCATCATCATCATCATCACTGCCATCATCATCCTCGTCAGCAGGTGACAGCGATACTACAACAACCAACAGAAAAACAAAAAGTCAGGTGAGTTCCCAACTGCCATTCCGATTTCCATTCCCATTTCGATTTTCACCTTGATTTCGATTCTGTTCCGATTTCTGTTTGTCTCCCCGTGCGATTAAATATTTCACGCGCTTATCAATTGCTCAAGGGTTCGCAATTCGCATTGCTTGATAAACACAGAAACGCCGTGAAAGAACACAACTAAAAAAAAAGCAAACACAAATTGTATAAGCCGCCAGCGACAGTTGGCGGAGAGAGAAAGAGCACAGGTGAAGAGAGCAGGTGAAGTGGTCTGATAGGGGCGCTATGGAATCCGAATAGATATTCATAAATAAACCCACAGGCGAGAGGCACTGATAGCTAAAAAAAGCGTTCTTGTGCAATAAGCCAAGTCACTAGAAAAACTGAAAGAAATCATTGCAAGGGAGCAAAGAAAATCCAGTTAAATCGATAAATCAGGTGGTTTATCGATTTATCAGTTATTTTTCACGAACTTTGGTCACTCTTTTAAGGAGCTTGTAAATATTTATGTATTTTTAAGGATCCAAATTGCAATAAATACAAAATACAAACCTTTTAGGATATAATCAAGTTAAGAAACTATAATGTCACTTATGAGTATAAGGGGCTATAGATTTTTTAGATCTTAGAATTAATTGTGACTTTTCTAAGGAAATGTACCTTTAATTTTTGAATAAAAGTATCTTTCCGAAAACTCATTTTTAATGAACTTTAAAACACTCCCCAATAAAAAAGTAAGTCCTTAGTTACAGCTAAGGTTTTTATTTTATTTTGAAACCTTTAAATACAAGAGTCTTTCCTCTGCTTTTTCGCCATAATCCAACTACTTGTCTTCTTTGGCGAAATCCTCTTTTCGCTTTTGGCAAACAAAATCCAGATAACGAATTCTCCCTCTTCCCTTCCCCGATTGAGGCTGTGTATTTGTAATTAATTCCATTTTGTATACTTGGCATTTTCGCAAAACGAGCGAGGGAGAGGATAGGAGAGAAGAGAGGGAAAAATGGAGGCCAGAAACCTGGCAATACAGTTGGACAACTGCGAACGAAAGACAACCAGAGCGCCATCCATCAACAGCAAAACACACAATTTCCAAGCCAAATTCAATTCCAAGTTAAGAGGGCGACTTCAATGCGTATTCGATTCAATAGCCCGAGGCCACGCCCCCGCCCCTCCCGCCACTCGACCTCGTCCCAGCTCCCATTCCCTTGTCTCTGCCCATAAAACTGGGCCCATACTCCTCTCCCTTTTTTCCACTCCCACATTGTCGTAGGACGACAGCAGATTCCTGTCATGTCCTCACGTTTCCTGGACCCGTGGAGCTTATGGCCCGGCTTAGTTTCAGCTGGGATTCCTCGTTTATTGATTGATTTTCCCCGCATAATGGGCCGTTCAGTAGGTAAAAGCGGCGGGAATAAAAAGTCATCAATAATATTTGCCCGCCGCCCTCGCCGGGGGATCGAAGTGTGTGCTCTAAAAATACAAACAAATTTTTAGTGGCCACCTCCCTCTGACCCCTGACCCCTGAGTCCTGACTCCGATTCCGAACGGAAATATAAAAAGGAAAAACTAATGAAAAAGTTGCAACTTTTTTTGTGACGGCGACGGCTTTAAGGCAATTTTATTGACAAGCGCCCTTTCATGTCGTCGGTGCCCGTTGTTCCTCCCATTTTTTGGTTTCTTTCATTTTTTCGGGGTGTCCTGAACCTGGAATTGACAAGGGTGAGCACAGCGGCACGTGAAAAACTCATCATAAAACCGAAAGGACAAAGGCACGGAATAACGCTTCTTTATTGTCTTTCTTCTTCACGTTATATTGTTGTATTTTATTCCCTGCGATACACATCTTTTATTTGGCCCTCTCTCTCTCTGTCCCTCTATCGGCTTTATGCCAAACAATTGGCTGGGAAAATTGTTTTTCAATTCTGATTCGCAATTAATTTTGCAGTCCGAAAATAGAACGCATCGCATAAACAACGGGGCTGGAAACACGGCGTATGCGCAATATACACGCTGCGTATACGTATTCGTATTTGGTTACGACTTTCGCACCTGGCCGAGAGAAGAAAAACATGGAAATCAACTTTAGAACTTTCGACCGAAATTGAGTTGGCATTATTAATTAAGTTTAAAGTTTAATTCAACAGATAATGCCAAAGGCAACTGACGTCAACAGAAAACTCAGTACAAACGGACAAACGGACAAACGGACGGACGGATGTTGATAAATTATGTGTAAATACGAAATTACCATTCGCACTCGCACTCGCACTTGGCACTCTGGCTAACTGCAAGAAACTGGGTCTAAAGTGAGTCACACTTGAGTCGACGAAAAGTTATGGCGCAGCGCATAATTTGCGTCTTCTTCAAAAAGTGGCCAGCAACATTTTCGGGGGCTGCCTGAATAAATAATAAATAATCATAATTTGCCCCACGCTCCACACTCCACACTCCACTGCCCCTCCAATCAAAGCGAAAAGCAAAAGGCGAAATGAAAAGAAATATTCACACAGCGAAAATTTAATTGTTTGGCCAAAAGGAAAGGCAAAGAAGAAACGAACGCAACGAAAAACGGCCAATAATAGCCACGACCTTCGTCCGAGAAAGACCGACCGAACAAGAATGAAAAAAATAAAAAATCAACCCAACGCCGCCCTCTATTCTTTCTTCTATATATACATATATATGTATGTAGTATGTGCCCAAGGGTGGAATCCAGATTTCAATTCAGATTCCGGGGGGCAGCTCTTCAATAATTCGTTTTTTTTTTATGTCGGAGACGCAATTTTCGTTCCAGCAATTAGAGTGAGAAAATCGATACGAGACAGCCGCAGAAATTAGACACATTATTAGCACATAATTTTCGTGGTTTTCTTTTTTGGAAAATTAATGGACTCTCTGATTGCTTTCTTTTTACATTCTGTTACATTTTCACGTTCATTACGGCCGACGTATACGATGGATCTTTATTGTTGGTATAAATTAAAATGAGATTCAGCGATGAGTTTTGCAAGCTTAATATTTTAAACAAAGCGTTTTTCATGCTAATTTTATTTACTGCTAAAGTTTCGAGGAATTTCTAAAGGTATAGGTAAGAATTGTCAGTTTTAATGTATGTATTTTCTACATCTACTGAATCTTTTATATATTTTAGAATGAAGATGTTTGCCATAACCTTTTCTATTACACATTTTAGAAACTTATATTCTTTGTTAACTTTTAGAGCTTCTGCAGATACTTCTTTATTTTATTTTAAAATCCTGCAATCCCAAGGCAAACAAATTTATTTGTCAACTTCTGGCGCTCTTGTGTGCCAAGTGGGATTTACTTGTCGTGTTTACAGGAAGCTTTCCCGTATTCCAGCTTCATTTTCTTAGCTCATTTGATTACACAAACTTGGAGAAGTTTTCCTCAGTTTCCTCGGTTTTCTCAGCATTCTCAGCTTTCTTTTTGTTGCCGTTGCCCCGGCTAAGACCTTTTCGAACTAATTAGGAGGGCAACCGCATCGCATTTGGCTTTGATGGGAGGATGGCGGGACAAAGTTTCCATTGGCTTTTCCTTCGCCTGATGCCAGAACGCTTGTCCCCGCCCCCGTGGAAACTTATCTTGATTAAGTTTTATTTTTCTGCCATATAGGTATATATGCGGCATCGTATATCTATATATATATATATTGAATAAGCGATAAAGTTGCAGGGCGGCGAGATAAGCTGACGCCGCGCACGTGAGGCTAAAACTATTATTAGTTGGCGGAGTTCAGAATAGATTAAGTATGCGCCCTGTCAGCCAATTAACTCGCGATCTGCCCGCGGCCTTAGTCCATTATGTCGCAGCTCCGATTTCGATTTGGATTTTCCCAGGTTGTCAATATGCCAGAGATGTCGCCCGCTGACAGGTCCCCTCAAAAATGTGTCATCGGCGGCAAAGTGAGCAATGCCCGGCCGCATTTTCATTTTCGTTTTCATTTTCGTGTCGTTTGTGACTGCTGCTGCGGTTTATTAGTCGTAAATTTGGTCTTGATACATTTCTCCTTGCTTTTGTGCTTTTCTGTGCGAAACTCATAAATTTCATTGTCTGTGCTGATTTTAATATGCACGGCATTTGTGTCTGCAGCTCAGCCAAAAAAACAAGCAGCAGCAGATGAAGAAAATGCCGAAATGAAAAGCCACCCACGCATAGGACACCCAAAGATATATATTATATGTGCTCCATATGCCGGGAGAATGGCCATTGAAATGGGAATCGTCTGAGGTGGACTGACCCACTGAGTTTTCTGTCTCGACTCCGTCTCCATCTCAAATCCCCGTCTGATAACTGATAGCCTTATCTACCCGTCCAACTGACGCAGTTTGCCACGGACTTACTGATATCTAAAGTCTTGGCTTATCACTATATAGCATATATCTCGTGTATATATAAGTAGGTGCCTGCATAATAACTTTGATTTGGTGACGCTTCGCGAAGATTGTTTTCATTTTTCGTGAATAGGTTTGCACTCAGATTCAGCAGTAAAAGAAATTTTCAAAATTAATTTCTAGGCTTATCTGTGATTTTGTTTTGTCTTAGATATAATTATAAATGAGTGGCGTAAGGTTAGTTAACTAAATAGCTAAATATATACAGATATATGCATGTGATTGGGTGACAAAATCATGCCTCACGTGGTGAGGGAATAAATTCATTTATTATTAACAATAATACTATCCTAGCTTATCATTAAATATTCTATAGTTCAGAATTATTTATTTAACTTAAATACGACGCTCTTTTTTTGTATATCCTTAGCTTATAGTGATTAGTAAATCTTCTATATAGTATATATATACAGGCAATGGGAGTGAGTTTGATTTGATGACGCTTTTTGGCTGATGACACCTGCGGTCTTGATTCTGAACTAATTAGAAAAACTTTTCTAGTACACGATGCCGCCTGGTAACTTTTAACTTTTGTTGATTGCAAAACTTTGCTTTTTATAGTGGCCAGGTGGGGGGGGACAACTGCCTGAGAGTGGGAATAAAACTGGACTGAGACAGGTAGACCTGGAGGGGACTGGGGAATGGCTGCAAATGATTGACTGACTGATGGGGCAGCGGCATTATCTATCCGGCTGCTGTTTGCCACTCTATTTCACTTTCAAGCAGGTTCCTCTCTCACTCTCACGCACTTTGTGGCAAAAACTTTGACTTTAATCGATTTAACAATTTCCCCCTTAACCGCCCCCCGGGCTTGCCCCTTCTTAACCCGCCCCCAAGGCCAGTGCCGAGCTTGTTGTGTGTTGCCCACAGGCAAACATCAAAAGTCAAGCAGCTGCGTGACGTCAATTGGAGCCACGAACCGAAGGTTGCTACAACGGGAGTGGGGATTGGGTACTGGGTACTGGGTACTGGTGACTGGAGTGGGTGGCTTTGTTTGCCCCTGTCTTATGTAGAGTGTGGTCATCCCACACATCCCATCCCGTCGCATTTCGATGGTGGCCACAAAAGCGGGAGTACAAACTCGGTGCGAGTATTAGCCCACGTACGCATATAGTACGTTCCGAGTCGCACAAGTTGCTCTCGAGTTACACATTCGAGTATTATACAATTACATGTGGATGGATAATTGTTTTAAATTCGATTGTAGTTATATTTTGCTCAAGCATGTGAGGCAAAAGTAAACAAAAGGCAACGATAACAACATGTTGACTAACATGGCCGAGTTAAAGCCTTCCAAATGCAGGCAGTTCCATGAAATGATTCATTGAGTCCAGACTTTCTAATAAAAAGTGAAAAAGCGCAGTGTATATGTGTTTCTAAAGAAAAAGTTGTAACCTGATAGGACTTCGATTGGAGTCACCAGAGAAATTTTAATGGCAACTAAGTTAAATTAGTCGTGCAATGATTTCCTATAAACGGATGGTTGGTTTTCTTTTTGAATCTTAATTTAAGTATGAGTATGAGTAAACTCTAAATTGCTTGGTTCTAGTTACTTTTTGAAGCCCTAAAACAACGTAGAATATTATTATAAAGTAATTCTTACTGCGCCAAGCTTTCAAGCTAATTAACTAGGAAAGACCCAGGCTTGATTAAAATGTTCATAGCTTTATAGTATCCTCCTCGTCCAATGTTCAAAGAGACCATCCACCCTCCCAGCATTAACAAACAAGAACCTCCTCCGCCGTTAAGGTATTTATGAAATACTTGGGTGACCTTTTCTCTGGAATTTCCTTTGAATAACTGCCCACACATGGCAGACTTTGGGGGCATCCTAATTGATAATTTAAGGGCTTTCTGTCTAGCCCCAGACCCCGGGTTTGTTAGGCAAATTAAGGGCCAAGTCTTTGGCTAAGAGAGCCCGAAATAATTGCGTTCCCATCTGGCATTCTGGCAACTGGCACTGGCTTGGAAAGAGGAAAATCGAGTTGCAGTGCCCCGGAGCACATTGCAGGCTATTTAATTATGAAATATTTATTCAGCTGAGATGCGAAATCTGTTTTATTATTTAATCCTGGGCACATATGTTTGTGTGTGTACACAGGCTAAGGAGAAGGCCAAGGAGAGTATCCATCCTGTGGAAATCTGTTAGTCCAAAAATGATGTTGACATTATGTTGGCCAAAGCGAATTGTTTTCTTTATTTTCAAGACTCGACGAGTCGCTTTTCTTCTGTTTGTTGTTTTAAGACTATTTACTTTTTGTCCGCTCCATGTTCTGGCTATCTCTCCCTTTGTATTTGGTCTTTTATTTTCGTGTCGTTCCCATTTTTTATTTGGTCCTTTCTGGGCGGAAAAGGTTCAAGAACTCGGACTCATTGTCAAGCGGCTTAAAATGTTTCTACATGCGAAACATGTTTAAAGCGTGTTGAAACCCATCGAAACTTTGACTCTTGAAGGGTTCCTTTTTCTGTATCTACCTTATGTTTTACCTCCCCACCCACCACGACGACGACGTCGAGGTCTTGGGGCTAACATTATTTTGTACCTAAAAAGTTTTTGGCGAATTCTGCCACGTGTAATGGCCATAAAGCACACAGGGAAAAAGAGGAAAAGCCAACGATGGGCTAAGTAAATTTAATTTTTCATCGCCAAGACTGGGTGGAGGCGGCGGCAAGTATTTGCCAAGATAGAAGGACTCGAGGGCACCAAAATCCCTGCTACATGTTGCGCTTTCCAGGGTTTCCTCTTTAAGAGATTTATACATATATACGTTTATGCATATGCAAGCTCTAGAGACGCCACACCCACAGAAAAATATATACCCAGACTCACAGAGCATATGCAACCCATAAATAAACATAAGTTGTCGCTTCTGTTCCCATTTCGCTGCTCTTTTTCTTTATGGACGCCAAGCAACAGTCTTTATTTTCCTTCTTTCATATGTATATTTTTTTTGTATTTTCTATATATTCATATTGTACATATTTACATAGATATATGCGTATGTTTTTTTATGCCATTCTCCATGGCGAACTCGCCATTGTTGTGGCGCCACCAAGGAGGAGGGAGTGTGAATAAAAGCGGGAGAGATCAAGTTTTGAGTGGGATTTGGGTGAGGTTCGAAAAATCGAAGAAAGCCAGTCAATTATATATTTTTACCACACGGCCATCGACGGCTCCTGAATTTAAATGCGGGTCAGACATTGTTTTGTTTTTATAGCATTTTAATGAGCCAGGAGTTTATTAACCAGTGGATTTATATTATTATTCGCAAAGGTTAATACTCAAATTGCAATCTATTGTTCTTTTATGCAATTATTAATCCGGAAATTATGTTTCCTGCTGATGCAATATTATTTGCAGTACTCATTAATTAGTTTATTTGCTTATTGAATTCTATAAATAAACAATATTTAATTTAAATTATTATTTATGGGTAATATTTTTTCACTTTTTAGCGACCTTTCAATCAGATATTCTTTATACTGTGCTATTAATCAATTAAGCCCATTCTTTATTTCATTTCTATTTGGTTTCGCCACTTAATTTCATTGGCTTTTTAAACGAATTATTGCCCTGTGCCAGTTTGTTGTAGAAATATTTATTAATTTCAAATATTTGCTCTTGGGCGAGCCTTATTTTATTAGTCATTTATGTCACATTTTATTGAGCTTCCAGTTGATGGGCGAATATATTTATTTTCCTACTGTTGTTTATGCAAACATTTAATATAGAATTTATTGATGCCTTATAACATTTCAATTCATTTAAATTTGCTATAAATTATATCTCCTAAGCGAGTATAATTATTTAAATTCCCACAACATTATACTAAATATTGCCTCGCTCTGCTGAGCATTTACTTGTTTTAAAATCAATTAAAACATATTTACTCTGTTAATTTTTCGGACATTTAACACATTGCTTGAATGGCCGTTTAATTCGTTATTTGTTTTGGCCGTTTAATTCTTTGTTTGTTTTTGTTTGTCTGTTTTGATACAATGCTAATTATGCAATTAATTTGCGGCCTTTGTCAATGGCTTGTGTCTAATCACAGGCCCATTTGTGTGGGACACACATATTTTTCGAGTACCCGAAACCCGTAAATCAGCGCTGCTTGGCGAGGAATTGCGGGAATTTCTGAACGATTTGAATATCTAAATATGCAAGTGGGGGAAGTAGACGTTGTTGTCGGCTAAATGGCCTCAGTTTTATTTATCGCACGACAAATGTCACTCGAGCGTTGCAAGTGCTTGTCATACTATTTTTTTTGTTTGCTGTTTTTTTTTTACCAAGCTTCACCATTATTTGGTCGTTTTCGACGCCATTGTGGCAGTGCAATGGCAGCCATCACACGTCATCGCATTATGAATCGGCACGGTTTGTGAACTATACGATTTCTACTAGTTTTTCCATACCGATTCGATTGTTTTTTTTTGCGGAATGAAATCAGGCTAATTTGAAGTGCAAATTTAGTATGGCCCGAAGCGGGACAAGCACTCGATGTCACAAGCAGTTGCAATTGCAGTCACATTTACTATTGCAGCCTTGGGCGCTTTTTCGAGTCCACTTCCTGCCACCAGGACAACAGGCGGCGTGACAGGCCAAAGTCCATAAAGGGAACATTTGTCTAACATTTAGTTGTCGTTTTACGTGAACATTTTCTTCTTAAGTCAAGTTACTGAGAAGATTTGCATCTTGTCTTCACATAGAATGCTTAAATATTTGAAAGAATTGTGTGTATTGATAAGTTAATCGATATTTTAACGAAGCGATATACAAGTGTGCGATAAATCGATAGTAAATTTCCATCTCTAAAGCTGTCACAGCTTTTTTCTTTTAATATTCTTACATATTTTGTATATTCTAAAGTTTAAAGTAACTTCTAGATCTTAAAACATTACTATATTTTCGATATTTGATTGATATCGATACATATATTTAAATATAAATATAATGTTCTTTAAACTAGAAGGCATCGGTTGAAAAAGCTTTCGTAATAATAATATTACTAACAAAAACATCTTATTTGTGACCATATCCTTGTAAAACTACTTAAAGCAATTAAACCAGAAGCAAGCTTGCTCCGCAACCCCATTTTTTAAATAGCAAACTGGAATTTGCAATTTTCATGCTACAGAAGCTGGACTGTAAGTTTATGCACATGACGTCACCGTCTCCTTGCTGGCTAAGTGATTTCCAATGCAGTCGGCAATGCAGGCAAAGTGGAGAGAACTCATTTGCATAAATGTCGGGCGGACAGAGGACGTCGTTAGACGGTGGATAATAAAGTGGCGAGTGAATAAAGTTGAGGCCATGGGAGGAGCCTCGTGTGTGTATATCGCCTGAAACACAAAATTTGCGTTCGTTTAGCACATTTCGCACATTAACCCACATGCCAAAAAAAAAGAAAAGCGGGACGGCCAAGGAAAGCCTTGTTTTGTCTATTGTTTACGTTCTTTTTTACTTTTTTTTGCTGTTTTTTTTTGCCATTTTCAAGGCGGAAAACCTTTCTCAAACAGCTTTTTGCATAATTATCCAGAAGGTAAAAAGCAAACATGCAAAAAACAAAAAAAAAAAACACCCAACAAGGCGACCTGGTTACAAAAGGCACGTAAACGTATATAGTACTACTTATATTTAGATATTTCAGGCAGGAATAATTATAGCTTGGCCTGCAAAGTTTAAAGTTTATTTAACGGGCTCTCTCTCTCTTGTTTGATGTCTAATTAATTGAGTTGGTTTAATTGGATTGCGTAGACCACGAATATGTATGCGGATCCTTACAAGTGCAACTCACATTTCAGTTTGCCCCTCAAATTTGCATTGTGCGCCTTGCCACAATGTATGCTACAGTAATTGCGTAGGCCATGTGAAATTTTGCCAAATTGCAAGCAAATTTGCAAATGCCAAATACGGCTCGGATGTCTGAACAATGGTGGCCATTTTGGGTGTAATCAGGAGTTGGCAGGCAGCTAAGGTTTCATTTGCAGTTGCACGTCTTTCATTAACTTTTGTTACATGTAAAATCCTAGACAACCGAACAAAGGTCTGCTGGCCTAATTAATGGCCAAGGAATACCATAATAAATAATCTTTGAATTCATTCTAATGCCTGTCATTTCCAAGTTCATTGAAATATTTTCAAACACAATAGGATAAGGCTGCAATATACTTAATATTAATTCTGGAATTACATGTGTGGAATTCATATTCTTTCTACAAAAAAACACACATTCTCTGGGCTTTATTTTTAGTCACCAAAAAAGCGTCGTTGGCCTGGCTCTTACACACTTGTTAATTACGTTTCAGAACACTTTTAATTATCACCAAGCTCACGCCCGGAGCAAACACCAGCGCACCAACCCCCACCAGATAAATTCTCCCATACAAATTGGCCCCTTTTTTGCGCTGTTTGCTCTCGGCTGTAATCCCCGTTTTTGGCCTTTTAGTTTATCGTCTTGAAACGGCAATCAATGCGGCAAGCGAACTGGAACAACAAACACTCGCTGCCACTCGGCATTTGTTGCTATTTAACGTACTTTTGGCTGTGTTGTGTGTTGTTTTTATCTATATTGCCATGTTGTTAATTGCCCAAAAAGTCGGGCACAATTTTTACTTTTGCTCTTCTTTTTTCTGAACTTTTTTTGTACCAGGTATTCGAAGAGTATATATAGGCATTTAATGTCAATTTATCCATGTCAGTTTTCCCTCGGTCTCTGGGAGAATAAAAAATGAAGACACGCACATAATTTATAATTAAAATGTATTCAAGGTTAATTTCAGCGTGTGTCCGTCAGTCTCCTCTAGCAGATGGGTGTCGGGAACTGTAGATTAAAGTAGTTCCATGAAACTTACACAATAATCATTTATTTTTAATATTTATTCATATTTTATTTTATTTTGCGATTTTTTGACAAAGAATGCTTTACTCTGGCTCACCTTTCTAAGCTATATTTAATTTCGTATTAATTTAAAGCAGATTTGAAGCAATCCATAAATGTTTTGTAATAGAGCTCTGAGTGCCGGGTATTTTATATTCGGGGCACTCGACTATAGCGTTCTTTGTTATTTTCTTTCTTAGTGCTCCCTTTTTTTTGTGTTTTTTCCCTGGCTTGTTTGCTTTGAGCACGCGCCGTTTAAAACTGCCACGCGCAACAAATTTTTTGGTATTGGGACACGTTGGAGGAGATGGGGCGGGCGGTGTGACGATGTGCCGGGGGAAGGAAGAATCGTGTTTAAAATTAAACTGAGAAAACGACAGGCAACAGCAGCGAATAGAAACGTTTTTATGGGGCAGCAACAAATGTAGATAAACGTTTTGTTACAACACATAATCGCTTTTGCTGGGGTGGATACAGATACAGATACAAGCACATCCGTTTACTCGCACACAGAAACACTCCAGGAAGCACACAGTAGATACTCCGGATAGAGGTAAACCCTAATGATTTCTGTTGCAAAAGCCTACAGTAGATGATTAAAAATAAGTCCAAAACGACGCCTTTATGGCCGCTTTTACATTACCAAGGCTAAGATATAATCTTTAGTATCAGATTTATTAAAAATTCAATGAAATATGTACCTTTAAGGCTAAGCCCCACTGTACTTTTCCACTGTACCTGATGCTGTACAGAGCCATCGGATTTTATGTACCTGCGCTACTCTCGCTGCTGCTGCTGCTGCCTGCCACCTTTAAAGTGTCTGTATCTGCGTCTGAAGCCGGAGTATCTGTATCTGTATCTGCTGGGCGCCTCAGCGAGCAGCGAGCAACATAATTGCTCACTAATTTAACGCTAATGGACATCAATTTAAGCATCCATCCAGCAGTTTATCATTCTGGCCATAATCGCAGCCAGGATGCTAGGGGAGGACTCGAAGGAACGAGTTTCTTGTTGTCCAATGGCTGTCTTAAAATTCTGCGTAGGCGTCCTCAGGAATTTGACTATTTATAGCCATCGGCCGAGATGAGATGTCCTGCCTAATGGGCGGATGGCAGATGACAGGTCCTTGACAGAGTTTAGAGAATCCTCCTGGGTGCTTAATTTGGCTCTAAGCTACTTGTTAATGATTTGTGGCGGACTTTAAAGTCTGCCCGAGATAAGATATTCCTGGGATAAACCAGACATTGACTTATCCGCTTTGAGATTCCATTGAACTTGAGTGAATCTCGCCTGCCTGCCAGACATACTTCGGAATATTGCGAAGCGATTTGTGCATCTTGCAAGAGGCGGCTTCAAATCCAATAGATTAAAAAATAATTGAATCGACTCTCTAGACCGACGACGAGCCAAGAACAATTGAGGCCGTGGATAAGCCCGGCGACAGAGACAAGCCGAGGTATTGGAATGAAAGTAGAGGGCGATGCCAAAGGTTAACTGACAAGTCGTTGTCTCACTGCCACCATAAAACCCCTCTCATTCCGGTTTAAAATTGAATACGGTCCCGTATGTACGACCATATATACTTGTATAAGCATACGTTTGCCTTCGATATGAAATCGTGTGTATGCCCTGGTGAATTTTCTTCTTTCGCCTCGCGTGGGCTGTAAAATTCCTTTTGACAGCTTAAAGCGTTCCATTCCCATTGTGTAAACGAATATGTACAGGCACCGGAAAAAAATGACTTAGCTTAGAGTCAATATTCCATTGAAAGAAATTATATTTGAACTTTATTTGGTACCAAAAACGAACTGGAACCTGAAAACCCAAAACGGAGTTCTTATTAGTTAGCAAATAATAACATTTTTATTCTTTTTTCAATAAGTATCGAAATTAAACACAAGTTAGTTAATATTTTGTTCTTTCGAGCCGTATAGAACAAAATAAGACCTGAAAAAGGCATGCTCAGCAATAAGCATGCCTTTTTCCGGTCTTATTTTGTTCTCTATGTTATGTTATGTTATGTTACTCTAGTTTTATAACAACTCGAAATCTAGAACTTATAAAACTTCTTTTTAGTAGATTGCCAGGCAAATTTCCTTTAGTTTACTGAAAAAATATAATTATTAAATAAATTAATAGAAAAAGGGAACTTGTCAAGTGGAAATGTTAACACTTTAGTAACTTTTTAAGTGTTTGGCACAGTGTAGAATTTATTTCGTGTAACAAAAGGAATGTGAAATGCGTGAGTCAGCAGACCACATCCCTCAGCTTTCCTTTCCACATCCCCAACACTACGCTTTTCCCGCATTTCCCAGCCGTTTAGTGAGCCGCTCTCTCATTACGCATACGACATGTGTTCTGCTGAGCGTTAATAAATCAATACCCAGGCGTCGTATTTTGACAAACATTTTCAAGCTGATAACCTTTTCACTTTAGCGTCACAGTAAGGGACAGCGCACACCGGATCCCCGAAGGGAATGGGACAGGTGGAAAGGCCAGTTGGCAGAAACAAATAAGAAATTCGCCATTAAAGTTGCGTGACGAAGTGAAATTTGCGTCAAATACTCGCGGGACTTTTTCGTCTTCTTGTCCGGGATCTATATATATATGTATATATACGAATAAGTGTGTGTGTGGAGAGAGTCCTGACATTTAGAGTAGCAAACGACCCAAAAGTCTCCGACTGAACCTCTCGTCATGTGGCGCATTTTGAGCTCAAGTGCCGGCGGCGCCCTGAAGTATGCCTCGAAATTGCTTTGATGTGGATGCGATATTTTGTTGTCAAAATACTTAGGTGGCAGCGGGCTAAAACACACAATATATACATATATATATACGGTGTATATATATATTCATATGGGCATATTTGAACCCCCCGCTAAGGGCGAAAATGTCAACGAAAATTAAGTGCTCTGCTCGCCGGTTCCTTTTCCTTTTTAGCATTTTCTTTTTGCATTTTTTCCGCGCAACCCCTGCCATCTCGAGCTGCCACTTTGACGCATTGACCGGAAGAGAAAACATTTTCCCCCAAAAGCTGAAGATAGCAGAAAATTTGAATCGGGGTTTGAGAGATAAGTATCCGTGGCGGAAACCTTAAAAAAAATATAATAATAATAATAATTTCAAGGTAACATTAGGGCAAGTTATAAAACAAATGTTTGCTGTGAGGAAAGGTAATTTTAATTTAATTTGTTCTCTTTTTGCGTAAAAGGAGAAATATTGCTACAAAGTTGGGCCACCAAACTTTTCTGAATGAAGCTGTAAAATGTCGATGAACATGAAGCCGGGAAAGTGCCAACTCTAGGGAGAGTTTAGTTGGGAGCAGGATAAATCTGAGCAGGAATCAAATACAAGGGAAGTTTAGAAAGAGCTGTTTAGGGGGTGGAAAATAAGGAAGGTATAAGCCAAATTAATAAACCTTAACAAGAACCCATTGAGTTTAATTTAAATTCATCCTTGGTAAAGATTAATATTAAATTCTAGCAAAGCTATAAGAAATAGCTTGGTAAATGCAAATCTCTGGCTTAATTAAGCTTGAATCTCACAAAATTCAATTAAAATTCATCTTCTGTAGATTTTCTATTGAAATTTTATACTTTGAAACTTTTTAGCAATCAGTGGCAGCAGTTAGGCTGCCATTTTCTTCCCATTGCATATCAGATTCCTAATTGCAGAAGCCTTCTCTTAACTCATAATTGAGGCTATTGTTGCCTTGTTTTTGGCAGTTCCATTCGCCATGTCCGCTTTCCATACGAATTTGTGACATAAATCGAGAGCCAATGACACTGCACTTGAGCCAGGGCCTTTAGAACTAGCCTTGCTGGAAAATGTATGTGTTTTTACTTGGAAAAACCGAAAAGCAGAGGTGCTGCCGGTTCTGCCATTAACACTTAACCCAATTTCAGATTCAATAGAGGGTGCGGAGGTCACTTGGGTGCTGCCTGGCCCCTGTCAATGGCACTGACAGACCTCGGTTATATGGTCATGGGACATGCATAATAATTGGGCCGCCTCGAGTACTTCTTTGTCTGAGGTCTCCCAACTGTTGAATACACGAACTGGCCATCAAATTCGAGATGTGTCCATGTAGTTTGGCTAATTAAGCCCACAGACACACATATGCTCGTATGCTCGTAGCTGGGCCGTTCCTTTATGAAGTCATTTGGAGCAAAAGGCGCTCTTGAACCGAAAGCGAACCGAGAATGGAGACCCGAAAACCCAAAACCCACGCACAGGTGTCCCATTTCTGGATTGTTGACGTAATTTGATGATAGCCACAACCTGACACAGAATTCCAACGAAGAATCCTGAGAAACAGGTTGGCAAACAACACGCGGTAACCACACCAGTTGGAGTTTTGTGTCATCTGGCCTTTGGGCTTCCAGAAATCCTCAAGGTTGTTTGGTCCTGTTATGCATCTCTCTGGGTGGGACTTGTTTGAGCTGTTTTGTTATTTGATATGACGGGCAGAGAATTTCGTTGACTCAACTCAGGTAAATGGGATTTAGAAAAGGGCACAGTCAGCTTTTAAATATTTATATTAAGAAGGAGGAACCAAAGGGATCTTCTAAGCCCTAAAATACATTGATGAAGTGCCTGTAAGTTTCAATTAATCTCTTAAGGATTTTTCATATTATAGAAACTGGAAAATTACAATCCCAATAGGTTTCCTATTAATTTAAGCAGCTGAATTGCTATTTTGACTATTTGAAGCGAACACAAAATAGTTTTTTAACAATAGAAATGTACATTTAATATATGAATAAGTTTTTTGCATTGTGAGATATTCTTCAAAAGCTCTTAAAAATGAATGGAAAAACAATTGAATAAAGCCAATTAATTATGAATCCGACGAAAAAATAATATTTATATAAATCTGATTCGAAATGTAAATGCAATTTTAAAGCTCAACTCGATTTCGCTGCAAGCTCTCAGAACTCAATTTGGCAAAGGCAAAGCAACTGCCAGGTGGGGTTGGGTGAAAGGTGAGTTACTCGATGGGGGTAAATTCCCTGCCAAAACCACCCACAAATTCCCGACGGCAACTGTGGGTTTCACCACCTGCAGCTGCAGTAAAAATGACATTAAAATGGAAGTCATATGTACATGGTTAACTTTGCCACGCATAACCAAGCCGTAATCATTTTGATGGCAACTCGGTAGCTCTGGGGCGACCTGTTCTGGCGGGGATCGGTGCAACAGTTTACCATCCTGATGATGGTCATGGTTCTGGTGGCAAAATTAGTTTGCCTTAATCCCATAAAAGCGCTGCATGTTGCCTCCGTTAGATGATAATGATACTGATGATGATGATGATGACGGTGGGCACTGGATAGAGACTGAAACCGAATTACAATCGCACTCGGAAAATTCCATTTGTGGAATGAGACGGTGGCGAGTGCAAAGCGCGAATATAAAATGGAAATGTTAATGGAAATGGCAACATCAAACAGCTGCGGCTGCAATAAGCGAGATATTCATAAATAGCAAATGCGAATTTCTCTCGTGTTTATCATTGCAAAAAAAGAAAATATCGAAATCTGTTATAAGCGATAATAAACCTGTCTTCTTTTCACGAAATGCAATCAGCAATAGGAGAGATTTACTATAAGAGGTAGTAAATATTAGAGCACTATCTTTAGAGAACTTCTCCACTCGCTTAAGAACTCTTTCCTTTCCTGGTTAAATACAGTTTTCCTTCAGTGCAGCAGTTGGTCTTGGATTCTTTGGAGGGAAAACTAACAAGAAATCCCTTTCCAATAATCAGGTTATGCACTTTTCAGGGAACTTAATCAGCTTTAGTCGTCGAGCGCACTTAACTGGCTTGAGTCGTCAAAATTCGCTTAACGCTGCTGTGCCCGGCATTAAAGGCCGTGTCAGCTGACTTTAACTATATTTTACGACCTGCTAGATGTAAGTATATACATACCCGTATATATACCATCTATAACTGTCGGCGGGCGTATCTGTGTCTGTGTCTGTGCATTTTTTACGCTCATTCTCCGGCATCTGCGGAAATTGTGAGGAAATGAAAATGGTTTAACTTTTCTTTCTTGTGTGCTTTCTATTTCTCTCTCTTCTTTTATTTTCTGTGGCACCCAAATCCTTGACAGACAGGTGGAAAATGGGAGGGGAGGCGACAGTGGAAGATGGTCTGTCCATTCAGCCTCCCATTACTTGAGTCTCGGACTATTTATAGTTTCTCAGATGTTTGTGCAACTGCAATTCGTGCCGTATGAGTTTTATTTTGTATTTTTTTTCTCTCGAATTGCAGTGCGTTGAGTGAACCACCTTGACCCACTCTAATTGCAATTGCACCGTCTAATGTCGAGTGAAAAATAAAAAAGGCAGCAATCAGTGGAAGCACTTAAACGCCCAATTGGATATTGAGTCGTCGAGAGACTTTCCGATTAAATTTTCATCGCCACCGCGATTTGTTTTCGGAAACACCGAGGGAGAGAAATGAAACCTTTATTAGTTTCAAATATTTATTTGTTCCGCTCCTGGGCGGCCGCAGGCCAAGTTGAATATTAATGAACTTAATTGAAAAAGTTTGGCTCACACAGCCAGCCAGCGAGCAAAACAAGGGGGGCGGGTGCACAGGAACAATATCCTTGGTTCCCCTTTGCCAAAAATTAATTTTCAAATTAGGGCAAATAAAATGTGGCGGCGGCGGTGCGGGCAGAAGGAGCTGAAAGCCGGGCCTTGTCTCAATATGCAATTTACATAATTACGCATATTTGATGGAAACTTATAAATATTTATGTGTTGATGCTCAAAAATTAAGTTGTTTGTCGATTCTCTAGGCGAAAAAATGTACAGAAATATTGTGGGTTCCGGCAGAGAGATAATGTAGATACAATTTTAAAGTAAATATGCCAAGCTTCCACGAACACAATTCCCTTTTTGATGTTCGTGGGTTATATTAGCATTTTTCAGAGGAATTTTCTAATACGCAAAAATTCAAAGAAAAGGCTTTTAAAAAATTAGAAAAAGTGAAGCCAAGTTCTCCACCTTAACTTTATATTTTTTGTCGCAATGTTCTGTGGAGTTTTCGTCACCAAATTTGCAGATATCAATTATAAAGATTAAATATAAAAAAAGGCATTATTTGCTTCTTTGTTTTCAAAGCTTGTTGAGCCTGATTAATTTATAGAAGTTATATCAGCTATCGCCGCAATTGCACTGCACTTGCGCTTCAATTATTTAGTCGAAATTAGATTGCTGGCGAGCGAGGATCGAAAGCGTTGCCTAAATATAAAAATACATATTTTGTATAGTTCCGTTTGTGGCATTATGGACATGGACACGGACACGGACACGGACATGGACATGGACACAGGCATGATCATGGTGGGTGTCGCCCGCCTCCGCCCCACTGCCCAGGAGGAGGACCACCGCCTAATCATAATTGTCCATGCCATGGACATCGTCCACCTCCAAGTGGTGGTGGCGTAGAATGGTTCACTGTTTATCCTTCATCATCTCTGCCACCAGCTGGCGGCTGCTCAGGCGGAGGCCATGGGTGCCAATGTTGCGTATGTCCTCAATGAGGCAATCCATCAAAAGGTGGAACATCCAGAGAAGTCCCTGCTCCTGGACAAGCTGGCGGATATGATGTCGTTGATATATAACGCTCGTAAACTACTTTTCTTTTCTTTGCCTTAAATGTAAAGCTATTTATTTCCAAAGATATTAAATAAATTAACAAGAAACAAATGGTTTTATGATTTCAGTCAGATTAAAAGCATTTCTAGTTAATTAACTAATTATTACACCTGCAGGGGCATATCATCTTTGGCTTGCTTCCTTTCTTGTTATTGAAAATAATATTCCGTGGCTTTTGTCGCAAAGTTCTGTGGAATTTTCGTCACCAGTTAGTCAGATATCAATATCAAGACTAAATATATGTGTATTTGTCCAAAACAAAGGAAATATTTGCTGCTTGGCTGCGAAAGCTGTTGAACCTGATTCATTCAGAGTTACTCTTATACTCAAACGACGCCGCTATCGCCGCAAATGCTCTGCGCTTCAAGAATTTAATCGGAATAAGATTGCTGGCGAGTGAAGATCAAGTCGCAGCGGCCAGATAGTGCTTCCTAAATTATAAAATATATATATATATAAGTATATATATATTGTGTTGATTTCAGTTTTGCAGTCTCAGATGTGTGGCCGTCGTCGTGGTCAGCGCTGTGGCGGACATCGTCATGGCGGCGGGAAACATGGTGGATGTCCTCCGCCGCCGCCTCCACACCATTGGCCTGGAGGCGAGGGACCTCATTGCCATGGCCCGCCGCCGCCGCCTAGTCATCATGGTCCATGCCATGGATTTCCACAACATCCTCCACCTCATGGTGGTGGTGGCATGGGTTGGGGTTATGGTTATCCCCATCCTCCACCGCCACCTCCTCACTATCCACCACCAGCTTACGGATGTTCAGGCGGCGGTTATGGCTACCATTGGGGCGCATGTCCACCTCAATGCTGCCATACATCTCAGGGTGGCAATCCACCTCAAGTCGGAAATACTCCTCCCCAAGGTGGAACATCCACGGATGATGATCTCCAGAAACCTGGACAGCCTGGCAAGCCCGGCTACGCAATCATTGATCTTAACGCTCGTTAAATAACTCTTATACACTTTACTTTTTCTATTTTTTTTTTAAATATTTTCTATAATTTCGTGAAATGTAAAGTAATTGAAAATGAATAAATATATATAAAGCAAGAGTTTTGCTTTTCTTTACTGATAAGCTTTCTACGTATGTATCACTAACTTATTCGGTAGATTACTAACCTGTTTATTCCGCACTTTATTCAAAGATATACCTCTATCAGTCGCAAACAAAAAACAATTCTTTATCTATTCTAACTGAAAGTATTTGGTAAGCACGTTTTTAAATGCATCAACAGATGTGACCCTCGTTGTGTGTGTAGCCTTTTTACGGCGAATCGACAAAGACAATGCCACCGAAATCAATTTCTATAAAAATAAAAAAGAAACCGTAGAGAAAAGTGAATTACTCGTAAATTATATTTGTCGCTGCCTTGTTCTTTTTGGGTTTGAGCAAATATTTAACATGAATCTCACGTCTGCCGTTTTCGACGAACGACCCAACCAGACCAAAATCTCAAATTGTGCAACGTTGAATCATGAGTTGAGTTGACTCGACTTGACTTGACTGATAGGCGGCGACGACAACGTCAGCGGTGGCAAAAACAACTACGACCGACAATAATGACATCGCGCGGCAGGTGGAAAGGTGGAGGCAGGTGGAGGGTTTTTGGCATGTAGCGGGGGTAATTGCCAACTAACTGACCGATGGCCGGCAGGTGACCGGGTCGAAACCCACTACGTCAGCCACACTGCATCTGCCCCTGACACCCGGGGATATGAAATTAAGCTGCACTCTGAACACATTTTTCGGGTGTTAGATTGCTGTTCAAAAGGGGGAAGGGAGGTGCTTTGATTTACCATTTTCCATTTCCATTGAATTTACAGCTAATGGAAATTATTTTTGATATTTTTCGGGGGAAAAATGGGGATGCAGCATAAAATAAAGCAATAACTTTTTTGTTTTGCTTGGCTTAATAATCTTAGATTAAAAAATACATCAAGTAATTAACCTTTTACCTTTAAATCCACAAAATCTCCAAACAATCAACTCACCTGAGCTTACTCTTACATTTATCCAAAATTCAAAAAACATTCGACTTAATTTTGAACAAATTTCTCTTTTAGCACAAATATGTCGAGCGAATCGAGTCGAAGGATCCAGGTGCCCGAGAAGCTAAAGGAGGTCCTGCTGCAGTTCTCGATTGCCTTCCTGGTGGAACAGCCGCCGGATGTGATCGACTATGCCGTGGAATACTTCAGCAAGCTGCAGGCCGAGCGTCCCAGTGTGATCTTGACGGATCAGAGCACCGATGACCAGCAGAGCGTCAACTCACAAGAAGCCGATGGTGAGTGGAGCTGGAATTTCCAGGAGCTGTGGCTCAAGGGCCTTTCTTTTTCTTGTTGGCGTGTCCTGTCAACTTTTACTGGCTATTTTCTGCAGCTCCCTTCTTCGTTTTTGCGTGTTGTAAAATTCTTGCCTCAGATATTTTTAGTTTCTTCTTTCCCGTACTTTTTCTTTAGTTTTGTGTTATTTCCGTCATGCAATTCGCTCGGAACTGCTCTGCGTATTATTGGCTGAAAGTCTCTCTCTGACGTCAGCAAATGTCAGTTCGGGTCGACATATAGAAAATCTGCTACTACTGGATGGCTGGCGAATTCCCCCGACCATTCGAATCAATTTTTTTTTTTGTTTTTTGGCTATGAGTAAGTCGGGGGAAATCAAGATTTATTTGACCGGCAGAAATTGAAAATTGCATGCATTATTTTGGACCAAAATTTTGCCCTTCACTTGGCATTGTTCTTAATGGAAACGTTTTTGGTATTTTAATTAAATTTTTAGAGTGACCTTACTAATATAAACCAGGTCTAAATTGGTACAATTTGGAAAATGTGACCATGATCAGAATATTTTGGTTTAAATTAGTCCCAAATCAACAGAAATATATTAAAGAAAAAATGCCAGTGAGTTCCCGAGTTAATCCCAAGCTGGATTATGTGCAAAGTCGGGGGAAATTATGATTTATTTGGCCTGGCAAAAATTGAAAACTTTCCTCGCGAAGTGGATGATTTTGCCATCCCTCCGTTGTTTGTATCTGGGCTTAGGGCACGTGTTCAGATAATTAGCTCAGGCCACGCATATGGCCATAAATCTTTGGCTCTTGGCTCCCACTACGACGAGCATACAAAATACCAAATTAAATAATGATGGTGATGAAGCTTTGGCCGCGTTCAATTTGTTTCTGCTCCATCTGTCCCTCAACTACCCCCTCGTATTTCGCATTTAGCCATCTCTGTCTCCGTCTGTGTGCGGGGCTTTTGTTCACAGCTTCCTTTTGCGTGTTTATCTTCCGGTTAATCAAACACGCAGCCCTCGAGGGGATCGGGATGGGCATGAATGAGGAGGAGATGAGTATGGAAAATGGGAATGGGGCATGGGGGGGGTGTTGCCATGTCAAGTGGCAGGCAAACTGCTGGGGCGAACTGCTCCTATCATTAAAAATCTATTAATTGTGCACACAGCAGCCCCCGAAGAGCTGAGCCAACATGGAATGCAGCTGCCAATCCTTTCGCCGTTTGAACAACAGCGTCCACTTACAGTCAGACTTCTGTATCTCATCCTGGCAGTTGACATATGCAATTTAAATTAAAGTTGAGCGTAGAAAGAATATAAGTACGATTATCTTTAGAGTTTTCTAGAAAATGAATAGCAAATCTGCAGTAAGGGTGCAAAATAGTTATTTGTGAAGGAAATTCAGTTCTAATAAAGCAGTCAACTTTATTTATTTAATCCTTTATTTAATCCTTCTAAAAACCATTACAACTCAAGTTTGTAGAGCCTTTGAACTTTCATTTCCATGTAAAATAGTTCAGACATAATGCCAAAACTTTCCACAAATAAATTTTAAGTACAATTCCATGAGCTTCCCAGTAATGGCTGTAATGTATGTTAGCAGTTGAAGCCTTCAGACTTTTAGCAATTTGTATTCGAGATACTCGAAAAGTTGAAAGTTTGCACTATATGGGGTTTAAAAATAAGTATATATTGTAGTTTTGTCTGGCCTGGACATTGTCTCACTATTAACCCGTCGCTGCGATGGCCAATTGCTGCTGCTGGCTGCTGTTCAGTGAAGCCAGCGAAATCGCTTCAGGCTCCCCAACTCAACTGGAGCGAAAGTGACACGCAAATAGCTCCTGGTCACGCCCACCCACGCCTTCCACCCAGTTTTCCCACATTTTTCCACGCCCCCACCTCGCTTTTTATCGATCGGTGTCTGTATTTTTATGCTTTGATGTCTATTTGTGGTTGCATATAAATCCTGCTGGAAAGTTTCTGTTTAAATTAAGGGTTTAAAGGGTTAATGTCGGAGGAAAGTGCCTCAAATTATGTACGTACCTTGCTTTATTATATAGAAATACAATTCAAAATAATGCCAATATAATTATTTTATTCTTTAACATTAATTTTCAAGTCAAAACCCCTTATTGCCATTTTAGTTAAAAACCAAGCGTGTTTTGTGGTTGTCCCTTAAAGATTTGTAGGCATAAGGAGCGTGTGTCATTAATATCGCGCATACGACGCATAGGCCTTTGCGGCTTAATAAGGTGTGCGCTTTGCGGAGGCGATGATGGTGGACAAAGGTATGCCCTGACCAAGCCACCTTTTTTTTAACGCTCATCATGTTGGCCGCAGAGTCCAGCCAAGAGAAAAAAACAGGAGCAGCAACTGGTAAACTGTGAAGTGGTGCACAGAAACAAAATCTTTATTTCTCTATCATTAAATTAAGAAATATTAATATGAATTTATGTAATAGGAAATTTCTTAAGATCAATTTATGAGTTTGATATTATTTGAGGGAGAATTAACTAATTTAAGGTTTAAAATTCATATAGTATGGGTTTAGACTAGTATTTTTTGCATTTTATACACCTTTTTTTTAATCTTTTTCGTGTACAAATAATGGGTGGGGTTATGTTTGGCAGGACCTGGTCCACTGGAGCATGCTGATGAACAGCTCGGTAGCTCGGTAGCTCGGCAGCTCAGCAGCCCAAGCGTCCGCTTCATCGGGCACACAGGGCGCATGACACGCCCCTGTCGGAGGTGGGGTGGCACATGCTTTGTGGACGCTTGGAAAATGCTGCAAAAGGGACGGGAGGGATGGCTGGTCTACATTTCAACATTATTGACATGCCAGCGGCGTTTGTGGCAGGACTCTAGGCCCGGTTGGTGGCAAACCTGAACGGAAATGCCAGTCGCTTCAGCCACCACCAGAAGCAGCAGCTGCTGTCTCTCTTGCTTCCCATGAACAGCATCCAGCAGCATCCTCCTGTTGCGCTTAATAATAATGTGTATATGAATGCTTATGGGGAAAAGCTGAGGGAATGCTCATGTTAATCAAGACAAAGCAAAGTGTGGCTGCTATTTATAAAAAGAACAGTGAGAGAAATAAAGAGCTGAATCCTTATTAATTTCTAGGCAGCCTTTCTGGCAACATATTTGTGGCACTTTTTGAATACATTTCTGCTGCAAAATAAGTTGAGTTAGGGAACCAATTTGGTTGCCATTTTGTGTGCAGTGTATTGGCCAACAAAGCGACAGACAGCATACACATACAGGGATCCGTATAAATAGACAACCGACAACCACTGGACCGCTTGAGTGGCGTGTTGTGCTGCCTACTTACAGGCACTATTTCCGCCTTGGTTTGACGTTTCCCTGTCATCACAGCGACTCCAGCGGATGGCGGTGAGGATGTTGTGTTGATGAGGAGCAGACTGGCTATGATGGTGATGCTGCGCCTTCTGCGGCATCGACACTTTCAGTCGCTCCGAGGACGTCACGACGACAACACGCACATATCAAACGCGTCTTTCAGCCAGCTTGTCAGCCCGTTTGTTAGCCAGTTGTCCATCCATCCATCTATCCTTCCATCCAATTCAGTCAGTCAGTCACTTGGGCTGACATCGACAATGCCAGAAGTTGTCGTTCCATTTAATAGTATCTCCCGATCTCGTTGCCGTCACTCGCAGCTGCAGTCGTCCTCGTCGCCGTTGTTGTTTAATGAAATTAATGCAGCCAACTTTTTATTTGCAATTCCTAATTGAATTCACCAGCTTATTTGCATGGGTGTGTGTGCCACAGTCTCAGTGTGTTTGTGTGTTGTATGTGTTCTTGCGGGTGTGTCTCTAGAGCAAGCAACTTAATTAATTGAAATACTTTCAGTGCATCACCAAGCGATATGCAAAGTTTTTCTTCACAAACATCAAATCTTTGCCAGTTTAAATTTTATTTAAAAAAATGGAACTACTTTCGGTGATTGCATGAATATCTGAAATTACATTTCTTTGAATAAATGCAAGGACTTTTGCCACATCAATTAACCAAATTATATTTAAAGTTTAGTTCACTAAAGTTGTTTAAAATAGCTAAATGAGTTTTAAAGATTTATCATAGAAATACTGATAAATTCTAAATATTCTCTTGAAGCAAAGTCTTCAGTCAACTTAAGTTTCAAACCAAAAAAGAAAAAGAAAAGCTTTTAACTATTCTGTAGAGTTTTTAAGGCTTGAAGTTCCTATAAAATCAGATGTATTATGTTATATACCTATTACATTTTCTTAGTAAGACTTTAAATGGATTTTCACTCTCTAAATAAATCTATAAAAATAAAAAGAAAACCAACTAGCTTTTCCCCTTGAAATTCAAGTTCAATATCCAAATTCCAACTCCTTAGATAATATTTTGAGCAGTTGTTACAATTCAAAGTAATAGACTGTGCCAGTAAATATTCAAATACTAAGACAAGCAAGGTTTTTCTGTCTAAATAATTAGATAGAAATCTAGCCAAGTTGCATTTCCCTCATTTTGCCAGACTGCATAAATTTAGATCGTGAAATCTGTCTGATTGATGGAAATGTAAAATCTGAAATCTTTAGCGGCTGGAATTCCAAATGCCAGAGGCAGCTGTAAATCACAAATCTCAACGAACACTGACCATTACCTCCTCGTTGCCATTAAAATCAGAGCAGAGCACGAAGCTCAGTGCCGATTTCTGGACGTGGGCGCCCCCTGTCACGGTTGCTGCTGTTTCTGCTCCTGTTCACACAATGCAAACAGACGGCTCTATAACATATATATACTCTATATATATTCAGGGCCTGGTTAAATACTTGCCCGGGAAAAGGGGGAAGGAAAAAACACTAGATAGACGTGTGCCATTTTTGTGGGTAGAAATTGCAGGGGAAAATCCGGAGAAAATCCAGAGTGCGTGCCTGGCTGTCTGTGTGTGTAATTGCATCATTAGGTTGACACTCTTAACTGGCAACTTGACACGACTGCGACTGTGAGTGCAAAAAAAAAACGGCTGAAATCGAATCCGAGTCTCTATGATTTTTTATTTTGTAGTTGTTGCCCCATGTACACATATAGTATAGAATAAACGCGTATATAAACACTCTCGATTCTTGACTCGACGACTCGACTGACTTGCTGAAGGCTTCGCCAAACATTCGAGTGCATAAATATTTATTACGCATACGCAGCGTGTGACGGGAAAGCAAAGCTAAGCTCAGTGTTTGTGCTGGATTATTTAGTGTCTCACCTTGAGTTACACATACATAGACCCGTAAAAATATCACTACACATATTTTTTATGTATCTTAGTTGTGTTTTTTTAACGTGTTCATGCCTAACTGGTTTCGCTGCCTGTCGTTGCAACCGATTCGAAATTCGTAACTAAATTCGGAAATACACGCACCAAAAATAAATAAAAGCCCGACGGCAGCTGCAATTGAAAATGTCCACTCAGGTGTCTGGTAATTTATTGGCCGGTAAGCTCAAGCGAAACACTTGAATTGTTTGTTGACCAAAATTCAAAATAGAGAAC